>JASPKZ010007833.1:112500-470000 GCA_030220185.1 Diploptera punctata
AAAGTGATACCCAAATGTGAAATTTATTACTAGAATACTCTGTGTAATAATTGTATTAATGCTATTATGCATTACAGAAACTCTTGACGTCCCAACTCCTTTCAAAAAACGTTAAACTGAAAATATATAAAAATATTATTCTACCGGTTATATTATATGGATGCGAAGCATGGATTCTTACTTTAAGGCAGGAAAGGAGATTACGAGTATTTGAAAATAAAGTTCTTGGGAACATTTTTGGACCAAAGAGAGATGAACAGACAGGTGAATGGAGAAGACTACATAACAATGAACTGCATGGTCTTTATAAGAAGCCAGATATAATAAGAACAGTTAAGTCTCGTAGACTGCGATGGGCAGGACATGTGGCACGAATGGAGAATGAAAGACGTGCTTGGAAGCTTCTTGTATGAAAACCAGAGGGAAAAAGCCCAGTTGGTAGACCAAGAATGAGGTGGGAGAATAACATTAACTATGATTTGAGGGAAGTAAATTATACAGAGAATGATTGGAAAACATTAGATCAGGATAGTGATATGTGGAGAGCTTATGTCCGCGCGGCCATGAATCTACGGGTTCAATAGTGCCAGTGAGTGAGTGAGTGAGTTAGTTAGTTAATTATCTCGTTCTCATATGTCCATTATATAACTTGCTACCTTATAACCAAATAATTGTTCAAGTAGGCTATATGATGCACGTACAATGTGGACCATGAATACTATGTTTTGTTACTTAGAACAATAATATTAAAATGAATGTACTCAGGCTTGTCATCTGCATGCAACAGTTAAAACAACTAAAGAGAAAAATGTATGCTTAAACCAGGATTTGAACCCACGATCTCCAGCTTTGCGCGCTGGCACTCTTCCTTTGATCTATCTTGGCATTCTTGCACTATAACAACATGTACTGAATTCCATGTTCATTATTAGATTAAGCTATTAAAGATAATTAATATTCTGATAGTATGAGTATCAAAATTCAGCTTTTAATTCGTTTGAGTAGAACGAATATTTTTTTTTTGTCTAATGCCACCAGGTTGTCTTTTATGGCATTTCTGGCTTTCTCCCATGGCATTGGCGGAACTGTAATGCCAATACTAAATAATCATAAATTATGGATTCTACGCAACGTAATAGTATATATATATATATATATTGTAGCCTCACTATGATTGTTGTCCGTTTATATGAAAGTGGGTGCCGCTTGACAATGATTAACATGAGGAATTATTATAGTGGCGGTAGTCGGCATCTTTGTATTTAATTATATATAACAGCCGCGGGGAAACAAAGCGAGCCGCTGGACAACCATCATAGTGAGGCGATAACACACACACACACACACATATATATATATATATATATGACGAATGCCGTAGCGTAATGGTTAAGGCACTACGCTACAAGCCGTAAGATCGAGTGTTCGAGTCCCGGTGGGGTCAGGATTTTTAAACTGTCCCTGGGGTCGACTCAGCCTCTAACGGAAATGAGTACCAGACGCTTGTTCAGGGCTGACACCAAGTGCCGATTGTCAAGAAAAAGTAGGAGCCTTAACCTCCTACTGCCCTAAGGGCCTCCTGAGGCCTGTAATGGAATCACTTTACTTACAGGTTGAGAAAACCAACTATAACGGCTGGGGGACTCGACATGCTGACCACATGTCACCCCTACATTGGCTGATGATCTAACTCTGTGATTGACACATGTGAATGTGAGGCCAGCAGCCGGATGGTAGGCTAAGGGCCTTCTAGGCCTGTCGCGCCAGGAGATATATATATATATATATATATATATATATATATATATATAAATTCAGAAACAGACAAAAAAGCGCAAAAATTGGTGTAGCAGTATTTCAATAATTATCTCAGCAATGTATATATTTTTTTAAATACATAAAATTCCGGATAGTTGAATGAAAAGTTGAGGTAAAAATAACATAAAATATGCCATATAATAATTGAGACATCTTACAAAATTGATGAACCAGAATAGCCAACTGAACAAAACGAAGATCGCTTAGTTTGTATCATACCTAATCAAACCTACCTAACCTGAATAAACATGTTGGGAATTGATTATAGATCTGCCAGAAACGCGAATGAATGTTATCTGATAAACATTCGATAACTATCGATGTAGTTGGTAGACCTACAAAAACCGTGGTCCTTAGCAAGATTCACAGACTGACATTATATCTGGAATGCAATAGCCCGCTAACTTTTAAAGTGCTAAAATAAAATATACCAAACTTAGAGGTTAAGTTATGTCTATTAGATTTTGAGAAGAATTTGATTCTGTAAATTACTGAAATGTGATTATTCAATGCAAATTTATAGTAATCCTGTGTAAAGTAGTGTGTTTACTTACATTTTGTCGACCTTTTTAGATGAAATTACGATGATCAAGATGTAATTTCACTTCTTGTAGAAATGTTAAATCAAAGAAAACCACTTCAAACATTCACTACCTACTCACTGCTAAAATAACTTTTCTAATTTGATTGAACCATGTGACCATGATTCACTACTACTATGATAATAAGCTCATTCAATAGTCTCTTATAATTTCTAATAGTATCCACACTTATAAATATGCTGACAATTTAAACTTTAAAAATATGTCTTTTTTGTATTTTAATGACTTGTGCACAATTTAAATAAGTAGCCCGAATCATTTTTTTAAAACCGAAATATACCGTTTTAATTCACAAATCATACCTGTAACATGTTCATGCTATAAACACGTATAGTTTACAGGAGTAATGTGTTGCGTTCATAACTATCTCACTTTATGAAATGTACCGCGGTAAAATCATAATGGAGTTTTTAATCTCGTCAACAAAAGAACGTGTTTATTCCAAATCCAAATTTACTTTCGAATAGTTACAATAAAATATATCACAAGAAGAGGTTTATTATCTTGCGATATTCCTTACGTCAGTTTTTTAATCACAATAAGGAACTTAAAACCGACTTTGTCGGTCGCAGAGAGCTTGTTGCAACTCGCCTTTGGATCCGAGCTTCGTGGATTCTAACCCCGTCGGTATCGAGCATTATCCCATATTGTAAAATTCTGGATATGGCTTGCTATGGAAGGAAAGTAAAGCCGTGGATCCCGTGTCATAGATTTATGGGACGCGATGAAAATCTCAAACCCAAAAGTAAGAAGCCTCTGGGCAAAATGTTGTATCTCAAAATAATTGATATCACAAGTCAGAGATGAAAAGCCACAATATACAGCTAATTTTGTGAGAAACCTTCAGGTCTATACTGTACCGTAGTTTATGCTGTATTCGACTTAAAAAATCGTATCAATTTATTTTAAACCATTCAATAATAAATAATAATGATACTTCCATTCATTATTAGATAAAACAATCACATATAGGCCTATTTGCTTCAAAACAAATGAGAGTTCTAATCAAAGTATGTCATATTTAGAGAAAATAGGTTCTATACAAAAATTTAGATATCACAAGAAATAAACATTGAGTGGGTTCCGCTGAATTAGTGGTTACCATGGTCGCTTCTGGTTCCATAGTACTACCCGGCTAAGGACAACAGATTTTTAAGGGCTAAAAATTATGAGCACTTCTTTCTTCTGAAGAAAAGTATATGCATGTGTCCCGTGTCGCAGATTTAAGGCACGTAAAAGAATCTCAAGCCTGAAATAAGAGGCATCTGAGCAAAATTAGTTAGCTCATTAATATCTAACTTTGAATTTAGGCGTTAAATAAAATATTACTATCAACCTGCAAACGAATATTCTAGAAAAAGTAAGTTCTGAAATATGATCAAATTTTATCATCTCTATGAAATTGGATTTTAAGAGTAACATATCTTATAATGTGAAATACTTGAAAACAAACAACAAATGAGGAAAAATAATGCACCCATTTGTCATTCAGATAATTACAGAAGTTTTTTTTAGACCACACAATCTAATGTAATAATTCTGCTCTAAGTACTGATCACTAAAATCAATTAAGAATAAATTAATTAATCAACAGTTATAAAATTAAAAATTGATAATTAATTCAGAATTCACTTAAAACTTAAAAAAAATAACTAAGGGATAACAATGAAATTAGCTTTCCTTACATACCTATACATATTTAAACAGGCCTATACCAATACTGGTAATTTATAATTAAATTATTCTAATATTATAATGATATTGTAAAAAGAAAAATTAATTCCAAGAGTTAGAATTTGACTGAAGATGGAAGTAATACTATACTTTTGAAGCCGGTATCGTGACGACACGCAACTTTGTGAGATGAGATGTTAAAACATTTTCTCCAACTCATTTATTAATGCATGGTGTGTTAACAAAGCCTTGGTCATGGCAACCAAATAAGATATTTAATGAGACTAAAGTAACTAATTTTTTACCCTGTGTACAACACATGAAATTATAATGTAGAAGCAGTAGAAGTATTAGGTGTATTTATCGAAGACAGAGCTCTATCAAAGAATTAATTGCACTTTTCTTTTATTTTTTCATGACTGTCTACAAAATCTGACCCATTAATTAAATTATGGGAAGTTGATAATGCTCTAGTAGGGGTTGCCTGTTAGAAGAATATAGATCCTGGCATCTCCAAGACAGCTGTGAAAGTCAGATTAATACACCAAATAATGAGTAGCTAAATGAGCTCCAGTGAAATTTTGTTGGGTGATGAATTTACAAATTGCTTTCAAGGAAAATGAATATAAGCCAGAAAGGAAAAGAACAGTTTGAATTCTGACATGGTTCAGGCAGACCCCAAACCTTCAGTGTGGACCTCTGATAATCTGATACATAAAATTTGTTGATTATAATGGAATAACAAGAACAATAATACAAATAACAAGTACAATTTGATATTGTCATAACTAATGGGCGGATTTCTATGACATAAAAAATGGAAAAATATTGCATGTATTTATGACCTAAAAAAGGTTTAAATATGACCTAAAAAAACAAAATATGACCTTATAATTGAATGCATTTTTCATCCATACTATATTAATTGTTCATTCATATACATTTTCAATTGTATCACAAGAAAAGGAAATCTTCTTCTATTGTCCAGTGCAAACGTTTGCTACCTCTTAACAGAAACCTTCGAAACAAGTATACTGTGAAACTGACGATTTTTATACAGATACAATGTTGGTTATTTATATTCGCCTGATGACTAGCTATTAAAAAAAACCAAAATATGACTTTATCATAGAAATAAGCAGAAATATGACCAAAGCTCTGAAAATGTGAGAAATATGACTTTTAAGACCCAATAAAAACTGCTTAATCTTAATAATAAGGCATATATAAACGTTTTTACTTACTTGAAGCTTAGAATATAGGCTTTGGTAAAAATATGACATGTCATAGGAATCTGCCCCTTAGTCATAACATTATTTGTTATTTCATCATGCACAAACACATAATCAATTAACAACTTAATAAGATCCCTGGAAGGGTTGAACAAGAAGATATCTTAAGCTAAATACAATAAAACCAGTAGTTGAAATTTTAATTGTTGCAATATTTAAAAAAATGAACTACCCATTTATTGAAAAATGAAGAAGAAATGCACACACCCCAATATATTTTATAAACTTACTAAGTGTAACAAGGGAATATTTATAAATTGTGCCTTCCATATAGTTAATGGCCTCAATGTAATCAATTGCATTTAGATATATTTATATGAAAGGGCTGTCCTTCCTCTATTGTCCTCTTTCTCACCCAATGCTTCATAGGAAAAATAGAATTGCACAAACAAAACAAGCAATAATTGCTTTAAACTCAGTTTGATGGAACAAGGCCTAAAGGCCTTAACTCTGCCAGGTAAAATAAAGCTATTATTATTTAAAAAATATTACAAAAAAATAGAAAATTAAAAATATATCGAGCCATAGTTCAGAGCATTTTAACATATGGTGCTGAAGTTTGGCAAATTCCTACCAGGGAGATGAAAAGAATTTGAAGTACAGAAATGGATGTTTTAATATCACCTGGGAAATCTAGAATGGATAGAATACAAAAAGAAATAGAGAAATTATGGATGTACAAGAAGAGCCGGACATCGTAGACAAGAAAGAAAAGAAAAAAATACAGTGGTATGGCCATGTCAAAAGAATGCCAGAGCAAAAATTGTCTAAAACTATTATGAAATGGATCCCAATGGAAAGGAGGAAGAAAGGAAGACCAAAGAAAACCTGGATAGGTGTGCAAGCGGCTATGAATATCAGAGGATTGCAGGAAGATCAATGAATGGACAGAGAGGAATGGCATTTGGTTTCCAGAAGACATCAGCAGCTGTCATGATACCGGATGATGATGATGATATATGAAAGTAATAATTTAACTTCTTTCTAATGAAATATATGAATAGTTTAACTTGAATTTGTTTTTATTTGAGAATAATTATAGCATTTTTGGTAAATATTCCAATATTTTCCGTTCACTTGTGTCTCCCTAAAGCTCATGTAGAAACCCCTGTAAGAGGATCAATAATTTTGGCAGGAATTTTATTGAGGTTAGGAGGATATGGCTTACTTTGAGTGCACGAGTAGTTATTTAATCCTCGGCACTTAGATCGTTCATTATAGGGCACATCACAGTATACCTCATGATACTTTTCACATTCTGAGGCATAGAATTTGTATGAAGAAGTCTGGCATACTGAGTAATATGGAATGATATTGCATACTTTGAAATGAAATGCATGTGCTCCTGGTCTCGTGATGTGTCGCATGTGCTAGTTCAATCCAGTCCAACTCCTGTTGACCATGGTGCTGGTGGCATAGAAATCATCCTAAATATCTTCCCTCTTCTGTAGCTGTTCTGTTAGGAGATCATTATAGGCAGTAATCCACTCCAGAGGGAGCGTGTAGCATAGATCTTCAATTAAGAAAGGTTTCTTAGCCGATACATTTACTAACCGAGATGGCATATGTAATATGAACAATGTAGAATGATCTACAGGAAAATCATTAAGTTAAAAATGTAACTTAGCAGCTACAGATCTAAATACCAGATGATCTTCTCGGAAACTTATGATAAGTGACAAGAATAGAAAGTCCAGACTTCAGTTTGCTAAGAAGTACTCAACCGATAAACAGGCAAATAAACCTTTGCCTAATTCCTTAAAATAATTAATCAAACTAAATATAATAATTACCAGATTCCTTATTTTTTTATTTAATTAAATAAAAATAAAACTTACAGTTTTATTTGTTTTTAATATTTATTAAGTTATAATTTAGTTACAGCTGTCTCGGTGCACTGTAATTTAATTAAATAAGTAATGGATTTTCATTAAGTAAACACCAACTCAATTGATTCCTTATTTTTTTATTTGAAGCTAAGATTGATTTCTTTTATATTTATTTGGGTGGTGGACCATTGAAGACTGGGCCAAAATTCTATAGAGTGATGAAAGCAAATTTAATTTCATCTCCTCAGATGAGATACACTACGTTTGACAGTTGAAAAACAAAAGGAACTGTTAAAAAGTAAACAAATACCCACCATGAAGCACAGATGAGCAAATATCATGGTGTGGGGCTGTTTTTCACAAAGTGGTGTAGGCACTCTCATTAAAATTCATGGGAGAATGGATCACCTGAAGTACAGGTATGGTGAAATATTAACAGACCATATGATACCCCACGGAAGATGAACTACACTTCATAATTGGAAATTCCAGCATGACAACGATCCAAAACACACTTCTGGCCATGTCAAGATAGTTCTGAATCAGCACGAAATTAAAGTATTAGAGTAACCAGGCCAAAGTCCAGACTTAAACTCTACCGAAAACATTTGGGATGAGCTGGATAGATGTGTTTGCCAAAATAACTACACTAACAAGGAGACTTAGGCTTTCTACAAAGAATTGTGTAAGCAATGGAAGAAGATTCTTCAGGCACAATTTGCCAAACTTGAGGATTCTATGCCATCCAGTTGTGATGAAGTAATAAGCTCAAAGGGCTATGCGACCAAATATATATATATCCATCCATAGTAATTCTGCCCGGGCAAGTCCTTCACTGCAATCATAGCATTTGCATGCTATGATTGCAGCTTTACTAGGGAATTGCAGGTGTGGTAGCTTCCCATTGCTTTCCACACCGGTGAAGGACGATAATGATAATGATGGCCACATGATTTCAGAGACTGTTTGGGCCTTAAAGTTTTCCTGACATTTGTCTTACAGGTGAGGGAAAACCCCGATAAAAACCTCACCCAGAAAACCTGCCCTGACCGGGGATCGAACCCGGGTCCACTGCGTGACAAGGCAGTACGCTACCTCGAGACCACAGCGGTGGACTATATATATATATTTATTTATTATTACTGAATGCCACTACACTGTCATTTCGACATTCTGCTATTCTCTCCTGCCATGGCATTATTGTAACCCACTTCTGGCATTGGCCACCTGGAAGGCGGACTTACTCTGCTCCGATGATATATGATAGGTGATGATGTGCCAGGAGAGGTCTTAATCCTAAACTTAATGAATATGTTAATGATGGTCAGATGATGTACGGGGACTGTTTGGGCCTTAAAGTTTCCTGACATTTATCTTACAGGTGAAGAAAAACCTAAAAAAAAAATCATCATCCAGGAAACTTGTTGCAACTGGGGATTGAACCCAAGCCTGCTGCGTGACAAGGCAGAATGCTACCTTGAGACCACAGTGGTGGACTATGCAACCAAATATTAAGCCAAGAATATCTTGAGTCAAGACTTCATCATTGTTTTTCACCTGTTTCATTTTAACAAAATATTTTTGAGTCTATTTAAATGGTTAATTTTTGTTTAATTTTTTATGCAAATGATTAAAATTGTAAAATATTTGTAAGTAGATGAATTAGCATACAAAGTAAAATCTGTCTCCAGAATAAAATTTTAGGGAGATCTAATCAATTTAAATATCTTGGATATTATCTCTCAATCTGGGATGAAAAGGATATCCCTGAAAAAATTACTAGTTATAATAAAAGTTCAGGAATTATTAATCAAGTTATGAAACCATCCCTTGTACAAAAAAACACCAGATTATGTTTATATAACACTTTGGCTAGACCAGTGTTGACCTATTATAGTGAAGCATGGAACACTAAAAAGACAACATGAAAGCAGAATATAACGGCTTGTGAAATGAGATTCATGCGCAGAACAGGGGGTTACACCAGATGGGATCGGGAAAGGAACACCGATATCTTAAAAGAATTGAAGACTACGCCAATTTTGGAATATATTAAACAGTACCAACTAAATTGGAAACACATCTAGAAAGAATATGAGTTCAAATCAGATCCCCAAAGCTGTTTATAATTATATACCAAGAGGACGAAGATTACTGGGCCTTCCTATGAAACGCTGGAGGGAAAATTCTCTATAGGATCATAACAGGCCTTTGCCTAATACTTGGAAGGAATGAGAAGAAGAAGAAGATGAATTACACATTATAACAAATTGGTGATTAATATATTCTATTTAAGTTTTCTCCTAAAGACTTGTTTTCTGAATTTATTATCTTTACAAAATATGTTTGAGCGCTACTGTTTCTTAGATTTTGGTTAGTTTTAAACTTGTTTAGAGTAAAATTAAATAGCAAATATGAATACTGGTTTTTCTTAATATTTAAAGGAAGTGACATTACAAGGTTTATTTTAATTAATAAGTGGTTAGAATTTTTACGACTCACCTCATAATTGTAGATTTCTTTAAGACTGTAGTTTCCATATGCTACGTATCATTATAAATTCCTTCTTACTGTTGAATTGGTGGTTGGTAATCCTGTAGGTTTATTTCTGCTGCCTCTATTGGCTGACTAATGAACTTCCTAATTGTCTTTTTCCTGGGAATTTCAAAATTCATGATTTTGCTTTTATTTTTGTGGATGTGAATTTTCTCCCAAATTAAAAAAATAAAAGGAAAATCATAAATTTTGAAATTCCTGGGGAAAAATATTTAATTTGGAAGTTCAACTGTCAGCCAACAGAGGGAACATGAATCAACTTACAAGATCACCAACTGCCAATTCAACAGTTAGAAGAAATTGATAATGATACATAGTGTATTAAAACTATAGTCTTCAAGAAATCTACAATTTTATAAGGAGAGTCATTACTGGCAGTTATCATTATCTTTGTTTTTCTAAGAGTCTTAAGTATCTTAATGTCATCGTGAGTATCTTGTCATCAAGGAAAGCAACTAAAATAATACATCGAGTTAAGAAGCAGCTTGTACCCTTACATGCCAAATTCTTTAATATACGGTATCATCAATTGTATAACAAATCTGCAAGTTAACCATAATACATTGTCACTCCATTCAGCAAAACAAATTATTCAAAACACAATTAACTAAAATATGCAAACAGCAAATTCTTAGTAAAAGTGCTTCTAAACAGTGGACTTGTAAAATAAAGGATAAAATAATGGCTGATTCCTGATGCTCCACAACAAATGTCGTTGTTCTTCAGACTGTATACAGGACATGACTGCCTAACTGCCCATCTACATCGACTAAATATCTTCATAAGAATCAAATGAATCGTGAGTTCTTCTTACCTCATACTTCTATGTTTTTTTAAACACGGCATCGCAGTATCGGAGAACAATCTTCCCCATCGTCAGCTGTTTTCATGACTGTCAATTTTTCCTTTTGCCAGTAATTATCCTAACTGCCATCTGGTGTGCTTTTGAAGGAGTAATTTCTAAACTGGTGTATTTTTGAAGAACTTTGTAATCGAGCTTGGTTCATCCGGAATCTCGAAGTTCATGGTTCTAGTATGGTTTTTTTTAATATATATCTTTACCCAAACTGTTAATTCCAAAGGTTTAGATAGATGTTTCTGAAGTTTTGCTTCTTTTTCAATTCTATGACTCTCTAATAAACTATGTGTTGCTATAGCTGATTTTTCAATTTCTCCATTTTTTATGTTTTATGAAACTCGTAAAAAAAGAACACTTTAGAAACATAAAAAAATGGAGAAATTGAAAAATCAGCTATAGCAGCACATAGTTTATTAGAGAGTCATAGAATTGAAAAAGAAGCAAAACTTCTGAAACATCTATCTAAACCTTTGGAATTAACAGTTTGGGAAAATATATATATTAAAAAAAACCATACTAGAACCATGAACTTCGAGATTCCGGATGAACCAAGCTTGATTACAAAGTGCTTCAAAAATACACCAGATGGCAGTTCAGAAATTACTCCTTCAAAAGTACACCAGATGGCAGTTTGGATAATTACCGGCAAAAGAAAAAATTGACAGTCGTGAAAATAGCTGATGATGGTGACGATGGTCGCTGATACTGCGGTGCTGTGTTTAAAAAAACATAGATGTATGAGGTAAGAAGAATTCATGATTCATTTGATTCTTATTAATATAACCTCATAATGTTAAAATTCCCAAATTTATTATATTAAATATCTTCAGTTCTCCAAGATGTGTTCTCTGCAATGAAATAAATTCAATGATGGTCAAAAATAACTTTACACTGCAGTGCCTTAGCAAATGAAGGCTTAACTTTATGTTACTGGGATGCAAGATGGTAAATGGAAAGTCTGCAACAAGCATGCATTACTAACAACCAATGAACCATATATGCTTCTATTAATAAGATTATGTGAGTGTCAAATATACTGAGAGAATACCAAGTAAAAATAATGGGAATAAGTCAACCAACAATTGTTGTCTCTAACACAAATAAAATGGCTAATATTTTGTTGGGATAATCTATAGATAAAATTATACAGTATACAGAACTAATGACAAAAATGAGGAGTATTATGGGCCATGCTCATAAAGAGTTTAATTTTCTGACATTTCACTATTAGGTTTATTCAATTACATCTGTATTTATGCAGAGGCTAATTGAGATTTCCGGATCTCTGATCTGGTCAAAACCCTGATGGAACCGATATTTAAGCTTTGGTGTGAATTTCAGTGAAGTCTGGAGGGTCTAACTTAGTCAAATCCACTCTCCTCACCTCCAGGTTTGGGCCCCATGGGACCTTCTAATTATAGTTGAGGACGACTGTTTTATAAGGTACAAATTTTAAAATTTAAGTAATTTTAACCTCAACGGTGATCAAACATGATTATTAAAAGTATAAGATTGCCAAAAATTGTTATGGAATGGATCCCAATGGAAAGGAGGAAGAGAGGAAGACTGAAGAAAACTTGGATAGAAGGGGTACAAGCAGCTATGAATATCAGAGGAATGGAGGAAGATCAATGGATGGACAGAGAGGAATGGCATTTGGTTTCCAGAAGACGGCAGCAGCTGCCATGATACCGGATGATGATGATAGATGATAGATTTATAGATTAAGTCACATATTTCATGATTTAAAACTAAATTGAATGAACTTTCAGTCAAAATTGAAATAATGTTATATTCATTTTACAAGCTCTAAAGCAATGATTATTTTACTGCAATTTTTCCAATAAGATCATCGCTGCACTAATAAATTGTTGCCATTTACATGAAGGGATGGATTATTTCCAATAATCATCAGATGTTAATTTTAAGATTTTTACCTGCTAAGTCAGTCATCCTCAACTAAATTATTAAACTTCTTCAAGTTATTCCAACTATGGAGGCCTTTCGAAAACAATGTTTCATCTTCTGCATTTTAACCGGAACTGTTCCAGATGATGAAAGATTGTAAATCTTTTAAGGAGATAAAACTCTTTCTACAAGAAAAGTTCATTGTTTTCGAAAGGCCTCCATATTAGAATAACTTGAAGAAGTTTAACAATTTAGTTGAGGACGACTGACTTATAATTAACATCTTATTACATACTTATTTTAGGAACTCTCACTATGAGGTTTTCATTAAGGTAGAATTTTTTATCACTCACCTCATATTGTTGTTCTTATTTGACTATAAACTAGTTTCGGAACACAGCTTCTGTTCCATCCTCAGTATCATCACGGCCTTTGTTCTGTTGTCTTGAAAAGCGAAGGACAGCTCTTCAAGACGACAGACAATGGTCGTGACGATACTGAAGATGGAACAGAAACTATGTTCCGAAACTAGTTTATAGTCAAATAAGAAGAACAATATGAGGTGAGTGATAAAAAATTCTACCTTAATCTTATTACATAACCTCAACGGTGCTTTAATATGAATTTCAAAAGTGTTGATTGAATAATCATCAGTTGTCAATCATAAATAAAATTTTTATTAATGAATTAGAACAATACTCATAAAAGGTTAGAATTGTAATATTTCTGTACCCGAGATCTCAGCTGTCTTCAACTATGTAGAATTTAAATTAAAAACTTTGAACTACAACAAACTTTATAATTTTAACCTTTTATATAGTAACCTCAACACTGGTTCAAAATTACTTTCAAAGTATAGAAACATTACTCATTATGCAAATAAAGATTAGAACTCTATAAAGAGTAAATTACAGGTAGTTTTATTCTTTAAAGAAGTTCTGCTTGATAATGATCAGGAATTTGCTTGAAGTCAATTTCTGATAACAATGATAATATCATTGTATTACTGTAACATAACCAACCATAATAATAAGTTTGGTCTGTTTGATTCTTACCTCATATCATTGTTTCTGTTAGACATATGTTTCACGGCATGTTAGCCTTATCTTCAGTAGTTATAGACTGATTTTTCCCAAGTTGTGATCCAAAGAACTTGCAAATTAGGTTCCTCTCCCCGGGAATTTCAAAATTCATAATTCTCTTCTTCTTCTTCTGTATGTAGATATTTTCACCATAAGGTGATAGTAAAAAGATCAGGAATATATCATATAAAATGTGCTGAATTTGATAAGATATACATATGGAAAACAAAGAGAAATGTAACCATTAGAATCAAAGAATACATAAGAAATATAAAAAAAAAGGGGGGGGGCAAGTAGAAAAATATGAGTAGCTGCTCATGTTTGGTCAGAAAAACAGTAGTAGTAGTAGTATTCAAATATTGTGAAGCTCTTGAATTGTCATCATTCGCTTGTGGGCTTCCCAACAATATTTAGCAATTTGGAATGGTGTTCCAACTATTTTCTGAAGATCAGCGCAGAACATCAAGTGATCCTTGTTCATTATCATATTTGTGTCCTTGCATACTATGCAGTGTGGAGAGTCTAGTAGCTTAATTTTCCCAGTCTGGGAAAGCTGACGATAAAACAGAATTGTTTTGAAACATGTCCAAGAACAAATCAACATTAATATTGAGGTAAGATGTCCAGACTAAAAATAATATAATTAAAATAACCTCAAAATATAACTTTCTAAATTTAAATATTAGTATATTTTTCTTTTCAAGTATAATAAGTACCAACTAAATTGGAAACACCATCTTGAAAGAATGAGTTCAAATCGGATCCCCAAAGCTGTTTATAATTATATACCAAGAGGACGAAGATCTCTGGGCCGTCCTATGAAACGCTGGAGGGAACATTTTCTATAGGATCATAACAGGCCTTGGCCTAATACTTGGAAGGAAGAAGAAGAAGGATTTTTTATCACTCAAATAAGAAGAACACTATGAGGTGAGTGATAAAAAATTCTACCTAAATTCTACTTGAATTTTCAATGTTTTTCTTTTAACATTACTTGTTTTTACTAGTTAAGCTTACAATTTTGGTGTTATAATATTAAATTCGAACTTACATTAAATAATAAATTAATGTTTTAAGAGAAAATATTAATTTGTTCTTTAACCCTTTAGGTGCTATGAGCTGATTAGATCGGCTCTGATGCTTCTGTCCATTATCTGCCAGATAATAAACTTAAACTACTTGCAAAGCTGATTACATCAGCGGATATGATTTAAGTCTCTGACACAAGAGATTTTACCAGTTGCAATGCAGAGGGTTAATATAAGTGATGAATTTAATTATAAAATACCAAAAAATTGTAAGAATTAAATTAACATTTTTAATACTTATCTCAAATCTTTTATTTTTCTAGACTGCAGTTTCGGAGCTATATCTCCATCATCAGTAGTCTCTCTCGACCAATGTTATGCCGTTTCTTGGCAGTTTTCTTCCAAACGACATAACACCGGTCAAAGAGAGGTTACTGATGATAGAAATCTAGCTCCAAAACTGCAGTCTAGAATAATAAAGGATATGAGGAGAAGTATTAAAAATATTAATTTAATTCTTAAATTAAACCTCATAGTGTTTTTTCCCTGTGAAAGTTAAATAAAATAAAAAATTCTACTTGAAAGTACAATTAACTTTAAATTTAAACACTAACAGATCATTAACAACAAAAATAATTATTGAATTCCACCAATGTGGTCTTGAAAGCCTACAGTTTGCAAACTTTGATGGGAGCATCATTTTATAAAAATAATTATGATTGGCCAATTTTTGGACCAAAAGAGATGAATGGAGAAGACTACATAACAATGAACTACATGGTCTTTATAGGAAGCCAGATATAATAAGAACAGTTAAGTCTCATAGACTGCGATGGCCAGGACATGTGGCACAAATGGGGAATGAAAGACGTGCATGGAAGCTTCTTGTAGGAAGACCAGAGGGAAAATGCCCAGTTGGTAGACCAAGAATGAGGTGGGGGAATAACATTAACTATGATTTGAGGGAAGTAGATTATACAGGGAATGATTGGAAAACATTAGCTCAGGATAGGGATGTATGGAGAGCTTATGTCCACGTGGCCATGAACCTACAGGTTTGACAGTGCCAGTGAGTTAGTTAGTTAATTATGATTGGCCCTGTTAAATAAACTGATCCAGATCTTTCATACTCATGTTGAATTTCTGTTTATTTTTCAGTGTGAACTGAGCCCTTGTGCTCTGATTCCCATTCTTAGTGATTCATTTCAGAGATAATAAAATTAGTTTAAATTAATTAACTTGTTTTAATTATCTGGGATGCATGATATTGTACCTCCAAAATTTGGATATGGAGAAGTAATTAAGGGAAATTTCAACAGATATATGGTTCAATAAGGAGATATATGAGAAATAAGATCACAAGGGAAACTCAATTGAAATTTTACAAAACAGTAGCTGTTCCAACGTTAACATATGGGTCTGAGACTTGGCCTTTAACAATCTCTGATAAACATAAAATTGAGACAATAGAAATGAGATTTCTGAGATCCGTTGCAGGTGTATCTCTAAGAGACCAAAAGACAAGTCAAGATATCAGAGATGAATTTACAAATATATAATATAAACGAGAATATACAGAAATAAATATAATTGGTTTGAACATGTACAAAGAATACCAAATAATTGTTTATCAAAACAGATGCTTCATTATAAACCACAAGGCCGAAGAAATGTAGGAAGACCAAAATGACGTTGGAAGGACGACCTGTAGCATATTGTACATCGGGGAGTGGAATGGGCCAACAGGCTCATACCTTGAAGATGGTGATGATAAAATTAGTCTAGTACTTTGTGAAATTCCTATGAACATATATTTTTTTCTTTTTCTGGAAAAAGAAGAAAAAATTGCTTCACAGTTAAATATGGGAAATAACATTACAAGGTTCTTAATTCAGTGAAAGAATGAGTCACTTATTTTACCTCATGCTCTGTTTTTCCAAACATAGGATCTGAATTATATTATTTTTAGTCTGATCATCTTACCTCAATATTAATGTTGATTTGTTCTTGGACATGTTTCAAAACAATTCTGTTTTATTGTCAGCTTGTCCAGACTGGTGACGATAAAACAGAATTGTTTTGAAACATGTTCAAGAACAAATCAACATTAATATTGAGGTAAGATGATCAGACTAAAAATAATATAATTAAAATAACCTCAAAATATCACTTCCTAAAATTAAATATTAATTACAACAGGATCTGAAGTTTTAATGAGGAGTCCCTCTTATCTTTATCTGACATTATGTCTATTGGATTTTCATTGGAATCTTCTGTAACATTGCCATCTGGTGATGATCTGATTAACCTCGAGATCAGGTTCCGTTCATCGGGAATTTCAAAATTCATGGATTTAAATTTGTTCTTCTGAATATATATCTTTTCCCAAACTGTCAATTCCAAAGGTTTTTTCAAATATTTTAAAAGTTTAGCCTCTTTTTTAATTTTATAACTCTCTAGCAAACTATGTGCTGCAATAGCTGATTTTTCAATTTCACCATTTTTAATATTAATACAGTGTTCTATTGTTCATCAGATCAACACCAGATGGCAACGTTCTAGATGATTCTAATGAAAATCCAGTAGTCATAATGTCGGCTGAAGATAGAGGGACTCCTCTTGAAAACTGCAGTTCCTGAGTTTAAAAAATGTAGAGTATCAGGTAAGATAAGATGTGACTCATTCTTTAATTGAAAAAACTGCTTGATTGCTGTAACAACATCTTCAGCATTTAAAATTTATATACGCCGAGAAATAAAACTCTCAGGATAGTCACGTTAGCAACTTGTAAAATCATGTACATCCTTAATGTAGATATTACACAATGAAGTTGAATAAAATATAAGTAATTAAAATAGAACTATTTGAGGAAATATTACTGACGGATATAATTCAAAATTTAAAATAAATTCTATTCACTTCGCCTCATATCCCATCTTCTAATTAGACCAGTTTCAAAATCTCGGTGGGAATTTACCAGATTAAATGTGAAGATTGTGACAAATTTACATTGGAAAACAAAAAGAAATTTGAAATCCAGGATGAAGGAACATCTTAGGAACATCAAAAGCAGTGGAAAAATCAGCAGTAATCACGCATCCTTGATCAGAAAAATAGGAGGTCTAATTTAATAAAACGAATAGAAAAACCAAAAGAGGTCACATTTTGGGAAAAAAATCAACATTAAAAAAACAACAACAAAAATTAATGAATTTTGAAATTTCCACAGAAGTTGAACTGATTTGGAGGTTCAGAAATCCACCTACAGATGGAGGAACATTCCTGGAACATAAGTCATGAAATTACTAAAGATGAAACCGCCTAGGTTTTGAAACAGGTCTAATCAGGTGAGGTGAACACAATTTATTTTAAATTTAAATTTTTTATTTCATGTAATTAAAAGTTACTTTCTCACTCAGAACATAATTATATTTTAAACTAATTTCAGTAAATTTCAGTTAAAACTTGTATGTTGAAGTTAAATATTATTCATGCCATGCCTTAAGAGCCTCATTTCCTGTAACTGACAAAAAAACTTTGATTTCAACCATCCACTTGAGTGTCGCTTAACAAAAGCCGACCACCTTTCAACCCTCATTAGGACCGCCTTTCAATCCTCATTAGGAGCATCTTTCAACCCTCATTGGAGAGAAAGAGACTGAGATATTCCTAAGTTGTCAAATCAACTAACCAATCTTTTTACAGGTATGTGCATGTTAAAATAGCATAGAATGGTTTAATTTTAAAATCCTATTTTTATAGAGTAATGTGGATGTGACAACATTGGAAAGTGGAACCATTGACACATGGTAGTTGTATTAGCTTAGCTTTCTTAGGGGGTGAGAGAAGGACATTTAAAGCATGGCCTACACTATACAAAAAATTTACATTAAAAATACTATTGAGTTTACTGCAATACCCTTATTATATTTCACTTACAATTGGAATATTTCTCATATCCGTGAATAATCTCTCAATTACTAGTTGACTGAATTTTTTTATTTTAGGGAACTTCTTTCTCCTCTCTAGTGACTAATTTGTCAATTTTTTATGAGGTTGTCTATTCAGTACATAAATTCTCTTCATATAACTTCATGAATTTTTTTCTCCCAAATTAACATCCTTGTGGCTGGAATCTATGAACACATTGGACTGTAAAAGTTGTTCTTTGCCTGTACTCTGCTGAGAAAGTTGCATCCAAATACGTTTTTGCATACTCAAAAATCTGTTCATGCGATAATAATTGTTGAAATTCCTAAGCTACCTGGCGAGGTGACTTAGCAGAGAAACGAATCATGAGCAACCCGATGGGAACCGATGTAGTTTGAAACCTTGCCGCGTACCTTGCTGCTTTATCCAAGATGTCGGACCTTGAAGACTTCGATCATGTTTTCGGTATATGCAGAGAAGAGGAATTTGATAGAGTCTACCAAAGAATTCAACTGGAAGAACAGGAGAATCGGCATAATATTGCATGATGCAGACGTCGTATACGATATTATTTGCAGGACGCAAGCGTAAATGCGTTCCTCCAGCAGACGAAAATAATGGAAGTGGTTTTATCGCTGAGAATTCTGGGCAATTTCTTGCCAATATTACGAAAACGACGACTTTCATGCATGACTAGTTAGTGGGTAGCTCATTCGATCTTTGCACTTGCTCACGGAAAGTCAGCTCACCAGTGATTGGAAGTAATTTGAGTAGAGACTAATGTATTTGCATGTGGCCCTGTGTCTGTTAACTGATGGTAAGAGTTTTGAGTAATTTATTTAGTAACTGATATTGAAATTTTATAGGAAAAAATCACTATGAGGTTTAATTTAAGATTAAATTAAAATGTTTCATATCCAGTCTTCTAAGTATACCGCAGTTTCAAAGTCTTGGCGGCTTCATTTTCAGTACTTTCTTGTTCAATGATGTTATGTCAATCAGAAGAAGTACTACTTCTTTCCTCTGTTGGTGGACCGATAAGCCTCCGGATTCAGTCAGAGGTTTATCGATCCACCAACAGAGGAAAGAAGTAGTAGTTCTTCTGATCGACATAACATCATTCAACAAGAAAGTAGTGAAGATGAAGCCACCAAGACTTTGAAACCGCAGTCTACTTAGAAGACTGGATATAAGGTGAGGTATGAAAGCATTTTAATTTAATCTTATTTAGTAACTGTTGATCCAAGAATGGTTCACTAAGCTGATTTTTCTCTTTCTCACATGTCTGAAGTATTCTTTGACTAATTTTTTATGTTGTTCCTAGCTAAACTGTAGCTAAGTGAAGCATAATATGTGTTTTTATTTTTCTCAACATTATCTAACTAACTCACTGGCACTATCAAACTCAGATGTTCATGCCTATGCCGACATATGCTCTCTACACATCTTTATCCCAAGCTAATGTCTTCCAATCATTCACCTCCCTCAAAACATTAATATTATTTAACCATATTATTCTTGATTTTCCTAATAGTTTTTTTTTTATTGAAAATATCTCAGTGCTACTTCCCACTGTAATTTTGATTAAATCCTAAATTGGTGTTTTCTCTCTAAATATATATATATATATATTTTCTGCTAAATATTGGAGTGTAAGAGAGCGAATGATTTCATTATCAAGTGCTCGACATTAGATACCAACCAACCATATATATATTGTAATTTTTTTCATTTTTTGAAATGTATTTCAGTTCATACAGATATCTCTCAAGCCTTAAAAAATTAACAAAGGGATAATTGGTAACTAATAAAATAACTACTAAGTTATATTTCAAAATAAACTAAATTAAGATCATAAGAAATTTAACAATTTCTTATTATATGGTACTAAATAAATCCTCTAGTTTTTTAGACCTGCAGAGTAAACTGTATGAGGCAAGAACAAAACTAACAATTGAGAATAAAAGTGAAATGCATATTTAGAATTTGATTTTAATTTTTGAGTAAAGAGATCTTAAATACAATGAATGAATGAGTCATTTCTTATTTTACTTCATAGTTTATGTTTTCTTAAACATGGATTTTAGATTGTTTATTTTTTCACCACATACTTCATAACTCCTTGCAAACCCAGGGTTTCGTCACATCATTTGTGACATTCTCAATGCTGTGTCACGTTCACAACTGACGTCCAACGATATTAAAAAACCTCATAGTGTTGTTTCCTATCTACATAACTTAATGGATTTTAGATATCTAATTTCTCCCACTGTAATTTTAATTAAAATCTAATTTATTGCTTCTCACCGAATGACAAATTTTATTTGAAGAGAAAAATTTGTTATTGGGTAAAGACTTTACGCGACGAGCCACCCCTAATACTTTGATTTCTAGTAGGAAACAGAGTCTGCATAACATTGTACTCCAGATGATTATTAACATAAAAAATATGTAATGATATTCTGAGAGAGAAAGTAACTTTTACAAATGTGCTTCTAATAGAAAAGATCTCAATAAAATTTACTTATCTTTTCCAGGAATAAAGATAATATGGGAACTATCTCCAAAATAACACATTGTTGAGTTAAATCAGTCCAGTATGTGTTTTAAACTTAATAAAATTCTATCAGAAATCTTCTTTTTCTAAAACATAATAATTTTCATTTTATATTTTTTATAGCTCATTAAATATATAAGATATTAATAATTTACTATTATATAATAGAATAGATTGCAATGCCCAGAAGTTCAAAATGTGGTGACAAATATTAAATCATATTACCTATTGCAAAAGAAAAAAAAATCTTTCTTAATTTTTAACATGTTGGAGAGATACAGGTGTCTCAAATTGATGTATACACTCTTTGAAATGTTATTTCTCAGCAACGAAATGAAACAGAAATACAATTTTTGTTGTGTTTGGTCCACAAGACACTGAAAAAGCATAGCAACATGTTCATCGATATTCACGTCTTTATAAACAACAATGGCGGCGAGATTATCATTCGATGAACATAAGTGGATACTGATGTGTTATTGAAAAGTGGAGAATGTTGTTGAAGTGCAACGACATTGGATGGTTGAATTTGGGACACCACCACCAACAAGGGTAACAATAACAAGAATCCGAGACAAGTTTGAAGACGATGGAACAGTACTCTCGTTATCAGTCAAACGTCTCTTTCTTCCGCACCGACCTTTCAACACATCTTGCACCATTCCATCTTCTTCAAACTTGTCTCAGATTCTTGTTATTGTTACTCTTGTTGGTGGTGGTGTCCCAAATTCAACCATCCAACGTCGTTGCACTTCATACATTCTCCACTTTCCAATAACACTTCAGTATCCACTTACGTTCATCGAATGATAATCTCGTCGCCATTGTTGTTTATAAAGACGTGAAGATCGATGAACACATTGCTATGCTTTCCAGTGCCTTGTGGATCAAACACAACAAAAATTGTATTTCTGTCTCATTTCCTTGCTGAGAAATAACGTTTCAAAGAGTGTATACATCAATTTGGGGCACTCTGTATAAATTATCACTATGAAGTGATATCAAAAGTAACAATGAAAATACACCATGTATTTCCAACATTATAACTTCCTATAAGTTGAAAACTATAAAAGTTAGAGTTGTGTGTTTGTGCCAGATGACTCTCCATTTTTGGTTTTGTTGTTTTAGGTATAATCTACAATGATGTCAAACCAGGAGAAAGCGCAGTGTGTTTTCTGGTACCATGAGACACGGTCACCAACTACTCAATTACCTCGATGATCGGATTAGATGTTTAGTGGGTGACAAGAGGTGCACATGTGGAAGTACACTGACATTGCTTTACAAACTTTGAGAATTTGTCATTCATCTGCCACAAACCACACAACTCTTTTATAGTTTTCATCTTATAGGAAGTTGTAATGTTGGAAAGACTTTATGGACACGATGTATTTTAACATACAAATCTCAATACATCCAGTGATTTTTATAGTGACACTGTTTCATCCATAATTTTTGCTAATAAATTTCACAGGTATAATTCCTTGACATAATGAAATTTAATTTTAGTAGTCGTTTTATTGTTACTTATGTTTTAGAGAAACAGTGTTGAATCCAATCGCTCCTCTTCATGAGGAAGGAGTAAATTAAGTCTATAGGAAAGATGAAAAATTTCAAAGAACAATTGAAGGGCTCAGCTGCAAAACATGGTAACTGACAAATTCTTGAAAAATAAGTTGTAGTATATAAACTGTGATATGTTACCTCTTGAAGCATTTGGTGCATGTAGTTTTTACATCTGTCAATAGATAGCAGATGTATTGTCACGGTAAATAAAACTACATTCACCAAATGTTTCAGGAGGTCACATATCACAGTTTACATGTTACAACTCAATTTTCAAGAATTTGTCAGTTACCATGTTTTACAGCTGAGCCCTTCAATTTACCTTACCTAACTTTGGAAACTTATATTTGCAATATTTTTCAGGTCTAATTAAATTTTACATAATGTAATAAAATTTGACTCCTGGAACAAATGAAGATGAAAAAATATTTATTGGAATTTTTTTCTTTCAGAAGCACCTTTGAAATAACCTAAATAGAGATTGCATTACTTAACTGAACTGTTATCAGAGAGCTATTATTAAAAATTAATTAAATATTAAATGAGCACATTTTACAAAAGTTTACAATAAGAATTAAAACTGTTGCTGGGGTCAAATTTTATAAATTCTGTAAAATTTAATTGGACAAGTTTCCAATGAAAAGAGAATTGTATAAGTGGAAAGAAATGTTGACATTCCTATCGGAAGTTCAAATGGTGTAACGCGTATCGCACTGACATACAGAGTCAGAGATCCAGGTTCAACTCTCAGTTCAAATGTAATTTTTCTTTGTAATATAAAAGAATTAAAATGTTACCAGTATTTATGTTCCAACTATTGTAATCCAATTACAGTACTGCTGGCAGATAAAGTATAGGAAAATCAAGAGATTACTTATTTTAGGAATTCACACTATGAGGTATATTCATTTAGGTAGAATTTTTTATCACTCACCTCATATTGTTCTTCTTATTTGACTATAAACTAGTTTCGGAACATAGTTTCTGTTCCATCCTCAGTATCATTACGACCGTTGTTCTGTCGTCTTGAAGAGCTGTCCTTCGCTTCTTCCATTGGCTGACTGAAAAACCTTGAAACCAGGTCATTCTCCCCGGGAATTTCAAAGTTCATCAATTTCTTCTTTTTGCTCTTTTGAATGAAGAGCTTTCCCAAACAGTAAGTTCTTTTGATTTTTCTATTTGTTTTAATAATTTAGCTTCTTTCTCGATAAGATGTTTTTCAGACCATGCATGGGCAGCCACTGCAGATTTTTCTACTTCCCCTTTCTTGACTAGAGTGAAAGAACATCTCAAGAATGTCAAGAAACGGGAAGTAGAAAAATCTGCAGTGGCTGCCCTGCATAGTCTGAAAAACATCTTATCGAGAAAGAAGCTAAATTATTAAAACAAATAGAAAAACCAAAACAACTTACTGTTTGGGAAAGCTCTTCATTCAAAAGATTGAAAAGAAGAAATTGATGAACATTGAAATTCCCGGGGAGTCTGTCAATGGAAGGCGCGAAGGACGGTTCTTCAAGACGACAGAACAACGATCGTGATAATACTGAGGATGGAACAGAAACTATGTTCCGAAACTAGTTTATAGTGAAATAAGAACAACAATATGAGGTGAGTGATAAAAATCTCTATCTAAATCAAGGGATTCTGAGATTAAAAAAATGTTCACTCTTAAAAAAGGGGATGTAAGATATAAATAGAAAAATTTAACAGAAAGAAAATTGAAAAGAGTGACATATCTTTGTCAATCAGAATACTAGAATCACCAGAGACTAGAATACAATGGTTTATTTTAAAAGAACTTCATAAAACAAAGAAACGTAAATGAATAATATTAAAATTTGAAAACTCGTATCTGATGTATCCTCAACTAAAACAAACTTCTGTTTAGAAAACTTTGTCAACCATTAAAAATGTAGGCCTTTGAAAAGACAGTCTGATACCATTATAAATGCTGATGATGGAAGATTCTCTTCTTAAAGGCCTATTTTTTTTTTATAGTTGGCGAAGTCTTCTAAACAGACGTTTGTTTTAGTTGAGGATGACTGATACATCAGATACGAGTTTAAAAATTTTAATAATTTAATCAATAACCTCAATAGTAGTCTACCAAGAATTTTATAAGTTATCTCCGATTGAGGGTCTTTCCACTTTTCAGCGGTTGCCCTTTTACCAGCCGGCTGCTGGCCCTTCACATCCACATGTGTCAATCACAGAGGTAGATGATCAACAGCCAGTGTAGGGGTGACATGTGGTTAGCATGTCGAGTCCCCCAGCCGTTATAGCTGGTTCCTCAACCTGGAGCCGCTACTTATTGTAGCTACCCAATTGCCTCACGATGCTGGGTGGGCACCGGTCCCATACTGGCCGAAATACCATGAGAAAATTTCTTCCCCCATGGAGACTCAAACCAGCGCAAGTCCCGTAGCTCTGCGCCAAGGCTTCCTACCTTAACCGCTCGGCTACGGCATGGGACATAAGTTATCTAATATATAAAATTTAATGTTTGTTTGTTTGTTCGTACTTTATATGTAGCCATACCTTTGATCTGATTGTGATCAGGCTTTTTGCAAAATGTTCAGGAGATTCCCGGGATGAACATAGGTTATAAGAGAGTTGTGATACTCAACTCCTACATCCTTAAAAATTGCCCTTTGTAGTGGAAAACGTGAAAAAAAGTAGCTCTTTGGATGCTTAAATGGCTTACACTGCCTAAACCATAAGAAATACACAAAATTAATGTACAAAGAATTGAATATCTCAAAAAAGCTCTACAAAAAAGTCCACGGCAGTATTTCTCTTACGGATAACTCATAATAACCATTTTTGTCTTTCATTTATGCCAAGAAGATCGAGACAAGTACGTAGATTCTTGTGCAAGCATAGCAGCACATGGTGGGTATTCTTTTACAGATAGCTCACAATAACGAATTTTGTCTTGATGCCAAGAAGATCAAGATAAGTAAATTCCTGGGCAACACCGGGTAATCAGCACGGGGAATCTTAAAATATATACGACATACATTTATAATTAAATATATAAAAAAATTATGGAAAGAAACCATCTCCTCCGTTGTCCAGCTTTTGTAGAAGAGACCAGCCTTTCTGCTAAATATTGGAGTGCAAGAGAGCGAATGATTTCATTATCAAGTGCTCGACATTAGATACCAACCAACCAACCAACCAACATTTATAATTATTTTTCATTTTACTTATTCAACTAATCATAAGAAGTAAATTAATTTTCGTCTTTCAGCTCATTTATGCCAAGACGATCAGGATGAGTAGATTCCCGGACAATGCCGGGTAAACCTTTTACTTACTTAACTAAACATAAAGCACATTAATTTTCATTTATTTAGGCGTAGCAGCATACTCCGGTATTAGCTAGTGATAAATAAAAAATACCAAGCTAAAAAGGTTTGATAATGTAAAAAAGATGGTTCAACTATGGATTCCCAGAAAAGCTATGACATTGAAGATATACGTAGTTAAAGTATCTGTAATCTTTTATTTAACATTGCTCTTTAACGGCATAAGCCGTTTGAGATGCAATTCAAATCTAGACATGAAAGGAATAAAAAATTTTGCACAGAGGCCCCATTCTTTCAGAATCAGAGATGAGCATGATAACTTCTAGTTCACCAGGGCCAACTGAAAATGAAGATTTCATTTTCTAGACAACATATAAGATATGTGACCAAGTACAATAGGTATGTATGGGTAGATCAGGGTATTATGACCATAAGTCTAAGATGAGCATCCCTTGATATATAACATTTTATTGACTGTATAGAAATTCTATCTAGCATGTTTTTAACTAAATAACTTCATAAACAAATAAAAGTTAGCATTCATTGGGAAGATTGTTTTTGTTTTCTTATTTCAAGATAATTAATTGCGGTAAGTTGAGCATCCATTTTCTTATTTTGTTACTTCAATTTCATGTAAATGCCACAAAAATGTCAATACCATTTATGAAATAAGTGCAATATGATAATGTATGCTTGCATTTAAATATGTATTAGTCTTCTTCTTCTTCATCCAACCAAGTCTTAGGCCTATTGGCCTGTTACGATCTCACTGATGAATTTTGTATCCAGCGTTTCCTTGGACGGCCCAGAGATCTCTTCCCTGTTGGACAATAATGAAGCATGGCCTTGGGAACTCTATCTGAACTCATTTGTCGCAAATGATTCATCCAGTTGTTCTGGTATCTATGTTTGTACTCAATGACCGGTTCTAAATGTAGTTCCTTCAAAATATCGTCATTGCATTTGTGACCCTATTTGGTATATCCTGCTGTATACCTCATGAATATCATTTCATTAGAAGTTATCCTGCTCTCTTCTCCTTTCTTCAAAGTCCATGCCTCATTGCTGTAGCAAAGTGCAGGTCTTGCTAAGGTTTTGTATAACCGTACTTTGGTCTCTCTCTGGACTAGCGAAGGTTTCATGGTTTTATTGAAATTAATAATTTTATTTGCTATGTCTACTTCATCCAAATATGTTAATGTGTATCCCAGGTAGGTAAATGAATTTATTATTCTTTCCAGTATTTTTGAATCTAGTCAAAAATTAATGAGTAATTTTTTACATCTTACCTCATATTTTATGTTTAAAGAAACATAAAATATGAGGTAAGATGTAAAAAAGACTCATTAACTTTGGTTGAAAATGAGAGAGATCTTTCTCTTGAAAACTAGTTCCCGTGTTTAAAGAAACATAAAATGTGAGGCAAGATGTAAAAAATGACTCATTAATTTACGAATTAAGAACCTCATAATGTTATTTCCCATATTCAACTATGAATTTTTGAATCTATACAAATTTTGCTACTTACACTACAGCCATTACTTTTGTTTTCTCTGTATTGATCGTCATGTTATATTTTATGGCTATTTTGTTAAAATTATATACTGAATATTGTAATTCATCCTCTGAGGGTGCCATTAACGCTACATTATCTGTGAAAATTAATGTATCTAATTTCAATATGTATTAGACAATAATCTAAATTTATATCTTTATGGTCTGATAGATGGCACCATATGAAAAATAAATGAAAGAGGATTCCTGTTTAAAGATTCATGGGAGTGGAAACATCATTGGATGATGATGGAAATAATGAATCACAGTTAAATTCTATGACACTGAATCAATTGGATTCAACACTGGAGAGAAATTAAATCAACAGCATGTACAAACATATTCAAGATTAAAATTGGAACATATTTAAATATATTAGCGTAACAAGTCTTTGATATAGAGAGTTTTTAATAACATTCACACATGCATTCAATATACATTCTCACATTCACAATCTCCAACACAACATTTCATAAGCACATAATTTAAATTGTTTACGTTAATAAGCGAATTTTATCTAGTTTTTAAATCTTGCACCATCAAATATTGTACAGGTCCTTCATGTTGCAAAATGCTTTCACTCGCTAATAACTGTGCTGTCGGAATGGTCGCACATTGCAACAGAAGTTGTTGCCTCATCTCATACTTCTCCTCGCATACATGTTGGCACCATTGAGTCTTGTGACAGTTCATCCATCGATGTGTCTTGGACTGTTCAAAACAAAAATTAAATTATTATTATTTTTATTCTTTAATATCTGGTTATTTATATGTATGTTACTTGTTAAAGATTATTTAATCTCTTGTTTGAAGTGAAGTAAGTTTAAAAATGATTGAGTGGACAAAAAATTCTGAAACAGAATATTGAGAATGCTCCTAAAATCCCTGGTACAGTTGTAAAAATAATTATACAATTTAAATTACAAATATTCTACCTAATTAATTTATGTTTAGTTGTTTTTGACTCACCTCATACTTCTTAACTCCCTCGCAGACTCGAGTTTCTTCACTGCATTTGTGACATTCTCAATGCTATATCACGTTCACAACTCTAGTTGAGATTGCCACAAATGCAGTGAAGAAACTCGAGTCTGCGAGGGAGTTAAGAAGTATGAGGTGAGTCAAAAACAACTCAACATAAATTAAAATAAACCTCATAGTGTTATTTCCTACCTACATAACTTAATTCTATCTAATTGTGAAATGTGTAACAAAGTTGAAGTGTTCATTCTAGATATAGCAAAATCTCTGAAGAATAAAATAACATCCATCGATGGCTCAAGTTTAGAATATTGCGACTTACGATTTTCCATAAACTACATTCTTGTAATACTGTTGCTCTACGTACTTTTTCAGTCTTTACTAACTTTTCGTACTATTTTAAATGTTTTGCAATAATACTTACAACTAGGGCTAGGATTTTTACAACCTAAAAACCACAAAAATGCAAAAAAATGCAGTTATTATCTAAAATTTACAAAAATATGCACTGTAACACAAATAAAATGACCTAAATAGTATTCTTATGTAATAATTTTAGTTTTAAAATCAAATAGTAAATCAGTTTACGACAAGTAACTATATATTTAAGAATAAAATGGAAATGAGAAGCAAACTAAAACATGGAATTTGATATTGTTGCATACTTTTATTTTATTAAAATTATTAGTAGCTACCCGCTTCTTGTGAGACAATACATAAATATTTGCTCAGGTATACAGGGTGTTTCTAAATTAGACCAACAAACTTTGGGATCAGATAGATAACCTTTGTTGAAGGATATGTTGTTAAGAAACCCATGGTCTGCGATGCTTTGTTTCAGTGCTAGAAGGATCTTACAGGAAGGGATTGAAGGAAACTGATAGACCTAAACACTCCTTTCAGTACAAGAAGGGTTGTCATTGCTACTATCACTTGGTTTGTTTACTTCCAAAGCGCAGTAGCATTCAGTATCAATTACAGCAAGTTTGTTTACATCCATTGGTACGATCTGTTGGCCATCTGACAACTACATTTTGCACTCGTTGGATAGGTAGGGGTGGGCCCACTGCCTGGCCGGCATGTCCAATGTAAGAAGCACACTTTGACATTTAACTTCCGAATGTATTACTCCGCGAAGCACGTGTAAGAGTGCAGACAAACTCTGTCAGCTGTTTGTTACAAGCCAATAAATTAATGCACAACAATCATTTTATTTTTACGTTGCAGGTTATATTAATATTTACAATGGTATGTCAAAAAATAGGTGGAATCTGTTGCAATGTACGGAAGTGAGGTATGGACAATCAATAAGTACTACAAGAATAGACTAATAGCTCTAGAAATGGATTATTTACGAAGAAGTGCCAGAAAGTCTAAATTAGAACGTGTCACAAATAAGGAAATTAGAAACAAAATGGAAGCAGAAGAAAGCATAATTGAAAGAATTGAGGAAAAGGAATTAAAGTGGTTAGGACATGTTTTAAGAATGGAAGATGAGCGATGGCCGAAGCAACTATATGAATGGCATCCTAACAGAAAGAAGAAAAGAGGAAGACCAAGGTTAACATGGAAGGAAAACATGAAGAGAGTAATGCAAGCTAGAGGGCTAAGCATCGAAGATGCCCAAGACCGTAGGCTTTGGAGGTTTGGCACGGGAAGATGGCAGCAGCTGTAAAAACCCGAAGATAGATAGAGATAGATGTCAAAAAATAATTAAATTATAATTGTTGATATTAAACAAATTAATTCAAATCAAACATTTAAATTAAAATAACCAAGTTAAGTTAATATAAACTACCTAGCAGCCGCCATATTTGTAACTAACATTCAACTTCTTCTCAAGAATCGTTCAGTTTCAAACAAATGCAAATTTTTAGTTAGTCTCCGACCCTCGAAGAAGTATATAGGTGTATACTGTATTCTGATCAACTACAGTTAACACAAATAGCTTTAAATACATCATTATATTAATCAAGTACATGATCTATTTTTTCGCTTCCACTGAACTGTGCTTTGGTCATGAACGAATCGCAGTAACTGCAGCAGTCATGTGCTTTGTAGATTACCTGGCCATTTATTTTCCTGAAGTGTCTTTCTTAGGCTGGACAGAATATAGTCTGACCTGACCTGCTAGATTTATTTTTGTGGGGCTACATGAAGGCAATGTGTATGAAACCAATATTGACTTTGAAGATCTTGTAGCATGCACTGTCAGCGCAGCAGCTGAAATAAGGGAAACTCCTGGCATATTTGGAAGGGTATGACAAATTATGGCATATCGGTGCACTGTTTGTGTGGATATCAATGGACGTGTGTTGTGAGGCCCCAATAAACTAGATCCATCCTGACAATGCAATAGAGTAGTTTTTTTTTAGAATTAAGTACATTTTGTTTCTGCTTGTCTGTAAAGTATTTGGATCAACACACAGAATTATGTGTCACAAATGACTTGTTATTTGCACGTACCTACTTCCTTTCATCCCTTCCTCTAAGACCCCTCTTGCATTGAAACAAAACGTCACAGCCTATAGACTCCTTAACAAAATGAAGGTTAACTATCTGCTCCCAAAGTTTGTCAGTCTAATTTAGAAACAACCTGTATATGTAAGGGAAAAGTCCATACTGTGAATTAACACGAAATAGAAGAGGATGATAAATTTTACAAAAAACAAAATTCTGAGAAATTTAGCTACTCAAATAAAAACAGAATCAGTATGATAAAAGTTCTTTACCCCATAAAAGAGTGAAAATATGATGAATATGGCCAATAAATTGCCATAATATGCTCTGTCACATATATATATGGCCAAATATGCATAAATATGACTTAACAAAGTACTTTAATTCAATTAGTTTTTGTATAAAAAGCATTTATGCATATTTAAGAAACATATCACTCTTACCAACAAATATTTGCTGTCATAAAAACCCTAGCCTTACTTATAACATTTTTTTTTATTATTAATGTGTATCTATGTATGCAATTGTCACATTTATCTCAAATAAATTTTTCAAAGTTCTACAAAATTGTAGTGCGCATGCGCAAACACTTAAACTTCTACTAGATGACGGAGATATCTGTGAAATCAGAATGACCAACATTGAAAAATATATTTTTAAAAATGAATGTTCACGCACTTCATTTTATTAGGTTCCGATGGGAAAGGTTAGTGTACATCAGATTAGTGTACGCTTCATTAAATAATATGCATGTCGGTCCCCGAACACCATCTGGCCATCAATATCATATTCCCCTCATTAGATTAAGTTTAGTTTAAGGCCTCTCCTGGCGCATCATTACCATCATCATTACTTTTCATATCACCGAGGCAGCGATAACCCTGCCTTCCAGGTACCCCAATCTCAGAAGTGGGTTACAAGTACACCATGCCAGGAGAGAATACCAGAAGTATCATAATGACAACCTGGTGGCATTGATTAAAAAAATATATGCATGTCAGCTCAACTGCACTTCTACTAGCGCATGGTTTTTCAGTTATATTGTTGTAAACAATAGCTCTTTTTCTGTATTTACTAACATTAATTAATATTTTAAATTTTTTTAAACGATTTTTATAACATTATTAGACAATTTTGAAGTATTTATTTAAATATGCATATTAAATCACAATATTATGACATTGTTAGACAATATTGTGATACTAACTGCTATTTTCTCCACAGAGTATATTACTTAGTCTATGATTTTTCTATCGCTGTTTTGGGTTATCGCTTGTCGGATCAGCATTAGGGAGTGATAAGTAAGTGTACACCCATTTTTAATAAACGTTTGGTAATTTTAATATTATTAATATATTTTTTAAACATAGATTTGGGGATTTATTGCAAATATTGGTCTTTTAAATTTGATAGTGACGGATAGTAATCGAGGATGATAATCGATATGTGGTTCGATTGTGGGTTATCGCTGGCTCTATAGACTCTGGTGCATGCGCACTGTTGTTCTATACGACTTCGAAAATATTTCATGCTAGTTTAAGTGCAGTTTTTCCAAAATATTAAATAATGTTAGTAGCGAAAGAGTGACGATCTTTCACCGTAAAAATACAACTGTCAAGAAATGCGGACATGGGTTCAACTGGGGTAATATGGAGAGCTTATGTCCGCACGGCCATGAACCTACGGGTTCGATAGTGCCAGTGAGTAAGTAAGTAAGTAATACAGAAGAGCCATAGTTTACGACATAACTGAAAAATCAAGCGCTAGTAGAAGTGCAGTTGAGCCAAAAAAAAAGGTGCATGTAATTTATTTTGTTAGGTTAGGAAGGGGGGAAGTTAGTATACATCCATTTCTTATAAAGATGTTTGAGAATGTATTGCAAAAGTTGGTCATACCGATTTCACACATATGTTTGCTATTTAGCAGGTGTACAAACCGTCCCACACAATATTACATCTAATATTCTTATGCCACTGATGCACTAAAACTTTTCAACCATTTATAATAACGTTTGATACTATTTTAAACATTTGCAAATGCACACTATGATTCTGTATGACTTAGCAAATTATTGGTCGAAGTAATCTGAACTTTTCCTTCACTGACTAATGTTACAGCTTCACCAACTAATGGCATTAATTTATATTTATAAGCATGCACACTTCTAACGAAGCAAGAATTAGCTCATTCTTTTTAACCTTATTCTATAATTAGTTGGTTGTGAATTTTTACTAAGTTAACATTGCATATTTATTCTATATAAGACCAATCATGATTCCAAGAAGTAGGCCCTAAGCTTCTACATCATATTCATTCATATCCAAAAGTTCTTTATTGTACACCACTCTACCACATCTCTATCGATCTCTATGACATAGAGATGAGGATCATAGAGAACCGAGATGAGGATAGAGATGGCTGAGGTTACCAATCTGTCTCCAACGATTTTCCCAACATTCATATGCCACTGTTGCACTATACACTTTTCGACCATTTATAACGTTTCGTACTATTTCAAACAGTTTGAAACCATTTTATAAACATTTCTTACGATTTTTAAATATTTATATAATTACGCGAATATTGTGACTCGAGACAGACATGTTACTTGAAATCAACAAGGAGTGTAAAAATAAACGGAATTTAATTAGATAGCCGGAAGTAAAATAACCTTCAAGGAGGCAAATACATACCGTTACATAAAATTAAAATTGTCTGAGGTATGTAGGTTAAAATGCTGGCCAGCTGCTCAAATGAAGAGGAAAAGCGAGGTTATGAGACCACATACTGACATAACGTAATATATACTTCTTTCAAAATTCGCTAGATGTCACAGAGGTCTAGTTCTTCACAAATAACATTGGTGGGAGATTGAAACAAAAACAGACTAAGTCACATTTTTATAATCGCTCTAACAAACTAACTAACTCGAGCCCGTAGGTTTATGACCGCGCGAACATAAGTTCTCCATACATCCCTATCCTGAGCTAATGTTTTCCAACCATCCCATGTATAATCTACTTCCCTCAAATCATGGATGTTACTCTCCCACCTCATTCTTTGTCTGCCAACTGGGCGTTTTCCCCTCTGGTTTTCTTACAAGAAGCTTCTATGCACTTCTTTCATCTCCCATACGTGCCACATGTCCTGCCATCGCAGTCTACGAGACTTAACTGTAACTGTTCTTATTCTTCCTATTCATATCATGTAGCTCATATGGTCCACCGCTGTGGTCTCGGGGTAGCGTGCTGCCTTGTCACGCAGCGGGCCCGGGTTCGATCCCCGGTCGGGACAGTTTTTCTGGGTCAGGAAAACTTTTAAGGCCCAAACGTTCCTCGAAATCATATGGCCATCGCAATCATCATCATTCATGTTCATCTTAGGGACTCTCCTGGCGCACCATTATCATCATCACCCATCATATCATCGGAGCAACGTAACCCCGCCTTTCAGGCGCCCCAACCTCAGAAGTGAGTTGCAAGTACGCCATGCCAGGAGAGAAACCAGGAATGTCGAAAGACAAACCTGGGGCATTTGAAAAAAAAATTAAGTCATGCAGTTTTCTCCATTCACCTATCTGTTCATCTCTTTTTGACCAAAAATGTTGCCAAGAACTTTATTCTCAAATACTCGTAATCTATCGCCCTACTAATTATTATTATTACATCGAATGAGTTGGTTCAGGTGGTAAAGTAATGTGCCAATCAACCCGTGGATCTTTTCCTGGCTTTCCTCGATCGTCAAGAAAAATCATCATCATCATCATCACTCCAGGGATTAGGCAATTGCCTGTTCCGACTTCATAATGCATCAGCCCAACGTCTTCTAGGTCTTCCAACATCATATCTTCCTCTTGCTTGATAATTTCTTGCTAACAATGGATATCTCTCCTTACTCATTCCATCTATATGATCAATCCATTTATGTCTGTAATTCGTGACCTTATCCAATAAAGGCTGTACTTTCAATTCTTCTCTTATATCCTCGTTTCTTATTCTATCAAGTCTTGTACATCCTTTAACTTGTCTTAGGAAACTCATCTCCGCCGTCTGTATTCTATCCTTCTGTTTTTTCGTTGGTGCCCAAGTTTCACATCCATACAATATTGTGGGAACCGCCATAACATTATACATTTTTATCTTAGTTTATTTTCTAATTTTATTTTTGAATGTTCTCTGTATTGTTCCACACACCGTCTGAAATTTATTTATTTTGGAGTCAATATCTCTTTCCACACTGTAGCCAACATCACAGCGCCAAATATTTGAAACTAGACACCTGTTCTATACTTTGATTTTCTAAAATGATTTTGTATCTCACTGGATCTCTTCCTCTAAAAGCCATGGTCTTCGTTTTCCTTACAGAAATCTTTAGATCATATAATTTACATATTTCATTTAATGCATGCATAGATTTCTGTAAGTCGTCTTCATTTTTCTATATTATGATTACATCGTCAGCAAATAGAAAATTATTTATGCATTCTTTATTATCTATTCTTATTCCTGGATTCACTAAAACTTTCCATTTATTTAAAATATCGTCTATATATAGGCCTATATTAAACAAAGTAGGTGATAAACTACATCCTTGTCGTAATCCAGTATTTGTTTTGATTGTATCTGTTCTTTTGAATCCGGTATCTATAATTATATATGTGTCTTCATATAGTTTCTTTATTGTTTCAACAAGGCACAGCGGGTATCCTTTCATTCGTAATATTTCCCATAATTTTTGTCTGTTTACTCGATAGAAGGCCTTATCCAAATCTATAAATCCTAAGTGAGTTTCTAAGTTATGTTCGTCAAGAAAAATGCTAGTTGAAATTTCATTAGCAGGATCCATTTCATCTTAATAATTATTTAATTGTATCATTAAAATAAAATTGGTTAATTTGTTCATAAAAATACATGACAAACACAATAGAAACATAGGCCTACTGCCTAATACGTGTCATTCTAGACACGTTTAAACGTTTGATACTAAAGCATATATATAAAAACAGAAAAAAATCATAATCATCATCAACAATCACGGATTAAGCCCATGTGGCTTGTCCCGGTCTCGTAGATTCTCATTCAAAAGTTGGATCCATCTCTTCTTCGGTCTACCAACATTCCTGCGTCCTTTTGGTTTGTATGTAAGTATAATTTTGGAAATGCGATCATCGTCCATTCTTTGAACATGTTCTTTCCATTTTTTTCTAGATTATTTTATTCTATCTAAGAGTTTAAAGATATTTAGCTCATTTCTAATATCTTCACTTCTTCTCTTATCTACAAGTTTGCAACCAGCCACACTTCTCAGAAATCTCATTTCAGCTGCTTCTATGTATGATATTCTCTTCTCTTTTAGTTAAAACCCAAAATTCACTACCATACAATAGTAAGGGGACTGGCACTACTTTATACAATTTTAGTTTTATTTCTTTTCTTGTGTTTTTAAATATCCTTTTGATTGTTCCACATATATAATTAAATTTATTAAGTTTGTTAGATAGATCTTCATTTTTAAAATAGGAGATTTCATAACCCAAGTATTTAAAATGGTTCACTTGTTCAATGGGTTTCCCCTCCAGAATTATTTTAGCTCTTACGGTATCTGATCCCTTAAAAGCTAGGATTTTCGTTTTACTTATTGATAATAATAATAATAATAATAATAATAATAATAATAATAATAATAATAATAATAATAATAATAATAATAGATAAATCAAGTTAGCATTAGCAGAAATTAAATGTATGTTCAGGATCACTAACTAATTAATTAACTCACTGGCACTATCGAACTCGTAGGTTCATGGCCGCGTGGACATAAGCTCTCTATACATCCCTATCTTGAGCTATGTTTTCCAAACATCTCCTGTATAATCTACTTTCCTCAAATGGTGGTTCATGTTATTCTCCTAACTTATTCTTGGCCTTCCATCTGGGTTTCCTACAAGAAGTTTCCATGCCCCACTCATAGGATTACAAATAATATTATACTTTAAATAGGATAACATATGAAACATTGGTTTGTTCAAGTGAACCGTATGTTCAGATTACTATTTTCAAAATTAATTAGCTTATCCAAATATATTTCAACTGCAGAAAATAATAGGAGAAGAACAGCGAAGAGTCTTACGGATAACTATGAAGAGGGAAGATTTCAACGAGGACTATTGCCTAAATATTTAATCGCCCAATGATGAAGATGATGATGATTATGACAAAAAATAATCATATCAATTTTAAGTAGGCTCGCGTAATTTGCGCGCTTTTTAATTTAGTTTGGCCACTGAAAAATTGGGGAGCGTAAAATATGTGGATTTTAAAAATTAGATGTCATGTTCTGAGTTATCTCAATTATGAAAGGTAAGTATAGTAATTAAGAATACAATAATTTTGTCATCCCTTATAATTTTATAGCATAACACTGTAGGTAATCTTGAATTATACAAATAATAATACAATAATAATCCTATAAAACAATAATAATATTATTATACAACATAAAATATCGTAATAATTATTTAGCGCGTCTCTTTGTTTTCTCCAATAACACACGTTGGATTCGAGAACTCCAAATTTTCTTTCTGCTGCACGATTGCAAACTGTTCCACAAAACTTATCACTTTCAATTTATATGATGCTGTGTAATTGTTATTTTTCTTTCCCATCTTGAAATACAGTATAAATGCAAGCGCACATTAAAATTGTTAAAGTCAACTGAAATACTGGTATTTACTTTTCTAAAACTTGTCTCTACCAAGGGCAAGCATTGTTAAAGTAGCGGGACTTTGGGTTTTTTTGACAAACAGGTAGTTCAGTTGCTGGTAAATGACCTACGTTGGAAAGTAAGAATTGACAATGGAATTCAGGGAAGGAAAATCCCTACTACTCTGAAAAGAAAAGGTACCTAAAATATGTGCGCAAAATACACGGAGCAAAATAAGTTCAAAATAGTCACTTAAAATTAGGGTGCGCAAATTACACAAGCAACTACGGTAATATTAACTCTCTCTCTCTCTCTCTCTCTCTCTCTCTCTCTCTCTCTCTCTCTCACTTTAAAATAATACAGAATTTGACTGTATAACATGATACTTACCACGAGGGACGAAGATTGCAGTCTTACCGGACTGCTGCGATTGAAACGAATATGTAAGGTGAAGGTTAATATGGCGACCAAACGAATTCGAATCCGAGTCTCTGGACAGCGGTGCTGAAGCATGATGCACTGAAACAAAACCCACCACTTCAATAAAACGTGATGCTTAATCAATGACAAATATGGGGACATGCAAAATTATATTAGATATTAGCACCAAATTCTTGACATTTTAACAAAGTATTCATCTCTATAATATATGGCACATCATTACAACTAAATGCAATATTTTATACTCTGTTTTTAAATACTACTTTAATATCACCAATATATTATTAACTAGTTAATTAAAAGCAATACGACATCGTTTTAAAAATCTAGTATGTAGACCTAAATCAAAGAAAACTCCAAATAATCCCTACAGTTTATGGCTTTGTCCTAAACGAAAACATTAATAAAATATCCTATTTATTATAGGTTCATATTTTGATGATATTAGGTTATTACTAAAATTTCAATGGAGTATTCATGTTTTCGGCCTTTTTTTTTAAGAAATTGATTCATATCCTGTAAAAGATACCGCATATAGGCTACATAAGTATAATTAAAAACGAAGATTGGAATGTTCTTCCTCTATTAAATGAAAGACACTTAGATGTGATTAATCAATTAAGTGTAACATTATCTACTACAAAAAAATCCTAAAAAATATGACTAGGTCATACACATAGAATGGACAGTCACAGATGCATCAAAATATTATCGGTATTGGAGAAAAAAGAGGACGAGCGAATGAGGGAATTGCTAAGATTTAGATGGCTATATTCAGTTAAAAAGGATTTGACAGAGTTTGGTGAGTCAATATGCAGGAGAATGGCTAAGGATAAACATGAATGGCGTCGAATTGTGAGAAAGGTCATGATCCTCAATGGGCCGTAGTAGTTCAGATGATAACTCGTTCCTTTCCCTCCGAGAATTAATAATCACTTTTCCCTGAATATTAGCTATGAACTACTCACTTTGTGTTTTGATTTTTCCTGTATGGAGGTGTTTCTTCTGTCGAGCCCTGGAGTTCTGGAACCAAACCTGTGTCACCCTCTTGCTAAGCCCCGTAATTTGAGCGATTCGCTCTAGATCCTGACCATCCGGATTTGAATCTAGCTGGAAGTTCGCTTGTAAAACTTGTAGTTGTTCTTCCGTGAAGGTAGTCCGCACCCTCTTCGCCTTGTTCTTATGATAGCTTTCTGAGTCACCTCCTTCTAGAAACATAGCACATCGCCTATTACTGCCTTATAATAATGTATCTATCATAGTTAGTTATTAGTATTTTATGTAACCCTTAAATGCGCAATAGGTTACATCAATTGTTTTAATTTATCTAATTGGTTTTAATAAAACAGAAGAAAGCTAACGATAAGAAATTACTAAAATGTAGAATTACACAATATATCTAATAATAACACTTTTGCACAATTTCGTTTTCAGTGCGGTCCGGCAAATTTAAAATAACATACGAGAAATTACTGTTTTGTCAATTCAAGGGTTAACGACAATCTTTTACACTTTAACATCACTACCGTCGCAATTCATATTTCTGACAATTTGATAGACCTGGTGTTCAATACACAGGGTGATTGATAACAACGCGAACGACGCTTGGTATATCGCACGAAAAGCAAATTAATCATATTTTTCAAAAGAGGACCCCTTTTCGAATTTGGATGCTATGGGTGTCAACATTTGCTCAGAATACTTTTGGCACATATGCCTAAAAGTTGTGCAACCTACTAGAGCCAGTGTAAGATATAAATATAACTGCGTCTGATAATAATCTACCCGCATATGAGTGACAATATTCAGAGAGTTCATAGTTCACATCCTGCCTGTTCCGTCAATTCCTCTGCTTCCGAAGTACGATATGTAACCACGACAGAAATCGATAATTCGAGCCCAATTTTGTAATTAATACATAACCTGATGTACTTACTATGTTCATGTAGTTTTTTTACAAAATATGAAACGTGCATCTGTCACAGCATCCAAAACGCTAAAATAGGCTAATAGGATGATTCAAAATAGTTGTGATTTGAAGATTTTTATAGATGCGCCTTAAATGTTATAACTATGTAAGAAATACTGGGAGTATATCAAAGAATATCTTCGAAATTATTTTGTAAATTACTAGAGGACTTGAGTTTGTATAAATGGTGACCAGTCTGAGCATGCTTTATCAGTTTCACTCCCATCTCATCACCGTATCGGTGCATTTGATATGGATTCACATGGGATGTACCCTATTTAAATATGGACTTGATACTTGCAGAGACCGAACCTATGGAAACTTATGTACATGAGTTAAATCCAGTGCTTGTAAAAAGTTTTCAAAATCAGGAATAGGCCTAATTTATATTCGCTCTGTTCTTTAATTTCCAGCTGTATCGCTGGAGTTCGGAATTCCTAAAAAGTTAGTTAGACTTATACGAATGTGTCTAAATGGCACAAAGAGTAGGATGCGTGTAGGCAAACAGTTTTCGGACACTTTTGAAATCCAGAATGGGTTGAAGGAAGGAGATGCACTACTCCTCTACTATTTAATTTTGTACTAGAGCATGCCATTAAATCTTTAGAGAATGAGGAAGGCTTACAACTCAATGGTATTAATAAGCTCTTAGTTTATGCTGATGATGTAGTACTATTGGCCGATAGCGAGGAGATACTAAAGGACAACACGCACACACTATTGAGTAACACTAAGAAATTAGGACTGGGAGTAAATATCAATAAAACTAAATATATGGTCACACGTAGAAATACATTATATAATGGAAATGGACAGCTAATGACAAATGAGGGAAATTTTGAGGAAGTGGCTGAATTCAAATACCTAGGAACAATAATCACAAATAGGAATGAGATGCACAAAGAAATTAAACATAGGCTCAATTCTGGATATGCGTACTATTATGCATTGCAGAGACTCTTGATCTCCCAACTCCTTTCAAAAAACGTTAAACTGAAAATATATAAAACTATTATTCTACCAGTTATATTATATGGGTGCGAAACATGGACTCTTACTTTAAGGGAGGAAAGGAGATTACAAGTATTTGAGAATGAAGTACTTAGGAAAATGTTTGGACCAAAGAGAGATGAACAGACAGGTGAATGGAGAAGACTACATAACAATGAACTACATGGTCTTTATAGGAAGCCAGATATAATAAGAACAGTTAAGTCTCGTAGACTGCGATGGGCAGGACATGTTGCACGTATGGGGAATGAAAGACTTGCATGGAAGCTTCTTGTAGGAAAGCCAGAGGGAAAACGCCGAGTTGGTAGACCAAGAATGAGGTGGGAGAATGACATTAACTATGATGTGAGGGAAATAGATTATACAGGGAATGATTGGAAAGCATTAGCTCAGGATAGGGAAGTATGGAGAGCTTATGTCCGTGCGGCCATGAACCTACGGGTTCGATAGTGCTAGTGAGTGAGTAAGTTAGTAAGTAAGTAAGTATCCAAACCATGCATTTCCGGACATAGGAAAAATTATCAGTTTGTATCCTGCACAATATATCGTTGTTGGTGCTGATTGAATTATCCTGTAGATATCGTGTTTTGCAGAAGACATATTGAAAAATGCTTATACGTTAATGCTAAAAACAATTGTCTTAAGAGACAGGATCAATTATTGTAAGCTATCACGATGGACACATTCATAAAGTAAATATTGTTTTACTCGTGTATTACATGGGTAAGTGCGATTGCCTTGTCTGTATAATTCGTAGTGTTATTATTGAACGTTAAAGCAGATATAACATTAACATTTGTGATAAACATAATTCAATATCTTAAACAGAATATCCATCCATCCATAGTAATTATGCCAGAGGGCAGTTCTTTCACTGCAATCACATTTCATGCTATGCCTGCAGCTTTACTAGGGAATTGTAGGTTGCTTTCCACACCGGTGAAGGATGATGATGAAGTTGGCCATGTGATTTCGGGGACCGTTTGGGCCTAAAAGTTTTCCTGACATTTGCCTTACAGGTGAGGAAAAACCCCGATAAAAACCTCACGCAGAAAAACTGCCCCGACCGGGGATCGAACCCGGGCCCGCTGCGTGACAAGGCAGCACATTACCTCGAGACCACAGCGGTGGACAAACTGAATATAATCTCATAAAATTATACAACTTGCGCAGTTCGATATGTTTAATAGAAACTACAGACCTATTGAAATTCATTTAATAAAGTTATCGCTATGACTATTTTTAATTGGTACGGGAGTATCATCATCTTAAGGCACGACAATTTCAAAAGTGAAAGTGTTGGCCTTCTCAACAATCCTCCTCCATGCCAATCTGTCTCTTGCCATATTCAAATGAGTCACTTACATTTTCCTTAGATCGTTCATTGTGTCATCCTCCCATCTGATCTTCGGTCTTCCTACAGCTCTGCCTCCTATAGGTTTCCATTTGTAGAGTTTTTTGACCAGTCTCTGATCGTCCATTCTTATCAAATGTCCAAGCCAACCAATTCTGAGAGATCTTATGTGGTTTACTATGTTCTGATTTTTTATTAATTTGTTTAGTTCATTATTTGTTTTGATTCTCCAACAGTTATTAGTTCCTCTATTTGGTCCAAAAATTCTTCTTAAAATTTTTCTTTCAAAAATTAGTAATTTCTGTTTTATTGTTTCTTTTAAGACCCAAGTTTCACAAGCATATGTAACTACTGGTCTAATGAGTGTTTTGTATAACCTTATTTTTGCAGTTTTTGATATTAATTTGCTTTTAAATAAGGTTCTATTTGCAAAATAAGCTTTATTCCCATTTACCAATTATTCTTTAATTTCCTCTTCTAATGTATTATGTCCATTTACTTTGGTACCTAATTATTGAAATGATTATACTGTGTTAATTTGTATTACTTTCATAAAATTTTATAACTTTCTGATTCTACTCCAAGATTTGTAACAGCTGATATTTCTGTCAGGTTGGTTTGTATATTTACTCATTGTTTATATTGCACTTTAATGATTTTTATATTACCTATTTCAGGTGATGATTGAGCCTTAGTTAATTTTTAATTTTCGTAAGTAATGCTACGAGTGAATTTATCTAGAGGATTTGGAAATCAAAAGTGGCATTTGTTAGGACTATTTAACGAATAAAATTAAGCTGTTTACTCACAAATCATTATTTTAATGTAGTTATTTTAACATATTTATATATTTAATCTAAACGGCTATGTTTGAAAACAAATGAGAAATGTTTGGTTATGTTTCATTTGTTCTTCCACTGCAACTTGATCATATTATTTATTGCCAAATAGGATCGCAACATTGTAAGAATATACTCCAATGGAGAAAAAATGAAACGCACCAGGCTGCATATTATAAGTTATTATTTTTTTAGGAAATAACTCAGTAAAATCATTATTTAAAAACACAATTATTGAACACACAATTATCAAATGTGTAGTTCGAAGGAATCTGTTCATTATTTGCTATATTCAACGTATTTGTTGGAAAGTCAGTCACTGCAAAATAATGCTCTGACCTGTTCAGAATATTAAAAAGGAGGAACTTTCTTTATTTTGGTGAACAGATTTCGATAAATATCGAGGTGAAACACGACTGTCATTGGTTCTAAAACAAAATTCATTGAAACGTGATTGGCGATTGACTTCTATTTGGGGCATGAGTTAAGTAGTCTCTGTAATCTATCAAATTCCATCTTATCACGAATCAAAGAACATGCTAAAGTCTAACACATTACTCTGTATATAATTCACCAGAGATCACAGCTACCTTATATCAAAACACTCATTACAATACCTTGAACTCCTGGCTCTTCTCCGCTATTATAATAAAATCCACTGTTTCCAAGTACAGTACTGAATAAAATATGAACAAGAACGTAATACATTATACAGAGTGTAACTAAATTCCCATTACAGGCTTTGAGGACGGGTAGTGAGGACCAAGACGGTTAAGTTTAGCATAGGGACTCATGTCCGGAAACGTAACTTTTTCCCACTACACGCAAAATACCACAAGACACGTTAAACTCTCCCGTATTTTCGGCGCCAAAGACTAGAGTATTAGTACGTTATTCAACGATCAGCTGATGTCCTATGTCCACTACAGGTTTGTTTACATAACATTCAGTTGAGTTTGTAATTCGTCCAGAGATGTCTGTGCCTGCTTGTGGTCTTTGTTCGTACTGCACGTACTACATTCATTTGTAGTGTGTTGCAGTTGACCATGATGAATTACACGTTTGCTGGATACGCCGACATGGTGTTACTATACGGCGAAACTCGGTGCAATGGGAGGGCTGCTCATCTGGATCAACGGTTTGGACAACAGTTGATAGGTCGTGGTGACCCGATTGCTTGGCCTGCACGTTCTCCGGACTTGACCCCGTTAGACTGTTACCTGTATGGCCACATGAAATCCATGATTTACGAGTACCTTGTGGCATCCGAGGAAGACTTACTGGAGCGGGTTATGGCTGCGGGATACCATATCTGTGTTGACGTCAGTGAACCTATACTTTATCCGCTCTTAGAGTGATCCTAAGATAAACAAACGCCAATTGCATCATTCCGCCATTCGCGTCACAATTACTGTTACATTGACAGGGAGCACGTGTGAAGTATATAAGACATGTGATCGTTGAATGGGGTAGAATACAAGAAAGCTGGCGAGATTTTTACTGAACTTGTGAAACACGGTACATTTAAATTAATGTTTTTTTACCACTAGTCAAAGGTTTGCCAGACTTGTGTTTTAAAAGATTAGGTGGCGACACATGAACATAAGACTCAACACTTTCAGTCATTTTGTTGCATCAAAATCGACTGAAGCATAACTCAAATGCATCATCCATATGTAATGAACTGTTTTAAGTTGTAATTATTGATTAGATATATTTTACAATATTTCCTATGTTTTGAATGTTATTATTTTCATTCACGAAGAATAATAAACATATTCAGAGGATATATTTTTAATTTAATGAATGGAACTACTTTTTCGCGTACTTATTGCTTTTATATCGTACGTCGGTGTTCATAACCAACGAAAAGCGAGCAGGTCATATGGTTTTGTTTTGATGATGATCACTTTAAGAACGGATATTATTTAAACAATAAGCAGCAGGCTTCAGAGAGAGAGAGAGAGAGAGAGAGAGAGAGAGAGAGAGAGAGAGAGAGAGAGAGAGAGAGAGAGAGGAGAGAGAGAGAGAGAGAGAGAGAGAGGAGAGAGAGAGAGAGAGAGAGAGCGACTTATGTTGTAGGTTTTCATGTGTAGCGGGAAGACCGTACGATTCCAGACATGAGTCTCTGTGCTAAACGTAACTGTTTTGGTCCCCATGGCACACCCTCAAAGTCTGTTAATGGGAATTTAGTTACACCCTGTATATTCTGAGTAGAAAAAGTATTCCTCCAGGATTAACACTTATATAAACAGTATTCTGTAGTAGGAATGTAATACAAAGGGCAGACAAGTGAATCGAATGAAAAGCGACATTAAACAACTGGTAGTGATAGACCATTAGAGCAAAGAGCAGAGCTAAAGAAGAACTTCCCCTAGTAGTTTCCATCTGAAATTTGAATAACATGGACTTGCAACTTGGTCCAAATTACCGGAAATTCTGTGCGCAGGACATAGTAGTCGAGATAATTTGCATTGTAGATGGGAACAAATCAATTTTCTGCCGATTTCACACCCCGTAAACACGACAAGAGGGAGCGTGATTGCCAGCGGCCAGGGATACAACCCCACGCACCCCCTCATCTTAAATAATTTCATTATAGCCCCCAGTTCCAAGGGTTATACAGCTTCCCAGCATAAGGGATGTGTCTCTCTCTATCAAACTTAGAACTACCTCTCCTTACAAACCATTGACTCAACAATAATTCTAACACGTGACCAGTCTCTAACACACAAGTTGTTACGAATGTAGTGCATACGAATATCTGATGGACGAAACGATTGGAGATATTGACACTCACTTTAATCAGAATGGTCATAGAGGGATAAAAATGTAATAAATATCATAAACGAGTTATTTGTTTTATCTAAGAATTAGGATTTATAAAAACATAATCTTTCTTGGCTCAGAAACTGGTCTCTTACTTTCAGGGGGAAAAAAGGTAAACTTACTCAAAAATACGATTCTAAGACGAATATTTACTCCCCTAAAGGACGAGAATAGAGAGTGGAGGAACCATCACAAACGAGTAACTGCATAATTTGTTAACCTATATCTTTGTCCTAATATTTTGTCATTTTTTTCAAGTCTAGGAGATTGAGATGTAAAGATGACGCAGCTCGAATGGATGGGAATGATTTTAATATTTTTATTGGGCCGTCCTTGGGAAAAGTCCCGCGCTGTAGCCGAGTGGTTAAGGCAAGAAGCCTTGGCGCAGAGTTAACGGGACTTGCCCTGGTTCGAGTCCCCATGGGGGATGAAATTTTCTCATGGAATTTCGGCCAGTATGGGACCGGTACCCACCCAGCATCGTGAAGCATTTTTGTGTAGCTACAATAAGTAGCGACTCCGGGTTGAGAAGACCAGCTATAACGGCTGGGAGACCCGACATGCTGACCACATGTCACCTCTATACTGGCTTATGATCGTCTAACTCTGTGATTAACACACATGTGCATGTGAGACCAGCAGCTGGCTGGTAGGCCAAGGGTATTCTAGGCCTGTCGCGCTTGGAGAAAGAAAAGTCCTTGGCAAAAAATGTCATTGCAAAATTTAGGAGGTTTCAGGATAATATACAGATGGATTTTAGGGGACTGGGTATGAGGGATATTAAAGTGATTCTTTTAGCTGAGGATAGGGATGAATGTAGGGCGTTAGTGAGTGCGCAATTGAACTTATGTGAGCTAATTAATTAGAATACTCCAATAATCATGTGAGATTGCTGAGAGAGGGACTAAAAGTACAACCACTTCTTCAACAAATAGAATAACACAGGAACAATTGAATAGAGCATCTGCAGATAATGACAGAGAATAGGGTACCAAAAATGACATTGATGTATTATCCTGGAGGACGAAAATCGGTAGGAAGACCAACAAAACGCTGTGTTGAACAGATGTGAGATCGGAACAGACAGAAACCTAATCCGTGAAAAAAAGAAGAAGAAGAAGAAGAAGAAGAAGATGATGATGATGATGATGATGATTACTCTAATAATGGGAAGAACGTGAAGAGAACGTGGTACAATGACTTTTAAAAATAATGATGGACAGAGGTAGATAATAATTGGGCAATGAAGATTAAGTTTCCATGTTTGCAGGTAGCGAAAAATAACAACTTCCCCCGGGTACCCCATGCCCATAGAATTTTATCGTGACTGCAGAAGAATAGAGGAACTTCGGGTAAAATCTACCCCTGTTTTGAATTTGTTGTTTTTCTTCTTTCAATTAAAGAAGTTGAATTTTATTTAATTACAGTGATTATCATTCGTGTTGTAACTATGATATAGCATTGTTATTTTATTCAAATATGGGAACATCTTCATAATTTATAAACTTTTTTACATTACAAGAAAGGTCCACTTTAACCTCTATATTCGGATAAGGTGGACCCCAGAGTCCACCTTAGCTTCTAGTCTATTTTTAAGTTTATTTACTCTATTAATGTAAACAGACGGGCACAGATTAATCTGAAAATATTTATGACTGATCATAATTAAAAAGCGTTGATGGCCTGTTTATTTAATATTTTGAAAAATTATTGTTTATAACATTCACACGCCATTCAACTGCAGAAAGCGACGGTCTTTGGGTTTAGTAAAATTACAAGGATATTAAATAAAATTAAGTGTATGGTTTTTACAGATAGCATCCTCATTGATTGTTATGTTTAATTACTTTATACAGCAGCCATGTCACATAATATCAAACCAAACCCATCAGCATATTAAAACAGCATTTACATAATGTATTTAGGAGTTATTTTTTCCCCAAGATTTGTAACATTCAATTGCAGAAATTAAGAATTAATTCTTAGCTTGAAAAACTTTTAAAATGGTCGTTTTCATAAATGTCACAAACAAACCCTTCTTCGCACAAAGAATAAAAGAAACTGGCCTTGAACCCGTCAAAATTGATCGGGGGAAGAAGTTAACTATTTTCTGTTAGAAGGCAGCACCAATTAAAGAAGATATTAACAGGGTCCACTCAAACAGAAGGGTCTACATTATCCAAACTTCATCTAATGTATTTTCACTTACCATCGGAAGAGGTACTTCCACCGTCCAGGATCTCGAGATAATGTGCTTTGCAGAGCACGCGGTCTTCGTGCAGCGCAAACTCTTCGCCCGTACTAAGTTGTCGTTTACAGGAATCACACGCGAAGCACGCCAAATGATAAACGTGATCTCGTGCTTTTCTCACCCAATCGCTGGCAGAGATTCCTCGACAACACTTGGAGCATTTGGCGCCGAAACTTCTGAAACAACATTCAGTTTATTTAATGGTACACGAAACTCAAAAATAAATTTATTTCTATGGCTTTTGGAACCAGGAGTTTTAATAGCCTGGTCGGTATTCAAGAACCAAGCTTTTCGCGAAGAGCGACTCTCACCCCGTCTCTCCGTGGTTAATTATGTGGGTCATGCAAAACATACTCTAACTGGCTCACTCTATTCAACATCATGTGCTAACAAAATATGTATTTAAAAAAGAAATTCGGGAACAATTGAAAGATGAGAGCCTCAGATTATGAAAGACGGAGATGGCGTGGCCTAGAGAGCTTGGTTCTTGAATAACGGGGTCCTCCATTAGTTTCTATCTTTGGAGTCCAGATTATACTTTCGATTTACGCCTACGTAAATACCATCTCAATATTATTCTTCCATCTATGCCTACACTTAGTTTTTTTTCTTAATTATCTTTTACTCAGAGTTGGCCAATCAAAATCTTGGAAGTGTTTTCAATTCACACATTCTACCTAGATTATCTCCCTATATTAAATTCCTAGATTTAATAACTTAACCATTTTATGTGAACAATGTACGTACCTTAAACGATACAACAAAGAATTGTACGACAAATACAATGAACCTAACCTTGTCACTTTTATTAAATTAAAGAAATTGGAATGGGCTGTCCATGTACAAAGGCCCTCAAAAGACCGAGCACCAAAATAAGTGCTTACACCAAGTTTTATGGGGAATAGGTGAGTTGGAAGACCGAAAAGAAAAGAAGATGGGAGGATGGTATTAAGGAAGATGCTGCAAACCTACTTAAGGGTCGTAACTGGAGGCTTGCTGTGCAAATAGAAATGATTGGAGGAAGAAGTTAAAGGAAACCAAAGCTCGAATTTCAGCCTATTACTGAATGGATGGATGGAATGTACGTGCCTTAAGTTCTAAAATTCTTTAATATGTAACATAATATAAATTATCTCAATCTCCTAGATTTAATTACGGCCATATCAGCTAAACATTACATACTATTCGTATAGAAACATGCGTCTTTTTATGATGATCTTATAGAAGATTTCCGGGCTGTTGGCCGTGGTCTTGAGGCTTGTAGTTCCCCAACGTTTCGCCAGACTGCGGCCAACAGCCCGGAAATCTTCTACAAGATCATCATAATAACTCCGGCCGTGAAAGCCTAAGCCAATATATGCGTCTTATTTTTTTTTTTCACCATAGAAATAATCTTCCATCTCCAAATTGATATAGGTAAAGGTAAAGTGATCCCACTACAGGCCTCAGGAGGCCCTTGGGGTAGTAGGAGGTTAAGGCTCCCACTTTTTCTTGACAATCGGCACTTGATGTCAGCCGGGTTGTCAGCCCTGCGTGACGGCCGCCTTTACCCCAGAACAAGCGTCTGGTACTCATTTCAGTTAGAGGCTGAGTAGACCCCAGGGCCATAGTGCCGCCAGAAGGTTTGGGTCAGTTTAAAAATCCTGACCCCACCGGGACTCGAACCCTCGACCTTCCGGCTTGTAGCGCAGTGCCTTAACCACTACGCTACGGCGTGCCCCCCCAAATTGATATAGCCTACTCCATAATCATCCTTAGGAGAATAAGGAAATATGTTATAAATTCCTTTGGGCCTTTCTTGTCACATCACCAGCATTTCTCTTCTTCTTCGGCTTTCCCCCACTTATAGGTTTGCCGTCTTCAGTTTCCATTTATCTCTATCATTCCAATCTCCCTCTTCCAAATTCCTATCCTCCATTATTGTTCTGACGTAGGTTTTCCATTTCCATCTTGGTCTATCACGTTTATTTCTTCAAGGAGGTGACCATTGGTATATATTTTTTGGCCATCTTTCATTTTCCATTCTTTGTACATGGCCATACCATTTAAGCGTTTGATTTTCAATCCTCTTAACAACAGATGTGGTGACATTCATTTCTCTCCAAAGGAATTCATTTCTTATTTTATCCTGTCTTGTTTTTTGGAGGCTTCTTCTAAAATAATCAAATTCAACTGTTCTAATTTTATTCTTTTGTAATTCTGTCAGAGACAAAGTTTCACTTCCATATGATAAAATATTCTGTATTATGCTGATCCCATCAGCACATTGTCCTTTATATCCCGCCTCATCACACTGTATATTATTCATTATCTTTTACGGTCTCACTTACCAAAACATGGAATTCCCTTCCGTCCTATGTAAGAGACTGTCAAACAATAACATCCTCCAAAAACAAACTAAAGAATTATTTAATAACAAACTAACTTATACACCTCACTGATAATATTCTTTTAGCAATATTAATATATTTAATTATTTATGAAAATAATATTAAGAATAACAAATATTTTATTTGTTTTGTTTTAAATATTGTATAATCGTAAAATTAGTTTTCTATATCTCATTATTTTCCTTTGTTTTTTATATACACTAGACATTTTATTATTAGTTTAAGTCTTAATTTTAACTAATATTAACTGGTTGTATTATAGATCGTAATATATTAGATATTATCTTTTGATCAAATTTTTACTTAGTGTTTAATATTAGAGTTAATTAAGATTGTTATATTCTGATGTAATATATGTTTGTCCTGGTGAGTGGCAGAGAAGGCCACATGGGCTTAACTCCACCAAGCTAAATAAATCTAAACAAATAAATAAATAAATAAATAAATAAAATAAATAAATCTTATAACACCACCACCAGCATTTAATTAATCAAATTCCTGTAAGCTTATTCGATTCCACTAACTCGTTTAACTCCTCATCATATAGGTACTTTTAACATGCAATACACCATCCGGGTCTTACAGTGACACGACCTATCGAGAGAGATATATTAAACTATTGATCACACACATACTTTTTTTGACCACACAAGGACATGGAGGGCCTCCCTGAATGAGTGATCAGCTCAATGTCAAGGCCTCCTCCGAGATAACACAACATTAAGACGAAACACACCATTCACACACACATTCACACTAAACATGGCGAATATGATAATGATTACGATGGCCACATGTATGATTACGATTAGGTCCACCGCTGTGGTCTCGAGGTAGCGTGCTGCCTTATCACGCAGCGGGCCCGGGTTCGATTCGCGATCGGCACAAGTTTCCTGGTGATATTTTTTTCGGGGTTTTTCCTCACCTATAAAACAAATGTCAGGAAACTTTAACGCCCAAACGGTCCCCGAACATCATCAGGTCATCATTAACATATTCATTAAGTTTAGGATTAAGGCCTCTCCTGGTGCATCATTACCATGATCGTCACCTATCATATATCATCGAGGCAGGATAACTCCGCCTTCCAGGCATCCCAACTTCAGAAGTGGGTTACAATAACGCCATGCCAGAATGTCGAAATGACAACCTGGGGCATTGAATAAAACATAATAATTACGATTAGTTTTAACTTTAATGTCCCGCGCCTTAACCGAGTGGTAAGGCAAGATGCCTTGTCGCAGAGCTACGGGACTTGCGCTAGATGGAGTCTCCATGGGGGAAGAAATTTTCTCATGGAAATTCGGCCAGTATGGCACCGGTGCCTACCCAACATCGTGAGGCATTTGGGTAGCTACTGTGCAATAAGTAGCGGCTCCAGGTTGAGAATACCAGCTATAACGGCTGGGGTACCCGATGTGCTGTCAACATATCACCCCTACACTGGCAGGATGATCGTCTACCCCAGTGATTAACACAAGTAGATGTGAGGCCAGCAGTCAGCTGGTAGGCCAAGGACTTCTAGGTTTATCGCGCCATGGAGTTAGTACTTTAATGTCGATCCCGGATTAGTGGAAACTATACTGATCTATTGCTCCGCGGTTTGCGGGTCACTGATTTTTAAGGCGTACGAATCCTGACGAACATTGTTTATATCTTAACGGACGTAAAGCTATGTACAGGGTTTCCAATATAAAACCGGACACGCCTCACGGGGTTTCACCCGTCTGGCTGTGCTCTCTCCTCGTCCGCATTTCACTCTGCCAGCCGCAGAGTGTCCGGTTTTATACTGGAAACCCTATATAAGGCCTATAGTTACTGCGTGTCGTAGATTACGCTAAGCAAAAGCCTTATGCCTGAAATAAGGAGCCTTCAAGCAAACTTCTTCGCCCCTTTTACCTCTCGTTCTGAATGGCAAAAATGATAACCTGCGTTGTTAAACAGTGTTGCTAAATAAAATATTAACGTAAACTTTGTTTTACAATACATTATCATATAAAATATAAAATTACAATATAAAATTATATACCTCTTAGTTCCGTCTCCTCAACCATTAAAACATGAAGTTACTGTGTAGGCCTTTCGGGACTAGTCCTACCATCAGCAGAAAGTACGTCTGCATCTACTGGCTTCGAGTGCAAGACTGGCTGGTCCGTTATAACTTTAAAGTACTGGGTGTGTTCTCGTTTAATAACAGGTCATTGTTCATCATCATCAAGATTATCGGTTCTACAGCCCGTTTCAGGCCTTGACCGCCCCTACAATGCGCCTCCATTCGTCCCTCTTCTCCGCCTTCCTTCTCCATCCTCGTACATCTAGTGTCCTCAGGTCCTGTTCAACGCTGTCCAGCCATCTAATATTAGGACGTCCAACTCTTCGGTTTCTATTTAAAGATGTCAATGTGACTTTACGACATGTGTCTGATTCCTCTTCCCTGTAGAGATGTCCCAGCCATCTAATTCTTGCCATCTTTATTGTTTTAATGATATCTACATCACCATATAGTTTATATAATTCATCATTATATCTAATGCGCCAGTATAGGTCATTATTGGTCTGCTTAAATATTTCCACTTCCTCCAATACGTTCATTCTATTCGGATATTTTATATTTTCATAATAGTCAATGTAGGCCTATTATTAATGTCCAGCATGCGGTGTCCTGCCTGAATTACACGTTTTGCAAAACTTGATTTACCTCTTGCATAAATAAAATCTTTGAAATGTTCTTTATATCTGATGTTAAAATTTCTGCCGGTTCTTCCGATATAAAATTTGTTACAGTCTTTGCACGCCAGTTTATATACACCTTTGTTATTGAATTTATTTTCTTCGATGCTGTTGTTGATTATGTTATTTAATTTCTTTCTGATTTTATATGTTATTTTTGTTTTTTGTTACTTCTTTTTATTGTGTTAGCCAATTTCGATGTTTCTTTCCCGATGTGAGTGTTACCCAAGTTTTATTGTTTTCATCAGATTCCTTTTCGAGTTTATTTTTGCTGGATGTGTCTTTTTTTTTTTTTTGCTTACTAGTTTGTTGATAATATCTTCGTTGTTTCCATTGTATTATTATCATATAAAATTGATCTTAGAATTGTTATAATCTTCCAAAACAGAGTATTTACAAATTGGATGTTGGATTCTTGTATCAAAACAACTGGATGCTATTTGTGTAAATAGGAAATATCTGTACGCCTACCGGAAGTATTTGGACGTGTTTCTGTTTGAAGTACAACATAATCTGGAAGGTGATAAATGAAGGTACAACACTCACAGTATTGGTACAGTTTTTGATTAATTAAAGGTAATTTATATTTTATTTGCGTTTCGAGAAAGAAGATGTATAAGTAAATTAGTTTGTTCATATGCGCCCCACCTCTACAACAAACTGTTCTGTAATTGATGTGCTAAGAGCAACAAGGAACTAACGTCAATTTATAATCACTTCTTCCAGTATCTTATCCTCAAACTAGAAATTCTGTTTAATGAATCCAAAATATGATTTTTCCTGAATAAGATAAAGTCTTCTTATGTAAGCCCTACCAGAAAAATTAATTGTATTTACAATTTTGAACAAAAGGTAATGAAGTATTAGAAAATGTTAATGTTTCCAAGAGTTGAACTACCGTTTATTGAATTTATTAATTTATTCGATTGACTCTTGACTTCCCACCTCCTTTCAAAAAATGTAAAAATGAAAATATATAAAACTATTATTCTCCCAGTTATATGGGCGCGAAACATCTACTCTTACTTTAAGGGAGGAAAGGAGATTACGAGTATTTGAGAATAAAGTTCTTAGGAAAATTTTTGGACAAAAGAGAGGATGAACAGACAAATGAATGGAGAAGACTACATAGCAATGAACTACATGGTCTTTATAGGAAGCCAGATATAATACGAATATCAAGTCTCGTAGTCTGCTATGGGCAGGGCAAGTGGCATGAATGGGGAATGAAAGACGTGCATGGAAGCTTCTTGTAGGAAAACTAGAGGGAAAACGCACAGTTGGTAGACCAAGAATGAAGTGGGAGAATAAAATTAACTATGATTTGAAGGAAGTAGAAGTAGATTTAAGGATTGATTTGAAAAACATTAGCTCAGACTAGGGACGCATGGAGAGCTTATATGCGCGCGGCTATGAACCTACGGGTTCGATAGTGCCAGTGAATTAGATAGTTAAACGTATTTATTGCATTTATTTATTTAATTGTAGATTACTACATCTTACAATAATATAAGACCACCGATTGTGTTGGGTCTCAGATATTAGCGTGCTGCCTTGTCACGCAGCGAGCCCGGGTTCGATCCCCGGTCGGAACAAGCTTCCTGGGTGAGGTTTTTTCCGGATTTTTTCCTCACCTATAAGACAAGTCAGATGGTTTTAAGACCCAAAAGGTCCCCGAACATAATCTGCCATCATCATCATCATCTTTCACCGGTGTGGAAGGCAGCGGGAAGCTACCACACCTATAATTCCCTAGTAAAGCTGCAAAGCATAGCATGAAAAATGCTATGATTGCAGTTAAATACCTGTCCTAGGGCAGAACACTGTAGAATAGAGAATAATAATATAAAGTAGTTATTCCACGATTACATGTACGTACGACCTATTATAAAAGTTTTGTTTTTAGGGGAGTAATATTTTACCATGAAAGAACTAAGAACTGGAAAAAAAAAAATATTTATTGTCTATTTTCAATATTATTTTGTCAAAAAATGTAGGGCCTATGTTATTTGGTCTGAAAATGTCAGTTTTTTACTAGTAATATTAGAAATTTTACGCATTTTTGTGATTAGATGAATGTTTAGTACACGAGCTAGACGATTTTTACAAATTATATAGGCCTAAGTACATAGGCATTATTAGAAAAATTACCAACAAGATAGTTGGTTCAGATGGTACCGTTTAATATTCGTATTCGGGAGATTCAAACTCTGATGCCGACCAACCAGATTAAGGTTTTCCCCCTAGTTTACTTCAATCATCAAAATAAAAGGTGGACTAGAATTGTATTACCAGGATCTATTTTTTCGTAATCGCCAGTTCATAATACGACCAAAATAATCAATTGTAGGAAAAATAGAACAAACATAGCCTAATAATACAAAAATGCAGACTTATGGATACGCCTAAAGTTTCTAGACGCGATATGATCTTAGATGTTAAAGCGTTTATAAACAAGAATGAAATTTAAAGAAGTTGCATGCTCTAGTTGTAAATTATGAATAACATAAAGACGCGATTAATAGAATTTCTGAATGTCTCCATATAAAATAAATTAAGCCTCTATTAGATTTCCTGAAATTATGTTACACTAAGTATTGGTTAATTAGGAGTTAATTGTTAATATCTTTAGTTAGTAATTACATATTAAAATATTTTTTGGTCGATGTGACTAATTTCTTATAGTTACCAATATTGTTGTCACTGGAAGTAAATCAACTTTCCATCTAACCTGGTTGCTATGCAAACAAAAGAAATCGCAATACTGATATGAACTCAAAAAGCCACGTAAAATAAAAAAAAACATTTCTTGAATGTTTTGTACACTAACTCGTACCTTTCTTTAGACTTTTTCCGGATTTAATGCAGAACATCCCACTCTCCAGGCTTCTTCAATTTCTCTATCATCTACCATGACTCCTTCCACAATAAAATTATCAAACAGATTCTAATCACGGTACTACATATAAAAATGTCTCCATTGCCAACAATCCTTGCTTATAATAAAACAAATGAAAAGCTACATAGCAACGATCACCAAATGTTTATTTCTCATAGAAGTCATTTACATCCAACCAATATTCGTTTATTACTATATTTAATAAAAATTAGTCACATCGACCAAAAAATAGTATGCAATACACATGAGGTAAGTACGTAACAGATCTCGGCGCAAGCGCCTCTTTTTTTTCGAACTTTTTCTCCATCAGTAACAAATGCTTACCTCACTTCTATCGCAATATATTATAACGACTTCAATGTTAACAAAACAACTCTGTGACATCGTGCCACAACATTCAATTTTTTAAAAATTGTAACAAAGATGAAATGTGCTTATAACTAACTCTCCTATAGGCCTACATAACACTGAGCAACAAAAAATAAACTTTTTTTTTTGTCTCAGAAAGAAAAATATGTGATTCTGATAGTATTTTTTCTCCTGAATTCAAATATGATATCGGGTTTTCTCCATCAAGCATGATTTCCGAGAGACGGGCATTTATAATTTCAAACACTTTAATATTTTCTACATTCGTAACTACACAATATTCGAACATTCGGACTCACCTAGAAAGTAAGAAATTACGATTTTCTGCTATATTTCGTCTGAGGAGCATCCCTCTTGATAGTCAAACAATAGTCGGCCAGCATATTAGGATTCCATTTGCCTTGATATCTCTTTTCCATAGCTGAAATCTCCTAAGTTAGCTCATTTGGTTTTATTTTACAATGGACAAATGGACGAAAAAAATGTTTATTAAAAAAATAATTATTTAAATCCATTAATTGAAATTGAAACTAAAAAAAAAACTGTGGGTGATAGAGAAATTCCGATAAAAAACTGCATTAAGTACAACTATTGGTACTCATGAGACAAAAATCATGTTGACCAGTGTTATCGTTTTGATTTATTTGGCTACATGAAAACAAAATAGAAGAAAAGAAAATAAAAGCGAATTGCTACATTTTCTATACTAAATTCAGTTTCATATGAGGTTCCGAGATTGCTACATCCAAAATCAACAACAACAACAATAATAATAATAATAATAATAATAATAATAATAATAATAATAATAATAATAATAATAATAATAATAATAATAATAAAACTTCTCTGCGTACAAATTTATTTTCTGCAAATATTCAACAAATTAAAACTATATGAAAACCCCATTATATTAATTTCGTACAAATGTTTATTTTATAATTGATGGGTCTTAAGACAATCCCTCGATCATGTTATAAATATACAGATTCGTAAATAAATCTAAGTTCTCTAATTAAGATAGACATAACGCCTAATAGCATATTAATTGTATTTTTAAATAGTTATTTTTGTCCACCACTGGGTCTCGAGATGTCTACATTTCGGGCGCAGCGGGCTCGGGTCCAATCCCCCCCCCCCTCATATGAGATTTTTTTTGTTTTTCATCTGTAAGACATATGTCGGAAAATTTTAAAGCCCAAAGAATTTACCAATACTATTTGGCCATCACAGTCACACTATCATATTCATCTTCTTCAGTATGACTGCTAAGTAAATAGTGCATCTTGATTTAATCTTCGTGTCATCTCGGAGGTGGTACTTCAATTGAGCTCATCTCTCATAGGAAAGGCCATCCATGTCTTTGAGTGGTCAAAAAGTGTAATTATCCAGAGTTTAAAAAAAGTCTCCTGGTAGGTACTGTCCACAGATGAAGTGTATGAAAGCAGCAGGTATCAGGGATCCTTTTGATCTGTGATAGGTATTTCATACTCAGCACATTATATCACGAAGGATTGTACTATAACTTACCTTCATTTAGACGCTGAGCGGGCGTGTTAGTTCAGAGTCTGACGGACACACTTCAAAATTTTAAACATCATCCTTACCTCACAGTGAACTACGAAACATAAAATATAAAGTACTAAACTGAATAAGAAGAGCAAATTTAATTACCGTCAAACAGAAAAATATAAAACATAACATTGAATTGATGTGTGTGACATCATGGCCTATTCTTATATTCTCAGATAGTAAGCCATTGTATCGCTTCCAATTCCCTGTGCCCCCCCTTCGTCCCTTGTTTTCATTCTTCTCGTCTGTGGACAGTAGTGTATCTTTAACGAGACCAGGAAGGGGATGGATATGTAAAATTAGGCCTACGTGCAAAGGGAGAGTTTAAAGTAAAGAAGAAAAAGATTATTATTTTAACATAAGAAAAGGAAAGAATAAACTTTCTCTATCAATTCATTACATCAGCCGCAATCTACAGTATAAACCACACAAACACAATAAATGTATTTAATACACAATTGATCTTCTTGGTGATACAATATTAAAATATATATACAGTCAATATGCCCATTTCACCAATAAATGTTTAAAATGGTCAACAAGTTTCTACAGCCAAGCTGTCATTCTCAAGACCAGATATTGACTGTCAATATCTGGTCTTGAGAATGACAGCTTGGCTGTGAAACTTGTTGACCATTTTAAACATTTATTGGTGAAATGGGCATATTGACTGTATATATATTTTAACAATAAATGTAATTTCATTGGTTTAAATTAGGTAAATTGATAGACAAAATTTACAGTTATAAAATAATATTTCATCATCATCATCATCGTCATCTAACTTCACGGATTAGGTATTTGTCTGTTCCGATCTCACATCTGTTCAGCCCAGCGCTTACTTGGTCGTCCTATCGATCTTCGTCCTCCAGGATTATACATCAGTGCCATCGTTGGTATACTATCCTCTGTCATTCTTTGCAGATGCTCTATCCAAAATAACAACTTTAAAAAATATATAATTGATAATATTAAGTGATTCCGGGCTATGTGGCCGTGGTCCATGACTGGTGTTCCTTCCAGACGTTTCTCCCTCGACTGCGGAGGGCATCTTCAGTGGCAATCTCTTAATATTGTGATTACCGGTCGTGAAAGCCTGCATTCAAATATAATTTATATATCAGATTGTTGTGGTACTCCTCGTTTCGTTATAATTAATAACACTGGTCAACATGATTTTTGTCTCATGAGTATCAATAGTTGTACTTAATGCAGTTTTTTTATCGTGTTTTCAAATATGTATTCGGAATTTCTCCATCACCCACAGTTCTTTTTATTTCAATTTCAATTAATGGATTTAAATAATTATTTTTTTAATAAACGTTTTCCGTTCATTTGTCGATTGTAAAATAAAACCAAATGAGCTAACTAAGGAGATTACTGCTATGGAAAAGAGATATCAAGGCAAATGGAATTCTAATATGCTGGCCGATTATTGTTGGACCATCAAGAGGGATGCTCCATAGGCGAAATATAGCAGAAAATCGCCATTTCTTACTTTCTAGGTGAGTCCGAATGTTCGAATATTGTGTAGTTACGAATGTAGAAAATATTAAAGTGTTTGAAATTATAAATTCCTGTCTCTCGGAAATCCTGCGTGATGGAGAAAAACCGATATCATATTTGAATTAAGGAGAAAAAATACTATCAGAATTGCATATTTTTCTTTCTGAGAAAAAAAAAGTTTATTTTTTGTTGCTCAGTTTAATCAAGCAGTACAATTGTCCAAAGACACGCAATTTTTAGAACTAGTAGGTACCTACGCCGCGATTGCTCAGGCATAGTTAGAAATTTTAATTGTATGAGGAATGGCGGGGTAAGCTACCATTTTCAGTCGCTAGATTGTGCACTATATGCCTGGATTAAATTCCAAATCCTTCAGCAGTACTTACTTACTTACTCACTGGCACTATCGAACCCGTAGGTTCATGGCCGTGCGGGCATAAGCTCTCCATACATCCCTATCCTGAGCTAATGCTTTCCAATCATTCCCTGTATAATATACTTCCCTCAAATCATAGTTAATGATATTCTCCCACATCATTCCTGGTCTATCAACTGGGCGTTTTCCCTCTGGCTTTCCTACAAGAAGCTTCCATGCAAGTATTTCATTCCCCATACATGCAACATGCCCTGCCCATCGCAGTCTACGAGACTTGACTGTTCTTATTATATCTGGCTTCCTATAAAGACCATGTAGTTCATTGTTATGTAGTCTTCTCCATTCACCTGTCTGTTCATCTCTCTTTGTTCCAAAAAATTTCCTAAGTACTTTATTCTCAAATACTTGTAATCTCCTTTCCTCCCTTAAAGTAAGAGTTCATGTTTCGCATCCATATAATATAACTGGTAGAATAATAGTTTTATATGTTTTCAGTTTAACGTTTTTTTTTAAAGGTGTTGGGACATCAAGAGTCTCTGCAATGCATAATAGCACGCATTTCCAGAATTGAGCCTTCAGCAGTACATTACGTTTAAAAGAACTGTAGGCGTACTGTTGATAATGATTCGTACGTTGGATGGGGATGCTAAGCCTCATGGATTCCTTGCTGCTTCTCCAGAAATAAACTACAACATGCCTACCTACTTCTTTCTCTTCATTAACATCATTAGTCACACATATTTAAGCAACACCACACAATCACATAGGCATACACATATCCTACACTTCTCTCTGTATACAACATACTTCAGCTATGTAACTAGTCTACCGAGGTGGCACGTATACTGAAAGTAAAATAAAAATAAATAAATATCCTCAACTCGTGTCCAACTCAGGATCGGGTAGAGGAAGGAGATGAGATGAAGCCCCCTAAATTTAATGAGGTCTGTGTACGACAAGGTGCCGGCCGACTAATCCTGGGGCACCGTCACAGGGGCAGATGTATGAAATGAAACGAAATGGATGAAATGAATATGGAGAAATAGTGGAATGAAATTTGTGGCAGGGAAAACGGGAGAAATTCCGAGAAAAACCTGCCCAAGCTCCGTTTCGTCCACCATGAAACCCACATGGAGTGACCGAGACCCCAGCAGTAAGAGGCGCCACATTAACGCCTTCTATCCACACAATGCGGATGGTAGGTATATTGGAACATATGCGTAGGACTATACGTTTAGGATAATGCCTCGCGCGTATTTAATTATGTTCATCATCTGCATTCATGGATTAGGTCTGTTGACTCGTTCCGACTTCAGCCCATCTCTTTGCTGAAGTTTATGAGTAAGTTATTTTTTACTAGTAGAGGTTACCAGCCTCTAGCAAAACCCCTCTTCCTGGAGGGAACTGCAATTTCGGAGTGTTCGTCTCCTAGAGAAGTTGCCTTCACTACGGCTTTGGGGACTTCTCTTCTCCCCACGTAACCCTGTGGACGGGGTCCTACCCAGGTACTACCCACTGGACGAGTGGGACCTGGAGCTCACAAAAGGGCAGGGGCGCCTACTCCCTGGAGTGGACTACCTCTTTCAAGGGCTCCACTCTGTTACCCTCATTTTAATTATGTTACCAGTACGAAATACATACAGGCTACGCCTCTAGATGTAAAACGGGTCGGTTCTCTTTGCTGAAGTTATATTTCGGAAATGTACACTTATAAGAAAGCAAAGTACTAGTGTCAATCAATCAGTGTAGGGCTACTTCAACCAAGTGGGTTTATTGCCTCATTCACAAAGGTCCTCCATACCTCTCTATTTATCCTCTTCTTCGAAGTGACCTTATGCACCTAGGATATTGATAACTTGATGTTTCCAAAATAGTTTAGTTCTATCCAATGGTCTTTTACCTCGTGGATTGTTGTCCATATTTGTTCATGCTAGAGTGATTTGGAAAAAAAATTAAGTTTATGGCCTATATTTTAATCTTTAGTCAACAATATAATAATACAATTTTATTTCTATTTGTAATAAAACTCTTGAATTCTGATTTTTAGATTTTCATTCCTTATGAAGTATCTATCTATCTATAATGGCGAAGGCCATTGTTGAGCCATAGCCTCTCATTTGTAAGGAGTTACTAGACCAAGTTAATTTTTAGTTACATTATTTGCACATAGATGTCATGGATGGCATGCAGTCAACACACCCACCCAATGAGACATCTAACAGGCAACTAAGGTATTACTTGGACGTTGATGTCGGTAAATTTTGCTTAGAGGCCTCTTTATTCAGGCTTAAGGATCTTTCATGAGCCTGAAAATCTTCAGATTCGGGACCCACAGCTTAAAGTCCCTCCTGGAGGACTTGCTCCTTGGAAGTATAACAAACAAACTAACAAACTCACTGGCACTATTGAACTCGTAGGTTTATGGCCGCGCGGACATAAGCTCTCCATACATCGCTATTCTGAGCTAATATTTTCAAATCATCCCCTGTATAATCTACTACCCTCAAATCATAGTTAATGTTATTCTTCTACCTCATTCTTGGTCTATCAACTGGGCGTTATCACCATGGTTTTCCAACAAGAAGCTCTCATGCATGTCTTTCATTCCCCATTCGTGCCACATGTTCTGCCCATTGTAGTCTACGAGACTTAACTGTTCATATTATATCTGACTTCCTATAAAGACCATGTAGTTCACTGTTATGTAAGTCGTCTCCATTCACCTGTTTGTTCATCTCTCTTTGGTCCAAAAAAATTCCTAAGAACTTTATTCTCAAATACTCGTAATCTCCTTTCCTCCTTTAAAGCAAGAGTCCATGTTTCGCATCTATAATAATAATAATAATAATAATAATAATAATAATAATAATAATAATAATAATAGCTTTATTTTACCTGGCAGAGTATATAACATCAATTCAAATTAATTTATTCAAATCCATCCATCCATAGTAATTCTGCCCGAGGGCAGATCCTTCACTGCAATCATTACATTTTCATGCTATGCTTGCAGCTTTACTAGGGAATTGTAGGTGTGGTAGCTTCCCGTTGCTTTCCACACCGGTGAAGGATGATGATGATGATGATGATGACGATAAGGATAAGGATGATGATGGTGATGATGGCCATATGATTTCGGGGACTGTTTGGGCCTTAAAATTTTCCTGACATTTGTCTTACAGGTGAGGAAAAACCCCGATAAAAATATCACCCAGAAAAACTGCCCCGACCGGGGATCGAACCCGGGCCCGCTTGCGTGACAAGGCAGCACGCTACCTCGAACCACAGCGGTGGACCTTTATTCAAATAATTATTAAAAACCTATAATTTTAACCATTATAGGCCTGCTTTTTCTGCGGTCTGGTTATGCATAAATTCAGTTCATGAAATAGGTTACCCCAATACGAGAAATGAAAGGCATATAAACTGTTTTTGAGTTAAGAAGACGATTGCTTGATTTTTATTCCAGTCGCATCTTGAGCACCGACACAATTATTGGTTCTAATGAATGAGTGGTGTGTTACTAATCAACCTCTGAAGCCAACAACACCACTGTGAGGCCGTGACAAAACTAGGGTTTTCCAGTCACGAAAAACAAAGGCGCTTTCGACATATACAAAGCAGGTACAAGGAGCTACCGGTGGTGTTGATTTAATTTGACACAACATCCCACGCAGTACCAACTTCATCTCCACCCAAACCACACCCTCGTCGCACTATGACCCACTTGTGCCCGCTTTCACCTATTTTAATATTTGTATTTTTTTCTAAGCTCCCTAATATCTATTTTTAATTGTATTTTCTGAGTTCCTGCCACGGATAGGGAAGACAGCATTTTTTTTCACTCATTTGTGAGTCCTAGATATCACTAGTTTATCATAAGTAATGCCACGAATAATTTCCAAATCATCGATAAATGTATCTAGAGGATTTGGAAATCAAGAGTGGCATTTGTTAGGACTACTTAATGAATAAAATTAAGCTGTTTACTCAAAAACCATTATTTAAATACAGTTACCGGTATTTTAAAATATTTATATATTTAATGTAAATGGCGATGTTTGAAAACAGATCAGAAATGTTTGGTTATGTTTCATTTCTTTATTCACTGCAACTTGATCATATTATTTATTGCCAAATAGGATCGCAATCAGCGATAACCGACTAGATCGCAATATTGTAAGAATGCGCCCTGGCGGTTATGATGTGTTTCATTTTTTTTTTCAGAATAAATATTACAGACTTCTAGGGGCTGTACTACAAATGTGGTTCCATGAGGGGACCATGTTGTTTTTTTTTGCACGAAGTGTACCTGCGACGCACGTTTTCATACACACGCCCCACAAGACCTGGTGTGTGCTCAATAATTTCTGCTGTCGCTAGAATTCGTACAAGAAAATCTTCCTCCGACTCGACAGGTGTAGTACAGCCTCTAGAAGTCTGTAATACTTATTCTGAAACACAAGACACGCGATATCAGCCCACTGTGTTTCGATCTTCAAACTTATTTTACATAAAAATGGTACGTTTCCGGACATGGGTTCCTTATCAAAACTTTATCTACTAAGTCCCCTCTACAACTCCTAGAAGTCTGTATTACTTATTGTGAATCACCCTGTATTGAGTGCTGTGTATCTATTGATCATATTTGCAGTACCGATACGATATGAGTATTTGAAATTAATATAATCCTTTCTCGAAGTAAAATTGTAAGAACTGGTATCGATCTTGTTTATTTATGAATGGGATTGTCTTTTTATTTCTTTATATACAGATTTCTATTGTATCGACATAGCTTCTTGTCATTGATACAAACAAGATAAGTAAAGTAATACTAAATCTCCCGATGGAACAACACTTCGTTAACTCAAATCCAGGCGGCTGCATGTCAGGTACGCCCTGCGACATGACCGTGGAGCGATTCCAAAACCCCTGTCACAGACAGTATGGCATGTTCCTCGATATGTGTTCATTAAGCAAATTTATTCAACATTCCAAGCTACTGAAGACTAGCTTATTCACTTAATAACTGGCAGTTTGCGCAGTTACAAAAACGTATGATAAATCTTCAGTTCTACGTAATGCTAGCTTACTTCAAATTTATAAAAATTACAATCGTTCATAATTTTTTTGAGTTATTTTCCCCTATTATTCTATTTTATTTAGGCAAATTTGGAAGCGATTAGTAGGCTAGATGAGGAAGCAAAGGAAAGAGGGAAAAACTGGAAACAAGTTAAATGGCTGGCTGGAAGCAGAGTACGTTGGAGGAAGTTTACTGCTGCCCTATTCCATTTAGGAATTACAGGAAATAAATAAATAAAATAATTATTTACTTGGTTTAGTTTAGATTAATGTATCCTTCCATCTTCCTTTCAATTGCGAAAAAAAACGTAATAAGTCTTATGTATGGATAAAATTTGAAATTTAACACACACACACACACACACATATATATATATATATATATATATATATATATATTCCATCTTGTAAGCCCATGTTTCCCATAACAGAGATTTAGGCGCTCTCTCCCTACAGGGAAGAATTTGAACCATACTAATTTTAGTTACACTTGTTTTCATATAGATGTCATTTGAGTGGTCCGTGGTCAGCGTTCCGCCTCATATTGACATCTAGGAAACCAAGGTAGTACTAGGACGGGAAAATCCGGTAAATTTTGCTTAGAGGCCTTTTCATTCAGGCTTAAGGATCTTTTACGAGCCTGAAAATCTTCAGACTCGGACCCACGGCTTAAAGTCCCTTCCGGAGGACTTGCTCCTTGGATTTTTCCATCCTAAAAAAATCCATCGACACCGGCCGGGTTTGAACCCTCGAGACCATATATATATATATATATATATATATATGCCCTATAGGCCCTAATAGCTGGCAGAGGTAAGACCTTAAGACCTTATCTCCACTCAGCCAAGTTAAAAAATAATATAAAAATTATTCATACATATAAATAACAATAAACGAAAATATTGCATGTATATCTATAATATACTATTATTTGGATTATAGTTTTATTTAATCTAGATTTAACGAGTGATATATAAAATATACAAGATATAAAATATATTCAAAAAATTAATGACTTAGAATAAATTTGGTTCTTGAGAAAACATCATTTTTAAACAAGCAATTTTATTATTAGTTTAATTTGTGTATGTGTCGATGTCCAAAACATCGATGTTTGTGAACGATATATCGATGGTTTTTCGATGTTTTGAGAAAACAATTAAAAACACAAAATAATGTTGAAAATGTTTATTAATTATTTATTTCGCAGAACAGAATTTAAAAACAACAATTTTGACAATCTTGTGCCCAGTAAGCGGTTTCTTTCTTGGGTAATAATAGCCCTAACTTCTAAAAACAGCCGCTCACTGGGCATCGACGTTGCTATGATAGGCAAATATATCATCACCAGTTTATATAGCCCAGGAATCTAAATAACAATAAACGAAAATATTACATGGTATATCTACAATATAGTATTATTTACATTACATTTTTATTTAATCTAAATAACGAATGAAATATAAAATATACAAGATAGGCCTATAAAATATATTTAAAAAAAATTAATGACTAAGAATAAATTTGGTTCTTGAGAAAACAATTTTTTTAACAAGCAATTGTATTATTAGTTTAATTTGTGTATGTGTATATACATATCATCATCATCATCATCTTGCCAGGTATTAGTCCTAGAAGAACTGTTACGGCCTGAGAAAGCGGTTTTCGTGCCATCTTTTCATAGGTCGACCAAGTGACCGTTTCCCATTTGGACAGTAGTTCATTATTGCCTTGGGGATTCTGGATCTAGCCATTCTTAAGACATGTTCCTTCCAGTTTAGCTGATATCTGGTGACACATTAAGTTCTTGAAGGATTTCTACATTTTTCTTTCGATCCCATTTGGTGTAGCCAGCTGTTCGGCGCATAAATTTCATCTCACAAGCTGTTAGTCTACTTTCATCTCTCGTCCTTATAGTCCACGCTTCACTCCCATAACATAGGACTGTTCGAGCCATTATTTGATAAAGACGAGTACGAGTTGATTTTTGCACTAATGAAGGTTTTAAAACTCTATTAATTATTCTCATTGATTTGTTGAATTTCATTTCTCTGATAAATCCAAATTTTCAACAAAAGAGAGTTTATATCCTAAATAAGTATATATATATATATATATATATATATATATATATATATATACTACTCTATAGTAATTCTGCCCGAGGGCAGATCTCTCACTGCAATCATAGCATTTTCATGCTATTCTTTGCAGCTTTAGTAAGGAATTGTAGCTGTGATAGCTTTCCGCTGTTTTCTACACCGGTGAGGGATGATGATGATGAAAATGATAAGGATGATGATGGCCGGATGATTTTCAGGGAACGTTGGGACCTAAGCTTCCTGACATTTACCTTACAGGTGAGGAAAAATCCCGACCGGGAATCGAACCCAGGTCCGCTGCGTGACAAGGCAGCACGCTACCTCGAGATCACAGCGGAGGACATATAAATATATGTAAATCTACCAGCACAGGCATGCCGAGGAATTTAATTTTCTCCGGCTTCAGTATCATTTAAATGCCGTGGTACTAGTACCACCGCCGGACTCAAAGTGTAAAGATCTTTTATGAGCCTGAAAATCTTCAGACTGGGGACCCATGGCTTAAAGTCTCTTGGATTCTTCCATCCTAAAAAAAAAAATACATCGACCCGGCCGGGTTTCAACCCGCGAACCTCGGGACCAGAGGTAAAGGAGCATAGCCATTAGTCCACCGCGGCATATACTTTTTAATTATGTTAACATTTCAGAATAATTGTTAATAATGGAAATAGAATTACAAATGTAAAAGTAAACAACACGAAATTCGTGTCTGATATACTAAATGTGTTGTTAGATCTTTATGTTAAATACATAGCTGTTTTGGACAACATTTCTTGTAGGCAGGTGTGAAACATCAATCGCGAATAAACCAGAATGTCTCCAAGTCACGCATACACCAACAAAATGCTAATCATGTGTTTTCAACAACTGCTGGACTTTCTAATTCCACATCTATTTCAGTAGAACTTATCACTACTTGGTTATATGTTATCAAGTAAACTGCTAACTTGCTGTTTTCAGAACATCGAATGAAAATATTAAGAAACGTGGGAAAAAATCATCTTTTAATTATGACTAATCTCAACATCTCCATCATCATGAACGTCATCATAGTCTTCATGGATTCGACCTCTTGTCCATTTCGTCTCCAAGATTTAGGGATATAGCTATTCTTACCATCATTTCTTAAGTTTCTGATTCTTCTTTTTCATTCTGGCTTGCAAATGTATGATCATGCTGAAATTCTGTTTGTTAAGAGTAATCTAATGGGTGGAAATATAATTACTTGAGTTTTTTTTTTTCATTGCTTCATTATCGTAAGTAATGCCACGAGTGATTTACATTTTATCTAGAGGATTTGAAAATCAAGAGTGGCATTTGTTAGGACTATTTAACGAATAAAATTAAGCTGTTTACTTATAAATCACTATTTAAATATAGTTATTTTAAAATATTTATATATTTAATGTAAACGACGTTTGAAAACAAATGAGAAATCTGTGGTTATGTTTATTCACTGCTACTTGATCATATTATTTATTGCCAAATAGGATCGCAATATTGTAAGACTGCAGCCTAGTGGAGAAAAAACAAAACCCATCAAACTGTACACAGTATTATAACCAACCTTATAGTTATTAATTTATTTTTTTAGGAAACAAGTCAGAAAAATCATTATTTAAAAACACAATAATTATTGAACACACAATATAATTATCAAATGTGTAGTTCGCAGGAATCTGTTCATTATTTGCTATATTCAACGTATTTTTTGGAGAGTCAGTCATTGCAAAATAATGCTCTGACCTTATTTTTTAGAACTTATTTATAGGTTATGGAACTCATATATTAAAATAGATTATTTTAAGTCTAATATAGAGGATATTTTGATACACTCGAAAATCCGGAAAAATGTTCAGGATATTAAAAAGGGGGAGCTTTCTTTATTTTGGTAAACAGAATAAGTTAAATAGCGAGGCGAAACACAACTGTCATTGGTTGTAAAACAAAATTCATTGAAACATGATTGGTCATTGACTCCCATTTGGGGCATGAGTAAAATAGTCAGTTTAATAGCAAGTCAGTGGCAGAGGGAGAAATCTATGAAGCATATCAAGTTAGAGAATTTAATGGAGTTTGATCGAGATCAGCAGAACCCCATGGACTCCTTCAGATCATCATATGTACTTAATAAAATGGATAGAGGTAGGTAGGTAGGTAAGTAGTATTTTTTAACTACCCAGTTTATTGGCGCAGCATTCAAATCTGGACGTAAAGGGCCTATACATTTTGTTCGGAGTCCTCTTTATCAGGCCTGATGTTATTTCACATACCGTAATCAATGACACGGGACACGAGACTTTAAACGCGCTTCCTACAAAAATTATTAACCCTTAAATTGGCAAAACACAAATTTCTTCTGTTAGTTACTTGAATGTGGCGGACCGCAGTAAAAACGGAATCTTGCGTAGCTGTTATTATTAGGCATATTGTATAATTAGACACACATTTAAGTGGTTTCTTTTTGTTCGTTTTCATATGACTAATTTAAAATATTAAATTAATTAAACCAATTGATGTATCCAAAAGGTTACATTAGGAATTTGAGGGTTAAAAAGAGAGCAATCATTGGTTTCATTTCTTTTTATTAACTTCCATTTATTCCTAAAAAAAATAGTAGACAAACTGACTTAGGCTTTCACGGCCGGAGTTATTATGAAGATCTCGAAGATTTCCGGGATGTTGACCGTAGTCTAGAGGCTTGTAGTTTCCCGAAATTTCTCCAGAGACTGCGTCCGGCATCCTCAAGGGTTGTCTTGAGACTGACAACCCTTGAGGATGCCGGACGCAGTCTCTGGTCAAACATCGGGGAACTACAAGACTCTAAGACCAGGGCCTACAACCCGGAAATCTTCTTCAAGATCTTCATAGTAGACACTGTTTTTTGTATGTTTATCCCAAATTTTGTTTCAGTCGGCCTATATTTTCGTCAACATACAACGGGTGAAAACTGTTAATTGGTGGAAAAATTATAGAACAAATGTCTGATTTCTCATACTTAGGAAGTATATTTGTAAATCATTAGAGTGAATTTCATTCAAAATTACAAAAATATAATAAAATGAATGGGATAATAAGAAGACATTTTGGTAAACAGATGAGGACAGATAGAAAACTAATATTACATAACATCACTTCAAAAGCTGCTCTTAAATATTGAAGTGAAATTTGGATCTTAAATAAAAGAAATTCTTATAAACTTAGAGTAAGTCAAATGCGTTTCTTACGTTCACTGTTAGGAATTAATAGGCTGGATCACCAAATGAACATTATTACCAGAGAAAAACTTGGAGTACCAAGTTAGATGAAGATATAAAAGATACCAACAAGAATGGAAAAATCATCTGAGAAGAATGGAAAGAAATTGACTTCCAAAATTTGCATTCCAATATACTCCAACTGGACATAGGGACCAAGAAGACCAAAACATCGATAGAAAGTTCAAGACCATCTTCGTTAGTACCAAGTTTAGATGAAGATATAAAAAATACCAACAAGAATGGAAAAATCATCTGAGAAGAATGGAAAGAAATTGACTTCCAAAATTTGCATTCCAATATACTCTAACTGGACATAGGGACCAAGGAAGACCAAAACATCGATAGAAAGTTCAAGACCATCTTCGTTAGTACCAAGTTTAGATGAAGATATAAAAAATACCAACAAGAATGGAAAAATCATCTGAGAAGAATGGAAAGAAATTGACTTCCAAAATTTGCATTCCAATATACTCCAACTGGACATAGGGACCAAGAAGACCAAAACATCGATAGAAAGTTCAAGACCATCTTCGTTAGTACCAAGTTTAGATGAAGATATAAAAATACCAACAAGAATGGAAAAATCATCTGAGAAGAATGGAAAGAAATTGACTTCCAAAATTTGCATTCCAATATACTCCAACTGGACATAGGGACCAAGAAGACCAAAACATCGATAGAAAGTTCAAGACCATCTTCGTTAGTACCAAGTTTAGATGAAGATATAAAAAATACCAACAAGAATGGAAAAATCATCTGAGAAGAATGGAAAGAAATTGACTTCCAAAATTTGCATTCCAATATACTCTAACTGGACATAGGGACCAAGGAAGACCAAAACATCGATAGAAAGATCAAAACCATCTTCGTTAGGTTTACTGTCACAGGTCAGATGGCCGAAAACAGATTTGTTCGTGATGATGATATTTTCGTCCATTCTTGAAGAAAATGTATCTATAAAATATGAAACAATAGAAGACAATGATTTTGCTCTTAACTACAGCACTGCATTGTGGTGAAATCTCCTGTAATTGACGGCTTGGGGGCAGCACTTGCTACAGGCTTGCACTTTTTTACGTAGATTCAAAACAATGGAAAAACAAGTATAAATCTTGGAGAGGCTCATTATGTAGTAGTGTAATCCGGATTACGCGGAGGCACAATGGTAAATCCATCCGCACCCCCTGCCGTCCAGATACCATCTCCTCAGTAGCGTTGGTACTACTGCTATTGTCTCATCCTCCTTCGTTATAAACAACAGCGGAAGAATCAATCTCTAAAATTATTGGTTAAAATCTTTATAATATAAAAAATAAATAATAGTTTAAAAAAACTAAAACAACAGGCTTTATTAGAAAACCGAACTAAAAAATGAAAAATAATTTTAATTTCCAACACGCTTGGGAAAAAAATTAAAGTGGTCAACAAAAAAATCATCTCCAACACATCTAGAATAAAACTAGAGATATCTACAAAAAAAAAAATTTTACCATCAAAGCGTGGGGTTTTTACGTTTTCTTCTTAGAGATTTTACTTATACCAATATCTGTTTATTATCAAATATATTAATTGATATAGAGCACCACACGCTTTTGATGGTAAAATTATTTTTTTGTAGTTTTATTCTATATGTGTTGGAGATGATTTTTTGTAGACCACTTTAATTTTATCCAAAGCGTGTTGAAAATTAAAATTATTTTTCATTTTTTAGTTCGATTTTCTAATAAAGCGTGTTGTTTTAGTTTTTTAAACTATTATTTATTTTTCATTTTTTAGTTTGGTTTTCTAAAAATGTAAATATCTTTAAATTCGATACTATTGTAGTATGAGCTAAAAGTAATACTCTTCTAAAAATCATCTGGGCCGGTTTCGAACCAGCGACCTATGGATTACTGAAATTATATACCACTACAGTCCACCAATCTACCAACTGAGCTACCACAAAATAGACTAAAAAGTTCATACGCCCGCAACCTATTACACCGGTCTTTATTTCTTTGATGTCTTCATGATTCTGGCCAGGATCTTGGAAAAAATTATTAAATTATTGTATTGTCATTGGTCCTTTACAAGTATATAAAGTTTCAGGTCGATCCAATGTTTTTAAGTGGGTGAAAATCGTGTTGAAAGATTCCGTTACATAGACAGACACAGGTCAAGCTAATATAAAGCGTGTAATGAGCGTGAGTCTGTCTGTCTGTCTATCAGTCTGTCTGTCTGTCTGTCTATCTGTCTGCCTGTCTGTCTGTCTGTCTGTCTGTCTGTCTGTCTGTCTGTCTGTCTGTCTGTCTGTGTGTCTGTCTGCCCTTTATGGACTCAGAAACTACTTGACCGATTTGAATGTTTTTTATCATTTAGATATTTATCTGCGACAATTAAAACATATAACATATTACACTATGCAATACAGGGCCGGGTCCCGCGCCGTAGGCGAGTGGTTAAGGCAAGATGCCTTAGCGTAGAGCTACGGAACTTGCGCTGGTTCGAGTCCCCATGGGGGAAACATTTTTCTCATGGAATTACGGCTAGTGTGCGACCGGTGCCCACCCCAGCATCGTGAGGCATTTGGGTAGCCACAATAAGTAGCGATTCCAGCTATAACGGCTGGGGGACCCGACATACTGACCACATGTCACTCCTACACTGGCTTATGATCGTCTACCTCTGTGATTAATGCATGTGGACGTGAGGCCAACAGCCGGCTGGTAGGCCAAGGACCTTCTAGGCCTGTCGCGCTTGGAGAAATAAAGGGCCGGAACTTTAAAAAAAAAAGGCATCGGTGCATTAAAAAAAGTCGCTTATTGCACGCTTAAATGGCTTGCGCTGTTTAAACAATAACAAATATGCCTTCATCAAGTTAATGGATACAGAATTGAATATCTAAACAAATCTACAGAAGTCCGCAACAGCACATGTCTATCTCTTACGGGTACCTCATAGGCCTAATAACCATTTTTGTTTTTTTAGCTCATTTATGCCAAGAAGATCGGGGTGAGTAGATTCACGGGCAAGCGTGGTAGCACACCGCGGGTATTCTTTAACGGATAACTCAAAATAACTTTTTTTTGTCTTTCATCTCATTTATGCCAAGAAAATGGGAATAAGTAGATTCCGAGATAATCAGCACAGGTTAACTAAAAATAATTACGATATAAATTTATAATTATTTATTTTTTACTTTTTCAACTAAACATAAAACACATTTCATTGGTATAGTAATTCTGTCAATGTATTCTGTAATGTTATTTGGTTTTAACAGTACCATACATAATTTATTTGTAAATTATCTGTACAAAGATGATAAGGGCATGGTGGTACATTTATCCTACGTACGGGGTGAATCATAAATATGGCTATACGTTTGATTGCTTTGTGTGATGAAAATATTACCATTACAGGAAATATAAAATTACCGTTGGAAAGGCAAGTATTCAAATTACAACAATGGAACAAAACAAAACAGTGTAGAACTTACGTCATTAGTCAAAATGGCGTTGAATATGCAACAGAAAATTACAATTGCTGCATAGGCAATAACCTATGCTAATGATTGTGAGGCCGCAAGACGGGCAAGACGTGAGTTTAACGTAGCATTGCAGCCGTCGACTGTGGGAAAGTGGAGAAAACGACTGCTGGAAACGGGAAGGATTGCTGAAAATCAAACCTCCTGGAAGGCCTCGCATTAGTACGGATGCAGAAACAACGAAGAGAATTGTGGAGGCGTTCGACGCTAGCCCACAAAAATCAACCCGCCAAGCTGCACGTGAGCAGTGATTTGTTTTGTTTTGTTCTATTGTTGTAATTTGAAGGATTACCTTTCCAAAAATAATATCATATTTCCTTTAATAATATTTTCGTCACAAAATGCGATCAAACGTATATCAATATTTCTGATACACTCTATATAAGATAGATCTGCAACTTCAATTGAAGATAACACAGCCAACTTTGGGCAACTTATTTTCGTTTGATCTCCTAGTACTCAACAGCGAGGAACAGTGAAGTATCAGAACAACCATTACATACAGTGGAGGTCCTGACACACAGCCAGAGTCCAATATCGAGATCCACGTAGTAGAAAAGGTAATAACCTAACTTGATGACAATAGATGTCCAAAGCCAGACGGAATATTCGTTAAGAAGATTGGCAAGATCCTACAACATTTCAGGATGACACTTTTCATTAAATGTCTAAACCTGGGATGCTTTCCTAAAATTTGGAAGAAGGCAAGGGACATTGCCATACTAAACATAGACAAGACCAAACTTTAGTCTGTAGCAGGCTACCATGGTTTTAGCCTATTTTCAATTCCAGGGAAGTGCCTTCAAAAGCCTGTTCCGCCTCACAGTTGTTCTGTCCATCTTTTCATTAGCCTTCCTACGTTCCTTGAACCTCTTGATTTGTAGTTAAATGCTGTTTTTGGTAATCTTGTTACGTTCATTCTTTCTACATGTCTAAACCATTTTTCTCTATATCCTTTGATTTTATCATTTAATGGATATATATTTAAATCTGTTCTTATATCTTCATTCTATAACCGATCCATTCTTGTGCAGCCTTTTGTTCTTCTAAGAAAGTTAATTTCTACGCTTTGTAATTTTTTGGTCATTACCCAAGTTTCACTCTCTTCTTGTTTTGTTCTTTAATGTTTTATGTATTGTCCCATATATCATTTGAAATTGTAGAAAAGCTTAACTACATATTCATACCCATAAAACAGGTCGCACTGCTGCAATACAGTTTTACAGTGGGTAAATATACTCCAGTCGCCACATATGCTGTAACAAGGTTTGTGCTCGAAAACCGACGTATTGCATTAAAATGCTGGCTTCTCGCATTAGATAGCTATGAGATTTGATAACGCTTGGAACCCAACTAACCTTTCCAGAAACTAAAACTAAAATTGTATCGAACATATAAATATGTTATCATAATGGATTTCTTCCAGAACGGCTCATCTCTTTTCAACTTACGAAACTCTTGTGCCACAAAAACCAGTTACGAAAGGGCATCCTCAGTGTATATTCACAAAAAAAGTTTCGTACCTTTGCCTTTAACTATTTATTATTTTATGGGGTTTAAGATTTTTGTCCTTGCATGTATAGCGAAAAATATGAGCCAAAATCTATATATTTTAAAAAGGCAGCGGGTCTGTCACAGTTCGCGCCCTTCCGTACGGTCTATGAACTGACAAAGGGGCCATTTCTCTTAGAAGAGCTCCGACTGAAACTGTGCCTGCCATCTACAGCTAGCTATAACATAGCACTAAGAGAGCAGAAAAAATAATCTATTTGGACCGACTTCTACACCATCGATGCCATTACCTCAGAAGACTGGAAGAAGCCGAACTACGAGTACAACATGTAGTGATCCGGCTAGCAGTACACGGCTTCCACCACAGACTGTCTAAAACGAAAACGTTCCATGACCCGGGACCAGAATGCGTGTACGAGCGATATGGAATCTCATGCGAGAAATACCATGTGCTACAGTGCAAAAGCAGAGGACAATCTCTGACAGGATTCTGCACAGACAGATAATTAGTGTCAATCGGTATTGATCAACTAATGTTTGCACATTGTGCGCTATACGTTATTATTAAAATCGAAATTGATCTAGTCATCTAGTGTTTATTTCTATTAGGCCTATTATTATTGTTATTATTATTATTATTATTATTATTATTATAATCGGCCGCGGTGGACTAGTGGTTATGCTCCTGTCTCTGGTACCGAGGGCCGCGGGTTTAAACGCGGCTGGGGTCGATGAATTTTTTAGGATCGAAAAATCCAAGGAGCAAGTTCTCAGAGGGGGACTTTAAGCCATGGGTCCCGAGTCTGAAGATTTCCAGGCTCGTAAAAGATTCTTAAGCCTGAATGAAAAAGCCTCTAAGCAAAATTTACCGAATTTTCCCGTCCTAGTACTACCTTGGTTTCCTAGATGTCAGTATGAGGCGGAACGCTGACCACGGATCACTCAAATATCTACACGAAAACAAGTGTAAGTAAATTAGTATGGTTCAAATTCTTCCCTATAGGGGGAGAGCGCCTAAATCTCTGTTAAGGGAAATATGAGCTTACAAGAAGATTATTATTATTATTATTACTATTATTATTATTATTATTATTATTATTATTATTATTATTATTATTATTATTATTATTATTATTATTATATTATTATTATTATTATTATTGCTATAAAATACTTTCTGTCTGTCTCTCTGTCTATGTCAGCGCACTATGATGCATGAATGGGTTTATATAGAATGTTGCAAGTCACCGCTATCAAAAGAAACGTACAGCAAGACATGTAACAGAGTCTAACATAAATATTTATGTTTTCTCAGTTTACCTCCATATCATCCCAAGGAGAGTTTTCCAGGTGTGCTGTTACCTGGAAAAAAAACTATTATAAATGGGCCTACTAAGAAACTATAATAACTTATGGATTCAATATGAACTCAGTTTCAGAATAGCATAGGTTTTTATGTTCCACTAGCTAATACCCGGCGTGCGCTGCTACGCCTAAATAAATGAAAATCAATGTGCTTTTATATTTAGTTGAATAAGTAAAAGGAAAAATAATTATGAATTTATATTTTTTTAGATACTCCGTGCTCATTACACGGCGTTGCTCGGGAATCTACTTATCCCGATCTTCTTGACATAAATGAGCTGAAGTAGGAAACTTAGTGTGTTTTATTTATTATTTATAAGCCCACGTTTTCCCTTTACAGAGATTTAGGCGCTCCCCCCTACAGGGAAGAATTTGAACCATGTTAATTTAGTTACACTTGTTTTCGTATAGATGTCATTTTGAGTATTACGTGGTCAGCGTTCCGCCTCATATTGACATCTAGGAAACCAAGGTAGTACTAGGACGGGAAAATTCGGTAAATTTTGCTTAGAGGCCTTTTCATTCAGGCTTAAGGATTTTTTACGAGCCTGAAAATCTTCAGACTCGGGACCCACGGCTTAAAGTCCCTCCCGGATGACTTGCTCCTTGTATTTTTCCGTCCTAAAAAACCCATCGACTCCGGCCGGGTTTGAACCCGCGACCCTCGGGACCAGAGGCAAGGAGCATAACCACTAGTCCACCGCGGCCGACAGTGTGTTTTATGTTTAGTTAAATAAGTAAAAGTAAACATTTATATCGTAATTATTTTAGATACCCTGTGCTGTTCACCCGGAATCTACTCATCCCGATCTTCTTGGCATAAATGTGCTGAAAGACAAAAATTAATGTAGGATACTTCTTATGATTGGTTGAATAAGTAAAATGAAAAATAATTATAAATGTATATCGTAATTATTTTAAGATTCCCCGTGCTGATTACTCGGTGTTGCCCGGGAATCTACTTATCTCGATCTTCTAAAAGAAAAAAAATCGTTATTGTGAGTTATTCGTAAAAGAATACCCGCTGTGCTTGTACAGGAAACTACGTACTTGTCTCGATCTTTTTGGCATCAATGAAAGACAAAAATGGTTATTGTGAGTTATCCGTAAGAGATAAACATATGCTGTCGCGGACTTTTATGTAGAGCTTTTTGAGATATCCAATGCTGTGTACATTAATTTTGTGTATTTGTTATGGTTTAGGCAACATAAGCCATTTAAGCGTCCAAAGAGCTACTTTTTTCACGTTTTCCACTACAAAGGGCGATTTTTAAGGGTGTAGGAGTTGAGTATCATAACTCTCTTATAGCCTATGTTCATCCCGAGAATCTCCTGAACATTTTGCAAAAAGCCTCATCACAATCGGATCAACGGTATGGCCGCGCATAAAGTACAAACAAACAAACATTTTTATATATTAGATTATACCCTTGTGTCAACACAAAATACATTTGATAGGTCTTACTTTTAATTATTGTTATGAGGTACTTAGTAAACGAGACCATACCATCAACTCAATGAATCTAGATTTTTAATTCTACAAAGAATCAATTTCATTTCGACATCTTCTCTTATCATAATATACGTTAATATTATATTTCTAATCATTAATCAGGCAATGATTCTATAGAAATTAAAAGAACATATAACTTCCAAGCTACAAATTCTTTGGTATACAGTTTATGAGGAAGTACATGGTGTGGCCATTAATGGGAGTAACAGACGAATAGATATTATTGCATTTAGACCATCTTGTAAAATTGGTATGAAATTAGATCCCACAATTCGTTTTGAGACTCATAGTGGCCAACCTGAGAAATTTGACTCTGAAAAGAAAGCCATATATGAGCCAACAATTGACTATTACAAAGATAAATACCAACTAGATAGTATAACTGTCACAGGATTGATGATCGGGGCAAGAGGTACTATACCAGGATTCTTAGCCAAATTTTGGAATTCCTTAGATTTGGACAGGGTGTATCTTTCTAGAATTGCCATCGCTGCCATTAGAGGATCAATTTCAATTTTAAGAAACCATATTTACAAAATTACTTTATAGTATGTATACTTCAATTAGGCCTACAAGTTGAATTTTTTAAAATATATTTACAAAATGTATTTCATCAATTACAAAAATTAATTGTCTGTATCACTTTGTCCTTGAGGCAATCCTCTAATGAGGAAAGTTTTATATAATAATAACTCATTGCCACTATCGAACCCGGAGGCTAATGACCGCATGCACATAAACTCTCCATACATCGCTATCCTGAGATAATACTGTTTTAACGTTCCCAGTATAGGCCCTAATCCACCTTCCTTAAATTACTGTTAACGCTATTCTCCCATCTGATTCTTGGCCTATCTACTGGAGGCATTTTTCTGGTTTTCCTACAGGTAGTCTCCAATCCTTTTTTCATTCCCCATCCTTGCAACATGCTCCTACTCATTGGGTGTCACCTGAAGAACAAGTTATGTAGTTTCCTCCATATCCCTCTATTCGTGTTTCTTTATCAAATAATTATATCTTATGCATTATTATTCTCAAATAATTCACTCGCAATCTTTTCTCCTTTATTTGAGGGAGAGACCATGTTTCGTCTCATAACTGGAAGATTATAGAAGAGGACCTGGGTTTCGATTTCCGGCATTAGACATGTGGATTTTTCTACATTTCAGTTATCCATATCCATGGGATCTGGATATGTGAGAATGTATATTTATGTGTTGCATGTCTATGTATGAGCTAATGGAAAAATTGAGAAAGAAAAAGAAGTGAAACAAAAAGAGGCAAGCAGGAATAAGGGGGGGGGAAAGGCTCAACCTTTCCTTTCATTTTCTATATTATATTCTTGTAACACTGTTATTTTTCGTATTGCTCTGTCTTTACTAACATTTTGTGATATTATAAACGTTTTTGAACTTGTAACATTATTTTACAATTTTACTTACGTGGGTATACTTATTTACGAGAAACACGGTAACATTGCGACATTTTTAGACAATATTACTATACTATTTTCCCTCCTATTCCGATTCTACCATGATCAAAAACTGAATTATATTATTTTTGTTAGGTTAGTGTTAGTGTACATCAGATTAGTGTACTTCAGTTAATAATATTCATGTAATTTATTTTGTTAGGTCATACCGCACGTGCTGCCATCTAGCGACACTCTATAAACTTACTGAAATGTAGGGATTCGACGATATGTGGTTCCACCTAGCGACAGCTCTATAAACTCATGCGCATGCGCACTGTTATTCTATAGGACTTACAAAATATATTGTGAAAGATAAAGTACTGTTTTTCAAAAAAAAAAAAATATATATATATATATATAATCATCGTCATCATTATACTTCCTACAAAAATTATTTCGGTATGAAATAACATTGGTGTTCTGGAACCATCTCTTTCCCGGACGATACAATGGTCTCTTCTCATGTGGTTGATATCGTGTGATGGCTCCAGTAATATTTGTTGTAGGCCTTCTTCTTCTCCTTCTTCTTTCTTTCACGGTTTAGGCCGAATGTCCTGTTCCAGCCTCGTTCTAACTCTGACTTGGACGTCCAGGATCTCGTCGTCCTCTTGGTTTATATGACAGAATTATTTTCTATCTCCTATCGTCCATTCTTTCCAAACGTTCCTTCCGTTTATGTCTATATTCATCTATTTCATTTATTGCAAATATATTTAATTTATTTTTAATTTATTGACTTTTTATTTTATATAATTGTGTTTCTCCAATAATGATCTAAAAATATAATTTATGACGCTCGAATACGGCTATAATTATTTTTTCCTAATTGTCCAGTACTCGCTGCCGTATGCCTATATTGAAGCCGGCACTGCCATTACTTCATATATAACTTGACGTTAGTGTCTATTTGTGTTGTTTTCAATGTTCTTCTAATTGTTCCACACTTTATTTTGATGTCTGCTTAATTCTATTAACCCATTCGCATCAGAAGACGAGGTACACTCGCTTAAATCTGAATAGGCCTATTACATATTTCGCTATATTTTGTACATCCCTTGAAAGGGTAATCTTTTGTTAACATTTATGAATATTAGAGGAATGTGTTTTAGCCTTCAACCTTTTTGTAATCTCAAGTACCGTTATCTTTTGTTCGTTTTGAATGTCTGAAAATAGACAATATAATTTACGGTGATTTAAATTCGGTTTCTGGGGAAATGCATTGAGCATTTAAATCTGAAGCGAATGGGTTAAGATATTCCCATCAATTTTTCTTGCAATCATGAACATAGTTTAAGATTATGTCACGTTTAGATGATCCAACAGATGAGAGGCTAATTTTAAAAATTTATTTTGGCCACCTCGTTTCCAAAACCGACATTTTGTGTGTCTCAACTCTATGTACGGTACAAATGTCACCAAAGCTCTTCCTTCCATCAAGTCTCTGGCTACTATGCTTAGGTCTACGTTACCTTAGAATCTTCTTATTATATGTCAATTCATCATCATCATCATCCTGCCATGTATTAGTCCTAGAAGAACTGTTACGGCCTGAGAAAGCGGTTTTCGTGCCATCTTTTCATAGGTCGACCAAGTGACCGTTTCCGATTTGGACAGTAGTTCCTTATTGCCTTGGGGATCCTGGATCTAGCCATTCTTGAGACATGTTCCTTCCAGTTTAGCTGATATCTGGAGATGTATTCCAGTATTGGTGACATATTAAGTTCTTGAAGGATTTCTACATTTTTCTTTCGATCCCATTTGGTGTAGCCAGCTGTTCGGCGCATAAATTTCATCTCACACGATGTTAGTCTGCTTTCATCTCTCGTCCTTATAGTTCATGCTTCACTCCCATAACATAGGACTGGTCAAGTCATTATTTGATAAAGACGGGTACGAGTTGATTTTTGCACTAATGAAGGTTTTAAAAATCTATTAATGATTCCCATTGATTTGTTGAATTTCACAATTTTCTCTGGTAAATCCAAATTTTCAACAAAAGAGAGTTTATATCCTAAATAAGTAAGCTCATTAACTCTCTCTAAAATTTTGTTATTTAAACAAATTTTGCTTGGTATTGGGGATTTTCCACAAAATGTCATTATTTTAGTTTTATTGGTAGATATTTCCATTGAATATTTCTGGGCTATCAAATTTAAATTATGTACTGACCATTGTAGATCATCTTCAGATGTTGCTACTAAAACAAGATCATCTGCAAACATTATTATATCTAATTTTAAATTTCTATTGATAGTGATACTTCCATGTTTTGTTTCTCTAAAGTCTTTTACAGTGGCATTCATATATATATGTTAAAAAGTAGAGGGGAGAGTCCACAACCTTGTCTGACTCCTGAGTTGATTTCTTTCCACTAAGTTATTTTTTATTTTATTTTTATTGCAATGAGAGTTGACTTATGAATGTTATAAATATTGTATATCATCTGCTTTGGGATCTGATCTTTCCTTACTTAAAACAGGCGTATTCATTTCGAATCTCCATTTTTGTACCTTTCTTCTCAAGTTTCAGTTGTAACTGTTTTCGTTTAGATTAATTATTCGAGTTTTCGAAGAAAATGTGTTCCTATCATCTGCAGATTTTTAATGTCGATTATGCTCTCAATTACTTTTCTGTCAGAATATACATGACAAAAGTAATAACGCAATTATGTTTATTCATTTGTTTATAATAGAAGTCGTTTGTAGATATACCTTACTTCTAAAACAATGGTCATTATCCCATTGCATTCTCGTGCAAGCATCCTTAACATTTTTAATGCATAACATTCTTCTTCTTTTTCATTGGTATTGCGGTCCTTTAAGTCTGATCTTGACCTCCCTTTAAACAGCTTTCCATTCAATTTAATTACTTGTTTTAGATTTCCAGTTTTTAATTCTAACCTGTTTTAGATCATTCGATACATCATCATACCATCTCAACCGAGGTCTACCAATCTCTCTCTTTCTTTCCCGTTAAACCTTTTTTCTTTTAGATATCCGATCAGTAAACATCCTACAGACATGGCCCAGACATTCAACTCTTCTATATAATTGAATATCTGTAATGAAGTTAATATCTCTGTAGAGATTTTGAAGTTCTGCATTTGTTCATATTCGCTATAGCCTATGCCATTGTCACAAACTAATCCATAAATCTTTCTTAATCCCCCCCCCCAAGTAGATAATACATAATAGGTATCTCTACCTGATGGAGAAGTAATTCTCTTCATGCCCGATGTTGTAGTAACATTTTGAAGAAGGATAGGTGTCCCAAAAAGAATTACTGGTTCAGGTTGGGTTTAATTTTCGGTAGAACCGGATCCTCTTCTTAGGGTCGGAAGTTGGTACACCAGATAGGAAAACACTTCAAAATTACTAAAAAAATGTTTCTTGTAGAAATAATTGTAAATTTATTCACTTCTTAATTTCTCAGCAGATTAAGTAAATGTAGGTGGTATTATTCTTCACCGTCAATTCAAAAATAAATTATCTTCTTTTCTTAAATCAATTATTCTTTTTGCATTAAATATTATATTTTATCAGGAGATCTCTTATTGCTTCTATCTTTGTTGAATGTTGTATACAGATTGGCTAGTGTAATTCTATTGGTTAATAGTTCTTTAAATATAAGGTTTAAAGTGATTTGTTAAATAAGAAAGTGAATTGTTTTAATATCCAATCAGAGTTTAGTTTACTTTCATTTAAGAATATGAAGTTAGGTAGGTGTTCTTATTACAGTTATAATAGAAAGCTTTACAATTTTGACAACAATGACTTGAAACAATTTTTAAAAGTATAATATTACAAAAACTGTTATGTAGTGCAATTTCTTTAATTGTTACTGAGACATTTTTTATTCAGCAATAACCAACAAATGACTTATTTTGATGTTTTTTATTTATTTAAGTTATATTTAAATATTAGAAGAATTTTAAAATTCAAAATTATTAACTTTAACTTTTATATTCATTATAAAATTAAAATCCTGCTATACTGAGAGTGTCTAGGCTTCCATAGGCTACGATAGGTTTTAAGATGATTTTATATAATCTAACTTATACTTTCTTAGATGTGTACCTTTGCTTCATTATGTTATCAAGTGTTCTTAAACATCTATTACCTGCAGCTATTTTTTCTTTTATATCCAATAATGTATCATTATTATCGGGTACCGCAGATCCTAAATATTTAAAAGTAGATATTTGTTCATAGTTCAATCCATTTAAAACAATATAATGACTGAAGTTTCCATTAAGCGCAGTGATAATTTTTTCTAAATCCCAGGCAGACACCACACGCATGTGCTGACAAGGTTTTATTTTCAAATTATTTCTAAACATTTACAATAAATCATGCATTTTTAACGATTATTTCAATATAATTTTCTATGATATTTAACTACATAGGCCTACGTAAAATGAAGACGTGGCAGCCATAATGGTTTTAACATGTTCCAGTGCAGCCAACATAGAGTATGTACTTCAGAATTTCAGAACTTACTACTCGTATTCATTTTTGGCCATTGCATGCTTTCATAGGTTAGAGCACATAAATTCCGTTAGGTTAACTTGTAGGTTCGTTAAATATCTATATATGTTGGCTGCATCGCGTAATTCCATAGTGTAAACCGCTTCGCGCTTGTTGGCGCATGCGCGTTGGTGTCTGTCTGGAACTTAGAAAAATTTCTCACTGCGTTTAACAGAAACTTTATCCCTATGTAATTTATGAATTTACAACATTAGGCTATATATTTTTATTGTTCAATTTACTAACAGAATAAGTTATGTCAAACTGAAAAATTCCAATAATATAGAGGAGGATGTAAATTTGACTTACTTGAAATATGGAAGCAGAATTTCAGTAGTGGGCTGAAGTTAACATGCATGTCGGTGATTTTCAAATGAGTGTTGAAACACATTACAAAGCTGGACCTCCCTTACGAAGTGAAGGAGTCTCGAGTATTATAATCCGCTATCTGATGTACATGTGGCGCCTGCATGACTTGCACTTACTACTCATTCCTTTTTCATTTGTCATTCTCTACGCCAGTGACATCTGACGGTAATCTCGTTGACATGACAATGTCCTCTTCTCTGCTGACCCCCAAAAAAGATGCCATTGTTCCTCCAGAACTGATGGTATGTTTTATATCTTATGCCGCCATTCAACTTTCTTTCCCATGATACCTTGTACGTAGTAAGGCTAAATACTGACTTACTAAAACAACAATAACAAAACCGGTGCCAAAACTCTTCATGTGCAGTGTCAAAACAGTGTTCTGGAACTCAAAACAACCTCAAGGACTGCTTCAAAAGAAGCATTATCTATTCTAACATACACAAACTCAGTTAGTCAAAAGGGGTCTTTGTATAAGACAGGATGAGGCAATCTTTCACTTTAGGCCAAATGTGGCCAACCTATGCATTGTAAAACTGTCAATCACATAATAATTAAACATTACGTGAATGCAAGCCATTCAAAAATGTAATTTCAGAAAATCGACATTGGAAATGCATCCAATCTTTAATAGATGAAGGTAATCTTATGATACAGAAATAGCTACATGCCTAATAATTTGGGCTAGTTTTGAAGTTGTTAAAAATATTGAATTTACAAGATATTTAAAGAATGAAAATGGTGATACGATTGCAGATTCCTGGAATATATTAAATATATGTAAAAGTTACTTTAATCAGCTATTAATACATACAGAACAGGATATTGAAGAGGATAATTTACAGACAGCAGACATGCTAGTCGCATAACCGAGTGCATTAGAGGTTGAAATGGCGATAGAAAAATTGAAGATGTATAAAGCATCAGGTTCAGATCAAATCCCAGCAGAACTGATAAAATCAGATGGAGAAAAATTGATGGACAAGACACACCGGTTGCTTAGTATGATTTGGGAAAAAAAGAAGTTCTTCCAGATAAGTGGAAAGAATCGATTATAATACCAATTTATAAGAAAGGAGATACAACTGATTGCAACAACTACAAAGGCATCTCTTTACTTTCAACTTCGTATAAAATTCTTACAAATACATTAGTAAGCAGACTTACTCCCGATATTTATGACATTCTAGAAAATAATCAATGTGGATTTAGAAGACGCAGGTCTGCAACAGATCAGATTTTTAGTATAAGACAGATTTTAGAAAATAAATGGGAATATAGGCCTAATGGTGCTGTACATCAACTATATGTAGACTTCAAAAGGAATACGATTCAATTAAGAGGGAGAAGTTATATAGTATCCTGCTAGAGTTTGGAATTCCTAAAAAGTTAGTTAGACTTATACGAATGTGTCTAAATGGCACAAAGAATAGGGTGCGTGTAGGCAAACAGTTTTCGGATACTTCTATAATCCACAATAGGTTAAAGAAAGGAGACGCACTATCTCCTCTACCATTTAATTTTGTACTAGAGCATGCCATCAAATCTTTAGAGGATGAGGAAGGCCTACAACTCAATGGCATTAATAAGCTGTTAGTTTATGCTTATAATGTAGTACTATTGGCCGATAGCGAGGAGATACTAAAGGACAACACGCACACACTATTGAGTAACACTAAGAAATTGAGACTGGAAATAAATATCAATGAAACTAAATATATGGTCACACATAGAAATACATTATGTAATGGAAATGTACAGCTAATGGCAATTTTAGGGAAATTTTGAGGAAGTGGCTGAATTAAAATACCTAGGATCAATATTCACAAATAGGAATGAGATGCAAAAAGAAATTAAACATAGGCTCAATTCTGGAATTGCGTACTATTGCATTACAGGGGCTCGTGACGTCCCAACTTCTTTAAAAAAATGTTAAACTAAAATATATAAAACTATTATTCTACCAGTTATATTATATGGGTGCGAAACATGGACTCTTACTTTAAGGGAGGAAAGAAGATTACAAGTTAGTATTTTAGGATAAAGTTCTTAGAAAAAAATTTGGACCAAAAGAGAGATGAACAGACAGGTGAATGGAGAAGACTTACATAACAATGAACTACATGGTCTTTATAGGAAGCCAGATATAATAAGAATACTTAAGTCTCGTAGACTGCTATGGGCAGGACATGGGACCGGAGATCATCATGTGCATGGAAGGTTCTTGTAGGAAAACCAGAGAGAAAATACCCAGTTGGTAGACCAAGAATGAGGTGGAAGAATAACATTAACTATGATTTGAGGGAAGTAGATTATACAGGGAATTATTGGAAAACATTAGCTCAGGATGGGATGTATGGAGAGCTTATGTGCGCGCGGCCATGGACCTACGGGTTCGATAGTGCCAGTGAGTTAGTTACAAGATATTTAAAACCATATTACTGGTAAAAATGTTGATACTAGTGAAAATTATATTATTAATCATACTATTATCCAAAATGCTATGCTTGTTGCATATTGTATGATATTATAAATAAAAATATTGATATTAAGCATTTGGTACCTAACACTGGCTAGGAGAAGACAATAGAGCGTCAGCGTAACGCAGTACCTCAACCTTTGAGTTTTCTTGACGAAACCTCGTTACTTCTCATATTAAATTCGGTACCTACTATTTTCTCTTCACGAGCCAACCAGACATTACACTACTGTTTTTTTTTACGGTACAGGTGGTAGGCCTATCGAATCCGGAACCACTGGATTACCAGCCACAGGTGTCAACCTGTATATCATAGAGGAATATAAATCTACTCTCATCAAATAATAATTATATTAGAACAAATAATTGAGTTATTGACATCGAAGAAGACTATCATAAACTTTCACATTGGTCTAACCCAGGCGTATCCAACCTTTTTTTTTTTTTTTTTGGAAAAGGGCCACTGTCGTTAAGGTGAATTGGTTTGCGGGCCACATGATCCGATTTTTTTACCATATTAAATAGGATCTAAGATAAGCCAATTAAATTAAATTTGAAATAGCTAATATATTGTTATGTTATTTTTATTAAAATATTAGTCATATTTTAGTTAAGGTATATTTAAAATTAAATAAAACATTTTTTCACGTATAATCTAATTCTAAAATCTAAACTGAACAATATAATGCGGTAGGTAGGATCATAAATAAAAATGTGTACTAGTGTTTCTTAAAACGGATGTGATTTCTCCATGTTTTGAGGAAGAGGATGAGTAGGATTAATTTTCGCAACACATGTGTTGGAAACAAAAAAAGTCTTGCTCTTTCAAATTTATCTTATACCAAACAGAAGTTACATATTTCATAAATTATATAAACTACTTACTTAATACAGGCTTTCCACTTTACAGCAGTTTGCCCTTGATTCCTGCTTTCCAGAGATTCCTATCTTTCCATTGTCTTTAATACACAAGTGATCTTCTTGGTGATATAATATTAAAATATATATGTAGTCAATATGCCCATTTCACCAATTAATGTTTTAAAATGGTCAACAAGTTTCTACAGCCAAGCTGTCATTCTCAAGACCAGATATTGACTGACCATTTAAAACATTAATTGGTGAAATGGGCATATTGACTACATATATATTTTTCCATTGTCCATTTTCCATACCCCTCTTCATCATGGCATCATATATTCCCTCATACCATGCTATTCTACTTCTCCCCCTCTTCCTTCTGCCTGGTACCATCCAATCCAACACATATTTAGGCCACTGGTCTTCCGACATCCATTGTACATGTCCATACCACTGTAGAGCTCTCTTTGTTATCCTATCTTGTGCATCTCTCTCTTGTCTGATATATGTATTTCGAATATGTTGTAGCCTGGATATTCTCATTCTTATCCGTGATCCATCCATTTCTGACGCCAAGATTCTTTTCTGCATCCTTTCATTTATTGTCCAGCTTTCTGAACCATATGTAAGTATACTTTCTATTATTGTCTGTATAATCTCTTTTTTTTTTCTGGTCAAATTTCTATTCCATAAAATACCATTCAGGTCTCTAATCGCCTTCCTTGCACAATTTACTCTGTTAATAATATCTTTTTCACAAGTACCAGATGTATCTATTATAGATCCAAGATATTTAAATTCTTCAACACGTTTAATTATCATATTATTTATTTGTAGGTCTTCTGAATTTGCTCCGATCACCATATATTCTGTTTTAATATAATTTATCTTCAGTCCACCTACCTCAAATGCATCGACCAACTTTCTAATCATATATTCTATATCTTCTTTATCTTGTCCTATTATATTCTGGTCATCAGCGAATAATAAATTGTGCAGTAAATGGTCATTAATGTTGATTCCCATTCCCCTACATGACTTATTCCAATTCATTAATACATCTTCTGAATATATCTTGAACAATGTTGGTGACATCCCGCATCCTTGTCTTAATCCTTTTGTTATATCAAATTCTGAGGATACTCTATTTCCAACCTTAATACTTGCTTTACAATCATACATTCTTTTTATAAAATGTATAAGATATTTAGGTATTCCAAACTTCCCCATTGCCACCCAAAGCTTGTTGATGGGTACTGAGTCATATGCCTTTTCCAGGTCTATAAATGTCATATGAACTTCTTTACCTTTAGCCAACATCTTTTCTGTAATCTGCCTAATCACAAATATATTATCAAGGCAAGATTTACCTGCTGTGAAACCTGTTTGTTCTTCTGATATTTTATTTTGTATTAGTTCCTCCAATCTAATTTTAATAACTGTACTTAACATTCTACTAATTGCTGCCTTAACACTGATCCCTCTATAGTTTGCTGGATCTCTTTTATTCCCTTTATTTTTGTATATTGCACTAATATACGATAACTTCCACTCATCTGGAATAGGATCTCCTTCCATCATTTGGTTAAAAAGTCTAGTCAAAATTCTTATAATTCCTGAACCACCATATTTAATTAGTTCCATGGTTATTCCCCCTGGACCTGCAGCTTTTCCATTTTTTGCTGTTCTCAACACGTTTCTTACCTCGTCTTCTGTTATAGGTTCTATTAAGTCACCATTTCCATTATCCAGGTAGCATAGTCAATAAATTCTCTCCTAGTTGCTGTTAAAAACATTTTAAAATATTCCTGAACAGTTTTAATTGGCACTAAATTAAAACTCTTTGTCATATTATCATTTCGCATGTTTGTAATTGTCCTCCATGCTTGGGCTGACTTTGAATAACCTACTTACTGTATGCTCGATTTCTCCACATACCCTATTCCACATTTATGTTTTATGTTTCCTGACTTCTGCTTTAACCTTTCTTTTAAGTATGTTATAACTTTGATAATCTTCATCTTTCTTGGAACTTAAATATTTTTTATATGCATTTTTCTTTTCTGTTATATTAAACTATAACTTACAAATAACTTATCATTGCGGGCCGCAATGCGATGGCATCGAGGGCAGCGGGTTGGACACACCTGGTCTAACCTATTACTTCAACTTGTACAAGTATAAAAATAAACTAAATCAGGTTAGTAAGTTATTTTGGTAATCACAAATGTATCGTATTGAAAATATCGGTGCCTTACAAAAATACTATAGCCTACAATCATACATAAAATTACTATAGACCAGAATTCCAAACCTGAAAATTAAATAAACAAATACTTGGGAAAGATAAGTTAATCCGTTCAAGAGACTAATTACTAAAAATATAGAAATAATTCTCAATCAACCAAATGGGTGTAGACATTAAAAGAATCCAATAATACACGTAATGGATTTTACTAACCCCTGTTCGAAGAAAAATCAAATGCAGCATTTAGCCGTCATAGAGAACACAAAAGCGGTCTATGCAAGTGACCTCTTGACATAAAGTATAAAAAAAATCATCGTTGGTCATCGTCATGAAGGCCAATGTTTCCTTAAAATCATTGTGAAAATAGCATTGTTTTTATATTGTACAATCTATACGTATCATCATCATCATCATCCTGCCAGGTATTAGTCCTAGAAGAACTATTGCGGCTTGAGAAAGCGGTTTTCGTGCCATTTGGACAGTAGTTCATTATTACCTTGGGGATCCTAGATCTAGCCATCCTTGAGACATGTTCCTTCCAGTTTAGCTGATATCTGGAGATGTAGTCCAGTACTGGTGACACATTAAGTTCTTGAAGGATTTCTACATACGTATTAAACGTTCGTATTTAACGAAATCATCAATGTCCATTATGCAAGTAACCAGATTAATATAAGAGACTTTTTAAAAATGTACAATTTTTTATTGAAAGCACAGTTATTCCCATTAATATTCGGTTAGAACTAAAAATACATATTACTGCCTTTCTTATACAGAATACAATACACTACTTGGGTTTTATTTATATAACATATTAGATTATTTTCATGTCGTTACACATTGAGGGATTATAGGCCTATATTACAAGCTTAACTATATAATTCAAATACAAATGATGTACAGTGTTGTCACATACACAGTGTCCCAAATTGATGTATACACTCTTTGAACCGTTATTTCTCAGCAACGAAATGAGACAGAAATACAATTTTTGTTGTGTTTGATCCACAGGGCTCTGGAAAAGCATAGCAACACGTTTATCGATCTTCACGTCTTTATAAACAACAATGGCGGCGAGATTATCATTCGAAGAACGTAAGTGGATACTGAAGTGTTATTGGAAAGTGGAGAATGTTGTTGAAGTGCAACGACGTTGGATGGTAGAATTTGGGACACTACCACCAACAAGGGTAACAATAACAAGAATCTGAGACAAGTTTGAAGACGATGGAACGGTGCAAGATGTGTTGAAAGGTCGGTGCAGAAGAAAGAGACGTTCTACTGATAACGAGAGTACTGTTGCAGTCATGCAGGTTTTTGCACGATCCCCAAAGAAGTCAGTGAGGCAATGTTCCCGTGAGATTGGTATCAAGAAAAACAGTATTCATCTAATTTTGCAGGGTCAAAAATGGAAGCCTTACATTCTGAGACTTCTCCACGCACTAAATGAGCACGACCCAGATAGACGACTGCAATTTTCTGAGTGATTCCTGCAGAAGTGTGACGACAGGGAAGATTTTCCAGACTCACTTGTTTGGTCAGATGAAGCCACATCCAAACTTAATGGCACAATTAATCGACATAATTGTGTGTACTGGGCTAACCAAAACCCAAACATCATTCAAGAAAAGGCCGTCAATCTTCCAGGAGTATCGGTATGGTGTAGTTTGTCTTCCCGAGGATTAATTGGGTCATACTTCTTCCAAGGGGATTGTCACGGGTCAAACTTACCTGGAAAATGTTGGAAATCATGAGTCCACATATTGAATATCTCTTTGAGAATGAAAATGAGGTTTACTTCCAACAAGACGGAGCTCCACCTCACTTTCATGTCGATGTGAGACATTTTCTCGATCGCACATTAAATCAGAGATGAATAGGACGAAGAGGAAGTGTTACAGAGTTCCCGCCTCGATCTCCTGATTTAACCCCTCTAGACTTCTTTCTTTGGGGAACTGTAAAGAACACTGCGTACGCCACAAAACCACAAACACTGGAGGAACTGAGAGATCAGATTGAACATGCCGTCAATGACATTCCAACAGCAATAATCCAAAACGTGTGTCGCTCTGTTCAAAGTCATTCTTGGGAGTGTACTGCGGCAGGAGGTGAGCATTTTGAACATGTACGGGCTTAAGAAATAAAACACAAAAAAATTGTATTTCTGTCTCATTTTGTTGCTGAGAAATAACATTTCAAAGAGTTTATACATTAATTTGTGACACTCTGTATTTACTGAACACATTCATTGGTTTAATTGTAACATTATTAAGTGTGATTATGATGAAATGGGATTGGCAATAAAATTTCTATCCATCATTTAAGGAAAACCAGAAAGAAGACTTCAGACAAGTTGATCGGCACCGAATTTCTAACTAGGTTCTTTCAAATATGAGTTTCAAACTCTATTACCTGAGTCAATTCCTCGGATTTTTAAAAATATCTAACCATAGTCCGATACCGGAAAAAAAAAAAAAAAAAAAAATCCTTGGACCATCGCCTTCCTGTTAAAAAAATTCCGATTCCGATTGAGGGTCTTTCCACGTTTCAGCGGTTGCCCTTTTACCAGCCGGCTGCTGGCCCTTCACATCCACATGTGTCAATCACAGAGGTAGATGATCAACAGCCAGTGTAGGGGTGACATGTGGTTAGCATGTCGAGTCCCCCAGCCGTTATAGCTGGTTCCTCAACCTGGAGCCGCTACTTATTGTAGCTACCCAATTGCCTCACGATGCTGGGTGGGCACCGGTCCCATACTGGCCGAAATACCATGAGAAAATTTCTTCCCCCATGGAGACTCGAACCAGCGCAAGTCCCGTAGTTCTGCGCCAAGGCTTCCTACCTTAACCGCTCGGCAATGTCTCTAATATGACATGATCATTAGAATTGAATTGCCGGGAGATGGGCATCTTTAATCCAGGTGCATTTTCAGGATAAGAAAAATAAAACCTAACTTATCCATAGACGCTTTAACATTAATTATCATATCGCGTCTGTAAATCGTTGGTAGGACAGATAATAGTGTATGCATGTTTATCTCTGGTTGTCATTTGTTCTCTGTTCACTGATTTTAATTTAATACTAATAGCCGTAATAATAATAATAATAATAATAATAATAACAATAATAATAACATATTTTTGTAGTTTATTTTGGCAGAATTAAGGCAATAATAGCTTCTATTCCCTCAGCAAACACAAACATACAATATGCAAATTACTGCTTATGATAAATGCAAATTATCTTAAAGTAAATCCATTAACATCTATAATGTATTATAAAATGTGTTCTTGTTAATATTATAAAATAATGCTTACGATCAATTGAACTCTCTGTCGCCGTGGCGAGCCGGGTTCGATTCCCGGCGGGGTAAAGGATATTAAATCTATACCTTGTGTCTAGGTATATGTCCTACCCTTGTGTTTATATGTAAATAAAGAAAAAGGTAAAAAAGTAAAATAAGAAGGTAAAACAGTATGAACTAAAGAAAACAAGAAAAAAACTCTGAAAAGTTCTAAGCCAATATTAGTTTTGACGACTGAAGAAAACTAATCAGCTTGGATAACACCAGGATATGAAAGAGGACCTCTCGATTACAAGCCTCAAACGCTATGATATAATCCAACTAATTGATAAAAGTAAACATTCTATGGTAATGACCTAATTCTAATGAACAATAAAGATATAATCATTGGCTAAGATGGAACTGAATCTAATGTTTCATACCGATAAGCCCATAGAAACGGGGCTATAAATGTGGACAATTCATCATTGAGGAGAAAAGATCCATGTCCAGTGTTCTCTTGTCTTGTATGTCCGAATTCGCCATTTGAATAACACGGCGACAGCCATCTAATTTATTCTAATTAAAATACTTGTACACTCACACCCACACCCACCAAGGTCAAATACTGGATACAACTTGGTTTCAACTTTAAATTGGATACTTATCAGTAAAAAGAAGCAAAGTGCCAAATTTATAAATAGTAAGTTATTAACAAAGAACTGTCTCTAAGAAACAATTCATGATATTTATTTTTGGTAGATTGAATCAAAGGTATAAATTACAACTTATAATCAACCTTTGCCAGTAGATTTGTGATATCTCCTCTACTATTTAATTATGTACTAGAGCATGCCATTAAATCTTTAGAGAATGAGGAAGGCTTACAACTCAATCGTATTAATAAGCTGTTAGTTTATGCTGATGATGTAGTACTACTGGCCGATAGCGAGGAGATACTAAAGGCCAACACGCACACACTATTGAGTAACACTAAGAAATTAGGACTGGAAATAAATATCAGTAAAACTAAATATATGGTCACACGTAGAAATTCAGTATATAATGGAAATGGACAGCTAATGACAAATGAGGGAAATTTTGAGGAAGTGGCTGAATTCAAATACCTAGGAACAATAATCACAAATAGGAATGAGATGCAAAAAGAATTAAACATAGGCTCAATTCTGGAAATGCATGCTATTATGCATTGCAGAGACTTTTGATGTCCCAACTCCTTTCAAAAAACGTTAAGCTGAAAATATATAAAACTATTATTCTACCAGTTATATTATATGGGTGCGAAACCTGGACTCTTACTTTAAGGGAGGAAAGGAGATTACGAGTATTTGAGAATAAAGTTCTTAGGAAAATTTTTGGACCAAAGAGAGATGAACAGACAGGTGAGGTGAATGGAGAAGACTACATAACAATGAACTACATGGTCTTTATAGGAAGCCAGATATAATAAGAACAGTTAAGTCTCGTAGACTGCGATGGGCAGGACATGTTGCGCGTATGGGGAATGAAAGACGTGCATGGAAGCTTCTTGTAGGAAAGCCAGAGGGAAAACGCCCAGTTGGTAGACCAAGAATGAGGTGGGAGAACAACATTAACTATGATTTGAGGGAAGTAGATTATACAGGGAATGATTGGAAAGCATTAGCTCAGGATAGGGATGTATGGAGAGCTTATGTCCGCGCTGCCATGAACCTTCGGATTCGATAGTGCCAGTGAGTTAGTTTGTTAGTTAGTTATAACAATTAAAAAAATAAATAAACAAAAAAAAAACTTATTATGAAAGATGCAAGGTCCTGAAAACATTTCAAGCTGCTATGTTCCATTCATTATTTACAGGTCTACAAATATAATCATATCATTTTCATTAATTAAATAAAAATAAAACGTAGTTTTATTTGATTTTCATATCTTCTTCTTCTTCTTCAGGCGCTACGACTTCCAGTGGAATGTCTTGGCCTTCTCAACTAGTTTACGCCATTATTTGATTTTCATATTTATTATATAATTCTGTGACAGCTGTTTTGGTACACTGTACCTTCTTCAGACATGTTGACGAATTATGAATTGTGTTCCAACTGATCTAAGCAACAATACAACAATATTTATTTATTTATTTTTTAATTTAACAAAGGGGATTCATTAAAATCAAGTTGAGAATTTAACAGTTTGTTACTACTTTTAAACTTATTAATTTCTACAGCCTCCAAAAGATCTAACTTCTAATCATTTTCATGCTATGCTTTGCAGCTTTACTAGGGAATTATAGGTGTGGTACCTTCCTTTTGCTTTCTACATTGGTGAAGGATGATGATGATAATGAAAAGGATGATGATGATGATGATGACCGGATAATTTTTCGGGATTGTTAGGCCCTAAGCTTCCTGACATTTATCTTACAGGTGAGGAGAACCCCGAAAAAAACGAACCCAGGAGCCTGTCCCGACCGGAAATCGAATCCGGGCCCGCTGCGTGAGAAGACAGCACGCTACCTCGAGACCACAGCGGTGGACAACTGGACTATAGTGTTCTTTATGACAAAAATTCCTTCTGCGCAAACTGTACTGTTTAATAGTGATCGCAAAAAAGCAACTTCGCTGTTTACAACGCATAATAGAAACTGAGGGAAATGTCACATTACACATTACATTGGTCTACAAACTGGGCGTTTTCTCTCTGATTTTCCTACAAGAAGCTTCCGTACAAGATTTTTCATTCCCCATTCGTGCAACATGTCCTGCCCATCGCAGTCTATGAGACTTAACTGTTCTTATTATATCTGGCTTCCTATAAAGACCATGTAGTTCTCTGTTATGTAGTCTTCTCCATTTACCTGTCTGTACATTTCTCTTTGGTACAAACATTTTCCTAAGAACTTTATTCTCAAATACTCGTAATCTCTTTTCTTCCTTTAAAATAAGAGTCCATGTTTCGCATCCATTAATATAAATGGTAGAATAATAGTTTTATATATTTTCAGTTTAACGTTCTTTAAAATGAGTTGGGACGACAAGAGTCCCAGGTAATATACAAAAGCAAGCATTTCCAGAATTGAGCTAACTTATGTTTAGTTTCTCTGTGCATCTCATTCCTATTTGTGATTGTTGTTCCTAGGTATTTTAATTCAGCCACTTCCTCAAAATTTCTCTCATTTGTCATTAGCTGTCCATTTCCATTATATAATGTATTTGTATGTGTGACCATATATTTAGTTTTATTAATATTTACTTCCAATTCTAATGTCTTAGTGTTATTCAATAGTGTGTGCGTGTTGGCCTTTAGTATCTCCTCGCTATCGGCCAATAATACTACATCATCAGCATAAACTAACAGCTTATTAATACCATTGAGTTATAGATCTTCTTCATCGTCTAAAGATTTGATGGCATGCTCTAGTACAAAATTAAAACATCCATCCATCCATAGTAATTTTGCCCCAAGGCAGGTCCTTCACTGCAATCATAGCATTTTCATGCTATGCTTGCAGCTTTACTAGGGAATTGTGTAGGTGTGGTAGCTTCCCGTTGCTTTCCACACCGGTGAAGGATGATGGTGATGATGATGATGATGATAAGGAAGATGATGATGATGGCCATATGATTTCGGGGACCGTTTGGGCCTTAAAGTTTTCCTGACATTTGTCTTACAGGTGAGGAAAACCCCGAATTAAAACATATCGAAAGAAAAATAATTTAAAAAGCGGAAATAATGAAGATGATGTTATGAAAATGAAAAATAATGACGTAAATGTAACAAAAGTGACATAAAAGAGGAAATTGCCTAAAATGTCCAATAAATAAGATTTCAATCATCTTAGGACTCTGAACAAAATGCATGTGCAATATTTAGGATGCCTCATTTAAATGTTGACGTGTCATCAGAATCCGGGTTCTGTAATATAAGTTATTAATTTGGGTTGTATTCACTTTCTAAAAATGTCTTAAATGTCTGAAGTACAGCGGCTCCGTGGCGCAAGCGATTACACGCTCGCCTCTCACCAAGTTCGCGTCTCGATCAGTCCATGTGTTTTTCGTGGTGGACGAAACGGAGTCTTGGTAGGTTTTTCTCGGGGTTTCTCCCGCTTTCCCCTGCCACAAATTTTATTCCACCACTAGCTAATACCCGACGTGCGTTGCTACATCTAAATAAATTAAATGTGTTTTTATGTTTAGTTGAATAAGTGAAAAGAAAAATAATTATAAATTTATAGGCCTATCGTAATTATATTTAGATAACCTGTGCTGATTACCCTGCGTTCCTCGGGAATATACTTATCCCGATTTTCTTGGCATCAATGATCTACAAGATAAAAATGGTTGTAATGAGATATCCGTAAAATATATAGGCCTACATATGCTGTCGCGGACTTTTTGTAGATTTTTTTTTTTGAGATACTCAATTCTGTGTAAGCTACATTAATTTGTTTTATGTGTTACGGTTTAGGCAGCGTAAGTCATTTAATTGTTCAAAAAGTTCCGAAAAAAAAAAAAACGTTTTTCATTACAAGGGTGAAGGGGTTGAGTATTACAACTCTCTTATAACCTAAAACCTTCCCGGGAAACTACTGAACATTTTGCAAAAGAACCCCATCACAATCGGATGAAGAGTGTGGTAGCGCCTAAAGGACAAACAGACATTCGTTTTTATATTTATATATTACCCCACACTCATCTCATTAATTTCGTTTCATTTCATTCCATATGCCCCTGTGGTGAACCAGGAGTGCTTGGCCGGCATCATTATTTACAGTCATTCATTGTAAGATAGGCCTAAGGACCAATACTAATAAAATTCATATCAAATTCCGTTGAGGTGAACAGACATAAGATAAAAATTAAAATATATACCTGTTGGCAGGTGCCGTCGCCCTCAACTGTGTTAAAATACTACATTTAATAATGTTATCTGGAGGCCTTTCCGAAGTTAACTTCCATCATCAGCAGGATGAGTGTTTGCTAGTAGTTGTTGTTGTTGTTTAGGACGTTGTACACTTGAAGTGTCGTTTGTATCAACTGACTTGCTGCTGACTAAGTAACACTTTACTACTCAATGAGAACACACCACAATCGTACAACCCATTACACGAGATCGTTAAAAACCAGTCACTTGCTACTAACGACATTTCAAGTCTACAACGTCCTAAACAACAACTACTAGCAGACACTCATCCTACTGATGATGGAAGTTAACTTCCAAAAAGGCTTCCACATATCATTTTCAATACAGTACTTCAATATAGTTAAGGACGACGGCACCTGCGAGCAGATATATATATTTAATTTTTTATCTTAAGTTAAGGCCCTTCATCACATCTCATCCCTCGACTTGGCCCTATGTCGGACAAGAGTTGAGGAGGAGGAGGGTATTATAGACTTACTTAGCATAGTCCGTCTTGCAGTAGATACTGTCGTCCTTGATGAAGCAGGAAGGTTGTCGATCCAGGGCTAGTTGACAAACACAGCACCTCAAACAATGCGAGTGCCAGGACCTACCGTTTACTTGAAGTAGATACTTGTCCGTTATAGGCTCTGAGCAGGCTGCACATAGCCTGTGCTCCGTCTGAAATCATAAGCATCAGGCTAGCTTATAAATCTGAAGGAAACAGTAGGCCTATATTACAATGCGAGGTTTGGGAAGTGGTTACAGAAGCGAGGAAATGATTAAAATCCTAGCGATAGCGAAGTTTTTAATTTCCAAGATTCTGTAAAACGCTTTACAAACGTGCGTTGTACATTATTTTTTGCACGATGGTGTTTTCAAAATAATAAATAATAGTAAAATAATAACATATTTGCGTTCATTATAGACAACTGACTAACTTTAACAGTATGGCCAATGTTTATACGGTAAATTCCGAAAATAATTTAGTTGAGACTACAGCAGGCCGTGACACCAATCAGGGATAGAATGGCAAGTACGAATTTATTGTTTTATATTCTTTCAAATAAAGTTCAGTTCATTTAAAATGAAGTGATTTGTTTTGTATAGTGTATATTGACACTATCTTTTGGATATATTATTGTATATACATTGTAACTAGTATACATAAAGGGCAGTGGTTTTACTTCCTGCAGTAGGTAGGTAATTTGTAATATTACAGTAGGCTATAGTTATTTAGTTATTTATAGGTTGGCAACCCCGAAATTTAGGAAATTGAACTTTCAATCTACAGAAATCACTCTTTCAGTTAAATAACATTATACAGAAATATAATTTCAAAATATCAATAAGTAAAACGAAAATCCTAGCTTTTAAGGGATCAGATACTGTAAGAGCTAAAATAGTTCTGGAGGGGAAACCCATTGAACAAGTGAACCATTTTAAATATCTGGGTTATGAAATCTCCTATTTTAAAAATGAAGATCTATTTAACAAACTTAATAAATTTAATTATATATGTGGAACAATCAAAAGGATATTTAAAAGCACAAGAAAAGAAACAAAACTAAAATTTTATAAAGTAGTGGCAGTCCCCTTACTATTGTATGGTAGTGAATTTTGGGTTTTAACTAAAAGAGAAGAGAAGATCATAGAAGCAGCTGAAATGAGATTTCTGAGAAGTGTGGCTGGTTGCAAACTTCTAGATAAGAGAAGAAGTGAAGATATTAGAAATGAGCTAAATATATTTAAACTCTTAGATAGAATAAAAGAATCTAGAAAAAACTGGAAAGAACATGTTCAAAGAATGGAAGATGATCGCATTCCCAAAATTATACTTAAATACAAACCAAAAGGACGCAGGAATGTTGGTAGACCGAAGAAGAGATGGATCCAACTTTTGAATGAGAATCTATGAGACCGGAACAAGCCACATGGGCTTAATCCGTGATTGTTGATGATGATGAACTTTCAATCATCGTCGCCATTGATGTACGACAGAACGCACTATCGTGCAAAAAATAATTATTTTCACATGACATCTGATAGTTTACCGGAACTATGCACTTGGAATAATTTTAATGTATAGTACATAAGAATGTATTGTTTTAGAATGTTAACAGAACCATTAGCATAGTGTTTTGACAAGGCTGGTGTTGAAATTCAGTGTTTCGGCGTCAACAAGAGGCTGGCATTGTACCCGTCACTCTGTTTAGCATGTGAATTGCCGTTCCTATAATTAAGTAGAGCTACATTCACAACTCAAGGGCTTCATGCTAAACGGTCAGCATCTCAAAACACTAGAAAATCTATTTACGAAACAACACATCATTTACGTGGAGGCCTGTTTTCCAAATCTCTGAGAGACATGAGAACGTATCTCAAAATTGTGTGAGCCACGATCATGGTTTAAAACGGATGTATGGATAAAAATCGAGAAGCTGCTCAAGTCCTCGGCTTCACTATAGTGTTGGGTCATTAATGAGAATTGTGCCATTACAATAACTGCCTACAATAACTTAGTGTGATATCGTGCAAATCCAGTGCCCGTAAACTGGAGAGTAATGACTTAGATAGTTAAGAATAACAATATTATTATTATTATTATTATTATTATTATTATTATTATTATTATTATTATTATTATTATTATTATTATTATTATTATGAAACCAGGAAAAATAAATTACAAATATGTATATATTTCAATAATGAGAAGTAGTGTCACATTTGGAGCTGAATCATGGAAATTCAACAAAAGTTTATGGAAATTAATTTCTTGAGAAGATCAGAAAGATGTTCAAAATTGGAAAAAGTAAGAAATAATCTCATACGAGAAAAATGAATATTGAATAGTTGATTAGGGTCTATATAGGATATAAACAGTTAAACTGGTATGGGCACGTACGACGAATGCAAGAAGAAACGTTACCCAGAAAAAAACATTGGAAATGGTGTCCACCAGGAAGAAGAAAGAAAGAAAGACCTCGAAACTCATGGACGCAGAAATAAGAACTGGAATAGAACAAGAGGACTGGAGGACTGGGAGTGGATGGTAGAGACGAATGGAGAAGAAAAATAAAACTTTAGGCACAGAAAGTTGTGTAAATATTGAAAATATGTATATAATAGCGTTATTGTTAACGTTATTGTAGGCCTACAATAATAATAATAATTATTATTATTATTATTATTATTATTACTACTACTACTATTATATTCAATAAATGATAGAATACAACAACATCGCGTTGGCTGGGAACAGCATGTTCAGAGAATGGAGGAAATAAGATTGCCTAAGATAGCATATCATTATAAACCAAAAGGATTAAGGGATGTAGGAAGACCTAGGAAGAGATGGAAGGAATCATTGTGCATTTCGGAACAGGCGAATCGCCTAAACCTTGAAGTGAAGTTAATGATGATGATTATATGATTATTATTATTATTATGATTATTATTATTATTAATATTATTATTGTGTCCACCTGGAAGAAGGAGGAAAGGAAGACCTCGAAACTCGTGGATGCAGGAAATAAGAACTGGAATGAGAGCAAGAGGACTGGAGGACATGGATTGGATGTAGAGAGACGAGTGGAGAAGAAAAATAAAACTTTAGGCACAGAAAGATGTGTAAACATTAAAATTCTGTATATAAATAACATTATTATTACTATTATTATTATTATTATTATTATTAATTATTATTGAGATGGAAAGAGCAGCAATTTGGAGCAGGAACAGGCTAACAAAAATCCCAAACTGTGATGAAGAAGATTATTATTATTATTATTATTATTATTATTATTATTATTATTATTATTATTATTATTATTATTATTATTATTATTATTATTTTATTATGAAAATATAGCTAAAATCAAGCAGCAGTAAAAATTGTCAATGTTCTCCAGGACCCAAGCTGGATTGATAGTAGACTTTACGTATTAAGTTGGAAAAGACTTGATTTCCAATCAGAAATTCCCTCCACAGCCATCAGATAAAGAGTGTACATACGTCGTGATTATTGCAATGTTCAGTATAAATAGCAGTAATAGCGATCGCCTTGAGCTCCTTAATACTTAAACCTATCAATCAGTTCCCAGCCCAGCACGCCGCGAGTTCTCATCTACACTTAATTAATTGACACGGGCATTAGATTTTTAATTACCCGCTCATTGTAATGGCCTGTGTGGTACGTGCACCCTCCAAGCTACACGTACATCTATAGGGAATTTACACTCAGAGACATTAAAAACATCTACAGAATATAAAAAGAAACCAGTGGTTTGTATATCGGTAAAATTGGGTACTTACGTGTCCACCGCTGTGGTCTCGAGGTAGCGTGCTGCCTTGTCACGCAGCGGGCCCGGGTTCGATCCCCGGTCGAGACAGTTTTTCTGGGTGAGGTTTTTATCGGGGTCTTTCCTCACCTGTAAGACAAATGTCAGGAAAACTTTAAGGCCCAAACGGTCCCCGAAATTATATGGTCATCATCATCATCATCCTCATCATTAACATCATCATGGAAAGCAACGGGAAGCTACCACACCTACAATTCCCTAGTAAAAGCTGCAAAGCATAGCATGAAAATGCTGTTCGGGCAGAATTATTATGGATGGTATTTATGTCTATGGTTTGTGGTAGCTCGGTACTACGTACTTTCCGATGTAACTTAGTTGCTGACCTGTTTTACATTGGGCTCTTTAAAAAAATAACAACTGAAGACCAACAGCTGTATGATAACGGCATTCGCATAGAACGTATGCTATTTTATGTTAATTTATTTACAGATTGTGATGAACTACGTAACATAGGCTCAAACGCATAAATTATTTGCAGTATGTCGTCACGACGATCATATTGGACGTATACTGCTTTTGTGTTAATTCATTTAAGGCTTGAGTTAAACTAAGTATTACAGATTAGATGATAAGTAATGAAATGGATAAATAAATTAACAATTCAGTGTATGACAACGGCATTCATTTTGGAAGTAGGCCTATGGTACTTTATTTTATTCAATATAGCTTAGGTTGAACTAAGTAACATACTTTGGATGATAAGTAGGAAAATGGATAAATAAATTGACTATTCACTGTATGATAACGGCATTGATTTTGGACGTATGGTATTTTCGTTTATTCATTGTAGCTTAGGTTGAACTAAATAACATACTTTAGATCATTGTTTCCCAACTTGTGGTTCGCGAACCCCCGGGAGATTCGCAAAATATTTCAAGTGGTTCGCCAAATATTTTCCGAAATGGCGAGTTTTGAGGTTAGGCCTATTATTGTTTCCTTAATTGCTGTGGCAGTGTCATAATGATAATGATAATGATAATAATAATAATAATTATTATTATTATTATTACGAGTGTTATTTTTGTTATTTTAAAATTAAATTATCATAAGTAATGCCACGAGTGATTTCCAAATTATCGATAAATTCACGACTCACGAAGTGAGGAGTGAATTTATCTAGAGAATTTGGAAATCAAGAGTGGCATTTGTTAGGACTATTTAACGAATAAAATTAAGCTGTTTACTCACAAATCATTATTTAACTGTAGTTATTTCAAAATATTTATATATTTAATGCAAACGGCGATGTTTGAAAACAAATGAGAAACGATAGGTACGCTTCTACTGCTTCTTTTGTTTATCACTGCAACCAGATCATACTATTTATTGCCAAAGGAACGCAATATTGTAAGAATGCTCTCTAGTGGAGAAAAAATGAAACATCAATCTGTATATTAATTCATTTCTGATGTCGTATGATGTAAATATTACAATTATATTTTTCTGGATTATTACCTGGGAAAAAATACATTTAAGAAAGTCAAACGGTGGTTTCTTTTTTTGGTGGTATAATAAATTGCTACAAATGTTGACATGTATGCACTATATATACAATCTGGTAGCCGTATTTCTTATAGGCTCAGTCACTGCAAAATAACGGTCAGACCTGTTCAGAATATTAAAAAGGAGGAGCTTTGTTTAATATATGGTAATTATAACACTGATAAATATTTCGTGAAACACGACTCTGATTGGTTGTAAAACAGAAATCATTGAAACGTGATTGGTCATTGACTCCCATTTGGGGCATGAGTTAAATAGTCCCTATAATGTCCCTTGTTACATATGTGTAAGATCGACAATTTATCACATTATTTCCGCAAAAAATTAATATTTAGCGCGAATGTGTGATTTGCAGTTATGTAACAACGTTTGGAATGTATTTGATTTCGCTACAGCTAGGCCTACACGTTGTGTAACTTTTAAGCCGTAACTAGAGTAACTTTAGGTTTTAATCGTTAAGGGTTAAGTTAATTTAAGGTTATTAAACCTTTTGCTTGAAATTAAATTGCATGCATGTCTATTGTACAGTATATTCCAACTGAGGGACTTTCCACTTTTCAGCGGTTACCCTTTTACCAGCCGGCTGCTGGCCCTTCACATCCACATGTGTCAATCACAGTGGTAGATGATTAACAGGCAGTGTAGGGGTGACATGTGGTTAGCATGTCGAGTCCCCCAGCCGTTATAGCTGTTTCCTCAACATGGAGCCGCTACTTATTGTAGCTACCCAATTGCTTCACGATGCTGGGTGGGCACCGGTCCCATACTGGCCGAAATACCATGAGAAAATTTCTTCCCCCATGGAGACTCGAACCAGCGCAAGTCCCGTAGCTCTGCGTCAAAGCTTCCTGCTTTAACCGCTCGGCTACGGCGCGGGACTTGTACAGTATATACATATTTAAAAGTCAGTGGTTCAAACATCTCGGATCGTTGTGGAAGGGGTTCGCAAGTCGAAAAACGTTACGGACCGCTGCTTTAGATGGTAAGTAGGAAAATGGATAAATAAATTGACTATTCGCTGTATGACAATGGCATTCATTTTGGGCGTATGCTGTTTTGTGTTAATATATTTATAGTTCACGTTGAATTAAATAACATTGATAGCTGATAAGTAGAACATCGGATAAATAAATTAACTATAGGCCTACACTGTGTGCCAACGGGATTCGTATTGGACGTAGGCCCTATACTGTTTTTGTGTTAATTAATTTATAGCATATGTTCAACTAAATAACAAACTAGATAATAAGTAGGAAAATGAATAAAATGATGATTTGCTATATGACAACAACATTCATATTCGACGTATGCTGTTTTTGTGTTAATTCATTAACAGGTTATGTTCAACTAAGTAACATAGACTAGTTGGTAAGAAGTAAAATGGAAAAATAAAGCGACTATTAACTGTATGACAACGACATTTATACTGGGCATATGCTGTTGAAAATGGTAAATAAATTGACTAATCCCTGTATGACAACGACATTCGTATTGTACGCATTCTGTTTATACTGGCAATTCATTTATAGCTTATGTTGAACTAAATAACATAGACTATATAATTAGTAGGCATCATGCACTAACTGTATAAACGTTCCCCAATGTATTTGAATGCATTTGAGTGCATTACTCAAAATGCGCCGTAACCATGTGGTTTGAGGCATCAAATCTTGATGCAGAACTACGGGACTTGCGCTGGTTCGAGTTCCTACTAATGTAATAATAATAAGAATAATAATAATAATAATAATAATAATAATAATAATAATAATAAAATCAATGACCATATCGTCATTCTGTCTGATTCCAAAACTGTCATATAAGTAATAACATCATTCAAATCAACTCAAAGCGCAAGGAAGTAGTAGATTGCAATAAACTATTCACTGACCTTTATCAAAAACATAAGACAGTAGTATTACAACGGATACCATCTCACTGCGGAATCAATGGAAATGAAATAGCCGATATGCTGGCAAAACGAGGAGCAATGTGTTTACAGCAACCTAATTTAAACACATCTTTTCGCTCAGCAATAAACTGTACCAAACAAATGACAAAAAACACATTCTCAACCAATCTTCAAATCCGAATTCAAGAAAAACAGTGGAAAAACACCATACACACTACACCCAGCAGATGCACCTCGAAAGAAAGCTGTACCATATTTTCAACTAAACACAGGACATGATTGTCTTGCAGCTCATCTTCATCGGATTGGAATCTACAGAAGTCTTCATTGCCCACTGTGCTCCACGAACACCAACATGGACAGAAACCACCTGCTACAGTGTCAGGCATTTCACTCTGCTACGCTGAAGGATAGATACTGGGAAGCAAGAGTCAAACTTTCTGTTTTGCTATAATGTTCTACTGTTTTAATGTATTGTATATATTTTTGTTTTCTCATAATTATGGATAATGACTTCTGTCAAGTCCCCTGCATTTGAATAAATAATAATAATAATAATAACAAAAATAATAATAACAGCAGCTTCATTTTACCTGGCAGAGTTAAGGGCTTACGGCCTTGTCTTACCACTCAATCAGGTTAAGGACACCTGGTAGAGTTCGCTTGCAATTTTTTTATGCCTAGTCAACATTATAATATAAACTGTATTTTCTATGGAACTACACTACCTAGGACAATAAAAATTTTACATCGAATTAAGGCAGGTTTTCTGATGGTAATACTGGCATTGATTTTTATCTAGCATTAATTGCTTTCATTTTACCAGGGTCTTCAAATCATAAAATAATTTACAAAAAAATATACATACCTCCCCATATGGGTACACTTTTCTCTGAAACTAATCATGAGAACTGCACTATTATTTTTACTGACATTGTTTGTGAGTGGCTTGAGATAACCAGTGAACAATTTATTCACTTGAAAGCCTAACATATTTTATACAAATTATTTACATTAAGATATTTATTTTTATTTTCTTTTGCATTATTTTTTTCTTGACAATAGTACTGTATATTTTAACAACAAAATATTTGACCGACTGGATACAGCTAGACACTCTAAAAATCCACAAAAAGAATCAAGCTTTTGTGTTACATAGTTTATGAGAAATGTCCACCTGAAACTTAAAAAATCAAATTTTTCGTAAATTATTATATAATTTGAAAACCCTGGTAAAATGAATAGCAATTAATGATAGATAAAAATCAATGACAGTAGTACCATCAGAACACCTGCCTTAATTGGCTGTAAATTTTTTATTGACCTAGGTAGTGTAGTTCTATAGAAAATATAGTTTGTTTAAAATGTTGACTAGGCATAAAAGTTTACAAGCGAACTCTACCAGGTGTCCTTAAAAACACATACAAAAATTATTCTTACATCTAAATTACAATAAACATAAATATAAATGGCACGTCTACAATGTAATTATTATTTACAAAATATCTTGATTCAATCTAGGATTAACGATTGAAATATAAAATTGTACACAATAGAAAAGTCAGATAAAAAGCTATTAATGACTTAGAATAATGTAGGTGGACTCCTACAATAGAATCCCCTTATATGTGAGTAAACATGTAGGAAATTGGGTATAGCTGGAACGTGTGTTATCACATTGACTAACATGACGCTACCAGTCTCTTGTTCTCTGATTAACACTCAGAAGTGACACAGTGACATAGAATAAGTTATCCCTGGTTAGAATAGGCCAGTCGCCATTAATATGATGTCTCTGATATAATCATTGAAGGCAAGTTAACGCGGAAAATAAATAGGGCCTATAGGCTATCAGTTATGCGGGAACTTGGTTTTCGTGGTACGGCATTCCTACCGACAGCCCTTTGCCGTGACCACGCTGCCCACACAGTCAATACTTATCTCGAGGTCATTGCATTTCGTAAGAACGCTGTAGCGTAGCGGTTAAGGCACTGAGCTACAAGCCGGAGGGTCGAGGGTTCAAGTCCCGTTGGGGTCAGGATTTTTAAACTGACCCAAACCCTCTGGCGGCACTATGGCCCTGGGGTCGACTCTAACTGAAATGAGTACCAGACGCTTGTTCTGGGGGTAAAGGCGGCCGTCACGCAGGGCTGACAACCCGGCTGACATAAAGTGCTGATTGTCTAGAAAAAGTGGGAGCCTTAACCTCCTACTACCCCAAGGGCCTCCGGGCCTGTTGTGGGATCACTTTACTTACTTTACTTAAGAACGCTTGAATAAGTTATTGCAGATTTGGACATCTAGAGCCGAAGAAGAAAGAGGAGAACGGGGATTCGCTTGAGCTCGCGAAAGCTTGGGAACAGCACAGTAGAGGGAGGGAAGTGTGCAACCCCATGAACTGCAAATAACTCGGATTATTGTATATTCTGCTGACCTCCGCTCTGAGCTAAGTAAATCCATTTAGCTTGCTCCGTATCAGGCTCCACTGAACAATTATTCCTCCCCAGGGAACTGTACCTCGGAGCAGGGCCAAATATTCTTATTTCTAGCAACAAATTGTTTCCTCAATCCTGCTATTACTCAAATGATTTTTGTCCACAATTCGGCGATAAACAAATAATAAGCAGTTCGTACCATATGCAGGATATCGTTCATGATGTGGACACGCAATTTGTGGCGTCATTTGTCCTAAAACATAGACATTTGAATAAATCCCTCTCATTCCAAAAGACAAAATAATCCAACAGGCCTTTACTTAATTATAGGCCTACCATCCCCAAAAACTAGATTAACTAACTCACTGGCACTATCGAACCCGTAGGTTCATGGCCGCGCGGATATAAGCTCTCCATACACCCCTATCCTGGGCCAGTGTTTTCCAATCATTCCCTGTATAATCTACATCCCTCAAATAATAGTTAATGTTATTCTCCCATCTCATTCCTGGTCTACCAACTGGGCGTTTTCCCTCTGGCTTTCCTACAAAAGCTTCCATGCACGTCTTTCATTCCCCATACGTGCAACATGTCCTGCCCATCGCAGTCTACGAGACTTAACTGTTCTTATTATATCTGGCTTCCTATAAAGACCATGTAGTTCATTGTTATGTAGTCTTCTCCATTCACCTGTCTGTTCATCTCTCTTTGGTCCAAAAATTGTCCTTAGAACTTTATTCTCAAATACTCGTAATCTCCTTTCTTCCTTAAAGTAAGAGCCCATGTTACGGACCCATATAATATAACTGGTAGAATAATAGTTTTATATATTTTCAGTTTAACGTTATTTGAAAGGAGTTGGGACATCAAGAGTCTCTGTAATGCATAATAACACGCATTTCCAGAATTGAGCCTATGTTTAATTCCCTTGTGCATCTCATTCCTGTTTGTGATTATTGTTCCTAGATATTTGAATTCAGCCACTTCCTCAAAATTGCCCTCATTTGTAATTAGCTGTTCATTTCCATTACATAATGCATTTCTATGTGTGACCATATATTTGGTTTTATTGATATTTACTTCCAGTCCCAATTTCTTAGTGTTACTCAGTAGTGTCTGTGTGTTGGCCAAAAACATAGATTGCGGAGAAAAAATAATTTATATCACAGAATAAAAGTTCCATAAAGTATATTTTTTAACATTCTTCCACATGTGTAGGTCTTGATTGTCTAATGGTTTCAGTGCTTCAGTTCGTATCCCAAGTTCGCGGGTTTAAACTCAGCCGGAATTGATGTATTTTATTAGACACAAAAATCGCTGAATGTGACTTTCCTTAGGAGGGGAAGTAAAACCGTGGGGTCTCGTGTCATTTATTTTGTTTTAATATGGCGTAACAGCACAATCTTGGACCTTAGCATCTCCTTTGTTAGGTGTTACTACACCTAGTTAATTTAGTTGCTCTTACTTTTTTTTAGGAATTCACACTATGAGGTGAGAGAAAAAAAAGAGAAATTTGAAAACCAGAGGGAAAGAACATCTCTGGAATGTCAAGAAAGGGGAAGTAAAAAAATCTGCAGTGGCTGGGCATGCATGGTCGGAAGAACATCTTATGGAAAGAAATGCTAAATTATTAAAACAAGTAGAAACCTCCAAAGAACTCACTCTTTAGGAAAAATCTATATTAGAAAAACGAAAAGGAGGAATTAATTAACTTTGAAATTCCCAGGGAAAATGACATGATTTCGAGGTTTTTGAGTCTACCAACAGAGGGAGCGAGAAGCGGCTCTTCAAGACAGTAGAACAACGGTCACGAAATTATTGAAGATGGAACTGAAGTAGAAAGATCTGAAACTAGTTTAAAAAGAAGAAGAATATGAGGAGAGTGATAAAAGTTTACCTAAATCAATTACTCTTATTTCCTTAAATGTGTCATGAATGATATGAGGTCAATATACCGATGCAATGAGGCATCTAGTAGGACTTAAGTATTAGGCTACTACGATTAAGGAAGTCTGTAAATTATGCTTAGAGGCCTCTTTATTTAGGCTTAAGGATATTTTACTAGTCCGAAAATCTTCAGACTCGGGATCCACGGCTTAAATTCGCTCCCGGAGGACTTGCTCCTTGGATTTTTCCTTCTTAAAAAAATCATCGACCTCGACCGTGTTTCAACCCGCAACCTCGAGACCAGGAACAAGAAACATAACCACTAGTCCACCGCGAAAGACTGTGCCATTTATTTAGGTTACGCAAAATAACTTCAGGTCCCAGCTAAAGGTCTCGGCGCAAAATTTGTTAGTTCTTCTAACCCATGTTTGAGTTGTTCCGCTAATGAAATCAGTTATTAAAGAACCTCGGTAAATAAAGTAATTACCGATCAACCTTTGCCTAACTGTAGGGGCCTATCTCTCGCATTTCTGCTACCACTGAGGAAATTAAATAGGCTTTGAAACGTTTACTAATCAGCCATAATTTATTTCTTGTCTGCTACGAAATAGAAGAGTCTATTGTCATGATCTACCCACTGGGCGCTTTCCTTCTGGTTTTGCTACATTCTACAATTTTATTGTAAGAAGTTGAGTGCTGTATTACCGTATTTACTCGAGTAATTTCCCCTTTTTTTAAGATTTAGCAGTGAAAATTCTGGGGGGAAATTATGTGATGAGTATAAAGATATCAATACGCTTTCACAATGTAGAATACTACAACACTGACGCTGTGACAGAATAACACTGTTGCCAATACACAGTGATACCTAACTCTATTCAGATTGACAAGCGGGTGACAGAGGCTACAGGTACCGTTAGGTTTTTGTAGAAGTGGATGGATTCGACCAGAGTTTTCCATGAATTCCTTAGTGTTTTACTTGAACTCTTCATAAGAGTGTATCCAAAGTTATACCTAAAAAATTTTGGCGTATGTAATTCACATTGCATCAGAGGTGGATATATATATATATATATATATATATATTTATATTTATATACACACTTATATATATATATATTTATATTTATATACACACTTATATATATATATATAAGTATATGAAAAAACCTAGGGGAAAATTATTTGCATCTCACTATTAAAATTTATATCACAGAAATAACTAAATTATTATAATTATTAAAAAATACTTCGAACTCTAACTAATTCTATCGAACCCGCAGGTTCATGGCCGCGCTGACATAAGCTCTCCATACATTCCTATCCCTATGTTTTCCAATCATTCTCTATATAACCTATTTCCCTTAAATCATGATTACTATTATTCTCTCACCTCATTCTTGGCCTACCTACTGGACGCTTTTCCTCTGGAGTTCCTATAACGAGTTTCCATGCCCATTTATCGTTCCCCATTCGTGCTGCATGTCTTGCTCATCGCAGTCTATGAGACTTAACTGTTCTTATTATAGCCTATATTTTTTTTCTATAAAGATCATGTAGCTCATTGTTATGTAATCTTCTCCATTCGCCTGTCTAGTCGTCTCTTTTTGGTTCAAAATTTTCCCAAGAACTTTATTCTCAAATACTCGTAAACTTCTCTCCTCCCTTAAAGTAAGAGTCCATTTCTCGCATCCATATAACTTAATATAGCCTAACTGGGAGAATAATAGTTATATATATTTTCAGTTTGATGTTTTCTGAGAAAATTAGGGACGACAAGAGTCCCTGTAATGCATAGCCTAATACACTTATTCTAGAATTGAGACTATGTTTAATTTCTATGCGAACGTCATTTATATTTCTAATTATTATTGTTCTTAGGTAGGCCTATTTGAATTCAGCCACTTCTTCAAAATTTCATTATTATGTTAATAACAGTTCATCATTTGGATTTTATAATGTATTTCTATGTGTGACGATAAATTTAGTTTTATTGATATTTATTTCCAGTCCCAATTTCTTAGTGGTACTCAATAGAGTGTGCATGTTGATTTCTCTCTCTCTCTCTCTCTCTCTCTCTCTCTCTCTCTCTCTCTCTCTCTCTCTCTCTCTTATATATATATATATATATATGATATGAAAAGAAAAAAGGATGCTTGAGTCGGGATTTGAACTCGAGTCTCTAAAGTCTGTACCTTTAGCGCTCTAACCAACTGAGCTACCCAAGAATTCCAATACAAGCATTCAATTTTCTTATACATTTAGTATTCTCAATTCACATAAGAGGTAGCGGAAATTTATTCCAACTGCCATCTCGCGGCTAACATAACAGTTAAGCAAAAAAAAAAAAATTTGCTTAACTGTTATGTTAGCCGCGAGATGGCAGTTGGAATAAATTTCCGCTACCTCTTATGTGAATTGAGAATACTATATGTATAAGAAAATTGAATGCTTGTATTGGAATTCTTGGGTAGCTCAGTTGGTTAAAGCGCTAAAGGTACAGACTTTAGAGACTCGAGTTCAAATCCCGACTCAAGCATCCTTTTTTCTTTTCATATCATATTTGCCTTCATTGCCAATGTCAAAAATATATTTATAATATCTATAGGCCTATATATATATATATATAATATTATATATATATATATATATATATATTATATATCACAGCGGCGCATGAAAACTGATGTCAAGTCACAAAATTATCTACCACCAAAAAATTAACAGGTGTTGTTTGGATTCGGGTGAAGTAGAGCGCAATCTTCAAGGTCGTTTTCAAATATTTGTGGGATTAATTGTCCTTTATATATATATATATATATTTATATCGTCTAATAATATTAGGCTATAGGCCCCTACCAACAGCATAAACTAACAGCTTATTAAAACCATTGAGCTGTAGGCCTTCTGCATCCTCTAAAGATGTTATGCTATACTCAATACAAAATTGAATAGTAGAGGATATAGTGCATCATCTTGCTTTAACCCATCGTGAATTTCAAATGTATCTGACAACTGTTTACCTACATGCACCGTATTATTTATACAATTTAGACACATCTGAATAAATCTAACTTTTTAGGAAATCCCAATTCCAGCAGCATACTGTATAACTTCTCCCTTTTAATTGAATAGTATGCCTTTTAGAAGTCTAAATAACAAATTATATAAATTATATTTAGGCCTATATATTTTATTAGGAACATTCCACAATACAGTGTTTCTCCTTCAATCCAAAGTGATTTGTCGTAAGATGTTCCTGTCTAAAGCATCTTCTTCCCTCAAATCTCTAGTTATATAAATTTATGAATTTATTTACATAAATTATATATAATGTAATATTCATATTTTATTTATTTTTAATATAGGCCTATAAGGTGACACAATTTAGAGTTATTGCTGTAAAAAGTAAATATTACAAATGCGCTGTTTTGTCTTCCTCGCAACATTAGATTTCATACAGATAAGTAGGTAAACACATGATCGGGCTGGCCTTGTCAGCTGACGAGAAGTGGGTACTGGACCACACTGCTAAGGCCTCCTCACGCACTTCAGAGGTTGAGTTATTAATTAACCTCCAGATAGATTTTTTCACATCGCCAGCAGGGAGAATAAATTAGTCAATTAACACTTTGCACCTCTCGAAGTGAGAGCCCTCCAGGGCACACGGCCCCCATGCTGTGAATGATCACATTGGGGTTAATGCACTTTTCCAATTGGACCTGCCACACATACATTTTTCCTCTGATATAGTTAAACCATTTAAACAATTTGTAAGATTTATTGATAAATCTTTCTACCAGTTATATTATATGGGTGCGAAACATGGACTCTTACTTTAAGGGAGGAAAGGAGATTACAAGTATTTGAGAATAAAGTACTTAGGAAAATATTTGGACCAAAGAGATGAACAGACAGGTGAATGGAGTAGACTACTTAACAATGAACTACATGGTCTTTATAGGAAGCCAGATATAATGAGAACAGTTAAGTCTCGTAGATTGCGATGGGCAGGACATGTTGCACGTATGGGGAATGAAAGACTTGCATGGAGGCTTCTTGTAGAAAAGCCAAAGGGGAAAACGCCCAGTTGGTAGACCAAGAATGAGGTGGAAGAATAACATTAACTATGATTAGAGGAAGTAGATTATACAGGGAATAATTGGAAAGCATTAGCTCAGGATAGGGATGTATGGAGAGCTTATGTCCGCGCGGCCATGAACCTACGGGTTCGATAGTGCCAGTGAGTAAGTAAGTAAGTATTGATAAATCTGGCTTAGTGAAACACAATGTAAGCTACATATATTTACGGTATATTTTAAATTCCTATGAAAACTAATAAACTGATTGCTATCCTTTGAGAGGTTCTGAGTTCTTATTCCGATCTGATGTTATGAAATTGATTTTATAATTTAACATTTCGAAATGAAGCTCATATAGCAAAGAAAATCACAAATTTCATAAAAAACAACGGGATAATTAATAGTATTATGAAACTATCCTTTGTACAAAAAACACAAGATTACGGCTTTATAAGGTTCTTGAAAGACCAGTATTAAGATATAGTAGTGAAGCATGGACAATACGAAGAAGAGATGAATGCCGAATAACAGCAAATGAGATGCAATTTATATAAGCGTGGAAATTATTAACGAATCTGAATTGGACGATGTTATGTATCAACCGGATAAGCGTAATTAAAAAAAATATATTTCTATGCCATCTGTTGCACTGGCTCATGAAGTAAGTGTACGCACACATTTAGCGCCAAATCTTTAAATATAGCCTTAGGCCTATTATTAAAAAAATGTAAACGTCATCTATCCTATCAAAGATTCTGTGTTTTGCAACAAACGGGTATGAAACCAGATCTTCATAAATGGTAATCTAATTTTGCATCATGCAGCTAAGCGCCAAATGTTCCGCGAGTATATTGTTGATGCATAACTGTCAAAGAAGGAAAATAACTTGAAATATCCAGTATTGTAAGTTTGGCGCTACAATAAATAGTGAAGATTGACTGAAACTTTAAACGTATTTTTCTCGAAACTTACATAATGGCGCATAGCCGATTGATGCATAACGCTGTCCAATTGTGACAATAAGTTTTGACCCTTTCCGACATTTCTCAGATGAAAATAATAGTTTGGCAACAATTCTAGAATACCTATAGGCTATTTTGATTCTTTATTTTTAATTATTTATTTATTTTTCCCTACTTCTCTCCTTTTTCTTTCCTCGCTGTTTCAGATGTTCTAATTGTCTCGCCTTCATATTGGATGTTGTTCAAAATTGCATTTTGAAAAACTCAATTTAAATTTCTCACATTCTAGAAAACCGTTTCTCATGTTACCCTTTGAACGTCCCTGACGATCAGGGAACAATGAATCGAGTATTAACGGGGAAGATGGCAATGTCAGTTCTTTGTAAAGTTCAATTCGTTCAGTGATACTTCATTGTGACTAAACCCACAGACCTTGGGGTGCATTGTGAGGGCAAAACCACTAACACGGACCCACAAAATGAAACTCGCATCAGCTAATGGAGCGTAAAGGGTGTTCGCACCCCTTCTTGTTTGTTTTTCTACATGTTCTCACAACATATATGCCAGTAGTCTGCCATTTTTAAAAACTTAATCTCTTTTCAAATCAATCTTATGTTTAACACGTTATTGATATCTATGTATCAAGGGTTTGACATGGATAAACCTAGGCTCATATTATGACCCAATTAGACATAAGTCGATACCTTTGGTGAATTTAATGTCGCGTCCACGAATTTTCTTCATAAAAAAACAATCAACCTTTTCCAGGATAAATCTAAGACATGATTAGCAAGCCGGACCACAGTGGAACTTCTTTATGGCTCTTTCTCTGGTGAAAGAGTTGGTGTTTCTATCATTTATTTATTTATTTTAGCTGATGGAGTTAAGACCGTAAGTTATTTTCATCTACTTCACCAGGGTTAAATTATACATATAATAACAATTATGAATTATTTATATATATGTGTGTGTGTGTTGATTAATGATGCATAATATATATATTTATATATATATATATATATATATATATATATATATATATATATAGAAAAAGGCAAATAATAAATTAGAAATATTTCAATATTTATGTGGCACCCTTAAAAGGACACTGGGAAAGAAAGTAAGAAAGGAAACACATTTAAAATTTTATAAAGTATTGGCTGTACCTGCAGTATCGTATGGCTCAGAAATATGGACTCTCAAACAGTCAATTAAAAGAATAGAAGCAGCAGAAATGAAATATTTACAATTTGTGGCAGGATATACTTTAATGGATAAAAAACGAAGTGAAGATATCCGTAAAGAACTAAAAATATTCAGTTTGACAGATAAAATAGAAGAGTATAAAGAAAATGGTATGAACATATCTGCAGAATGGATACCAACAGACTGCCTAGGAAAAGTCTGAACTATCAACCAAGAGAAGGAAAAAGAGATTGGGGACGCCCACAAAAGAGATGGACACAGCAGCTATAATACTTGGAGCCAGAACGAACCAAAAAGGTTCAATCCTTGCAAGAAGAAGAAGGAGAAAATAATAGATATAAGCTACACAATATACGGTTGACAAGGGAAAGAAAGAATAATATAACAATAATAATAATAATAATAATAATAATAATAATAATAACCTCATATCCTAGGTACGAAATTAGGTTGCAGCTATAGACCTCCTATAATAACCTTAGGATATAATCCTACTTTCTAGTGTAACATTTACCAAAAATCAACTTTGTGGAGGGTTTTCTCCATAATATAAAATAAATTTCAAGAAACTGTGTTATATTTCACTCAAAATACTATTTAATTATCGTCAAATATCTTACTCGTATAAAAATACGAAATTAAACGGCCAACTTTATTGACTAGGCTTAATATACGTAGCCTACGTAATAGACTAGCTGGGATATCTACATGCATAAGGTGTACACCGTAAACTGTTCGAATCTAAGGCGTAGGAAGTATATTTTACAGAAATTGTTTCTAGTCTATTCTATAGTGTTCTGCCCGAGAGCAGTTCTTTCACTGCAATAATAACATTTTCATGCTTTGCTTTGCAACGTTACTAGGGGATTATTGGTGTGGTAGCTTCCCGTTGCTTTCCACATCGGTGAAGGATGATGATGATGATGATAAAGATAAGGATGATGATGATGGCTGGATGATTTTCGGGGACTTGACATTTGTCATACAGGTGAGGAAAAACCCCGAAACAAAACCTCACTCAGGAGCCGTCCCTACCTCGAATCGAACCCGGTCCCGCGGTATGACAAATCAGCACGTTACCTCGAGACCACAGCGGTGGACTACAGAAATTGTAATCCCAACCTTTACCTTACTTCAAAATGGAATAAAAAGAAACTAAGAAATTAAAAATTGAACGTTTTAATGCAATTATCAATTCATAAGAACAACAATGATACGAACCTCTATTAAGAATGGACAACTCTAAAATTATTGTAAAGATTTTTGACTACAAAATAGTGAATAAGAAGAAATTTGGGACGTCCATTGAAACGATGGAAGGAGATAATTTGAATTCTGGAAAAAGAACAGGCCACATGACCTAATTCTGAAAGATGGTGATATGATGGGATAAATACTTCTAATTACCGGCAAAGAAGATCAATAACTTAAGGTCTACACTTCAATCCAATAACCTATGCGATTGCTTATAGATTTTATTCTGAATACGAAACGTGATATATTTGGACTTGGAAATAAGTAGCCCGTTTATTAATTATTTTCATGGGGACAACCTTAAGGTAAAAATTAAAATGGGGTTCGAAAATGAACAGTAAATTAGGCCTAAAATAGAATGGGATAAAAAAAATCGGATAGAAATAAATTTTAATGCAATAAATCAGATTGAATACATAAGCAAAACAATAGCTCTATTGTGCGTTAGATATTTTTTTAAATTATTTATTTAACACATAGGCCTACCTAATAGAACAAAAATTATAGTTTAATACATGTTGTTGCTTTTGTTTACCTACACTTGTAATGTGTTTAATGGGGCTGTAGGGTTTTGAAGCTCGTATTAGGAAAATCTCATTTCAAATCTACGGACTGACCAACCTCACGAGATTTTTAACTTCTTTAATGTAGGCCTATAGGCCTACATGCTCATTTAAATGTGTATCTAACAACCAAAAGAACTACCCGATCATGTAATGATAGATCCCATTATAAGCAGGTTTTCTGACTACAGAGCATAAGGCCGAGTAGATCTACCTTGGGAAAGTGTAGGCTATGATATTTTTCTCTACAAGGAATTATCAACATTTTACTAGGATCTGGATGTCTTCTTGTTTTATATGATTTGAACATGTAATAGGAAAAAAAAGAGGAAATAAAAATACACAAGGAGAAAATTAAAATCGCCATCTCTTTAATTGAAGGTCAGCTGTAATAGTCGTATACAGTATAACATAATTAGTAATTATCTACAATCATTACTTAAGTCTACTGAAATTATTCCTTATTTAATCCAAAATATTACACCAACGATGGAGATTCTTGGAATTAGGTTATTTTTTTACCCGGCACAATGTCAATAGACGATTATTAGGGTGGGCCGAAATAAACTCCTTTTTTTTTATTTCGAAGTTGTAATAGCGCGGTAAAGTTGCGAATTATATAGGCCTAGCTAAAAAAAAAAATATCAAAATCGGTTGACATCTTCCGGTCGCGCAAAGGCTCTGAAGTTTGGCAAAATATGAAAAAAACTTCATTTTTACAATTATTTATTTTTTTAATATCAAGTAAGTATTGTTGATCTTTGCTAAGCACGTTTATGTCTATCAGTGGGATCTGGTAATCAATACTCTGGAAGTTATTTATCAGATACCAAAAAAACGTAAAAATATAACTTGTTCATTATTCTGGCAAATTTTGGAGCTTATGGGCGACCGGAAGATATCAACTGATCTAAACCAAATTAAAACACAATGTTTCAGGCTCTATTTGAAGACGTTACAAACTATTACATTACAAAAACATCTGATTAAAGTATTAAAGAGATAATCTCAAAAATGAAGTTTTTTTTCATATTTTGTCAAACTTTAGAGTCTTTGCGCGACCGGAAGATGTCAACCGATTTTGATATACTTTTTTTATTTTCATTTGTCTATATAATTCGCAACTTTTCCCCGCTATTACAACTTCGAAATAAAAAAAAAATTCGGCCCACCCTAACAATTATATCTTTAATATTTGTCAAATCCTCAATACTTAGTTCTTAAATAGGCCTACAGTAACAGCATATTATGTGACCTAAATTGTATTAATGTAGCCTATTCCAAAGTTGTAGCCTAGAGGCCTTTGGGCTTAGGCTTATGATATGTTCAAATTATAAACTCTGGATTAAGAACTATGCCAAGTGTTTTGAAAAAGTTATAGGAATATTTGCAAAAATAAAATAAACTATAGGCTTAATGTAACTGCAAGCCGAAGCCTAACATAAAAGAGAAATATGGCATTCGATGTGGTCTTCGCTATAACTAAGTAAGTGTTTATTTAGGCCTGTTATAAATCATTTTCAGCCATACATCCGAGGGAATTAAGCATTTTGTAATTAGTTTACCAATTATGAATATTGGGCATTGGTGAATACTTAGTCCTAAACATTATCCTAATACAAACTTAGGTTAAAGGAAGTATGCTGCATGATGGAGTAAATGACAAATTACTGTTTTTTTATTTATTGGCAAAGATCTAAGATTTAAAAATATACGCTAGTCTACTCGTAAAATGTAAATTCTTAATAATGCCACTTCTCATCAAATACCCAGTGTTAGTTATAAATCACATTTCTTCTATAGACTATCTACAGATGTAGTTTAGCTAATGACGCTCCAGACATTATACCATATCATTCATGGAGAGTTTTCCTTGCCTTGATTTTGAAATTTGAGATTTTGAAAGATCGTTAGTATCAGGAATTTATTATGATTGTTATTATTATTATTATTATTATTATTATTATTATTATTATTATTATTATTATTATCGTTATTATTATTATCATTATCATTATCATTATTATTATTATTACTATTATTATTATTACTATTACTATTACTATTACTATTACTATTATTATTATTATTATTATTATTATTATTATTATTATTATTATTATTATTATTATTATTATTATTATTATTATTATTATTATGTCCACCGCTGTGGTCTCGAGGTAGAGTGCAGCCTTGTCACGCAGCGGGCCCAGGTTCGATTCCCGGTCGGGACAGTTTTTCTGGGTGATGTTTTTATCGCGGTTTTTCCTCACCTGTAAGACAAATGTCAGGAAAAGTTTAAGGCCCAAACGGTCCCCGAAATCATATGGCCATCATCATGATCCTTGACCGGTGTGGAAAGCAACGGGAAGCTACCACACCTACAATTCCCTAGTAAAGCTGCAAAGCATAGCATGAAACTGCTATGATTGCAGTGAAAGACCTGCCCTCGTCCAGAATTACTATGGATGGATTATTATTATTATTATTATTATTATTATTATTATTATTATTATTATTATTATTAATATTATTATTATTATTAGGCCTATTATTAAGATCTAAGGAAAAATTATGATTTGATACTAACAGAAATAAGAGAATAGGCCTACTTCAGTAGCGTATTAAGGAAATATGTGAATTTGTTAGAGATAGAAGAAATTACTGTATCACATACATAGAAGGGGAAGACATATTAGTAAAAAAGAAAAAAAAAGATCGACCACTGGGAGAAGTTGCAAAAAACAATAGATTCACGAATAAGAATTTTAGGGCTTTTCCTCTCATGATGCATATGCTACCTACACTCATAATATTAGATTTTTTTCCCACTAAATTATGTAAAGATCTAGCTAATGATAAAATGTTAGCGTATGATACAACACGGCTCTTAAGAGCATTGCATTATACTCATTACTGAATGTAAATTAGCACATATTGTAAAGAATCCAGTTAAAACTACTGTACCAAGACTTCCTCCTCGGTAACAGCTTCTTAAAACAAACACCACACGTTAATTACAGAAAATGACGACTCATTTCATTCTGTTGGTGATATATCTACAGTTGTACATACAGTACAAAGATACGGCAGATGGCGGAGCTGGTCTGGCCACTATTCTTCAAACAGAATGATGTCGGGATGGGGGGGGGGAGAAAAGCATGTTATATATGTAGATACACTAAGTTATTGCACTGGTCTTCCCTTACACGCCCTAACCCTCATAATGGGCCCTGCCTCTTCGCTTACATCTTGTATTGTAGCAAAGCATAACAAATCAATGCGGAGAAGGGGGTCCTCCAAAAAAAAGAGCTGAAAAGAGGGGGACAGGTGATAATCCCAAGCCCCCTCACACTGCAAAACACAAATAACAGCCAGAGAAAAGGTACAGTGAGTAAATGGAAGAAAGATAGACTGCGGTAAACTATATGAACGAGGAGTCAAAGTCACTGCCTTCCCCTCGTATATTATTTGTTGAATAAAGGAAGAGAGGCTCGACTATTGTTGGCAGAGTCCCGATTGTGTTTACGGCCTTGTTAGAATTCCCACCCCTTTCAACGACTTAGTACAGACAACATTAGACGCCTCCGAAACTATTTTAAAAAAGCCACTAAATCGGTCACCAATCCCACTTAAGTTCTTCATTATTTTTTGGGTGATTGAACAATAAGCTTGGTGATGTCATAAGTGATTTACCAATATACTGTATGTCAGTGACCTCTCGTTCCACCTTTGTACCTTTTTAACTGGCACGCCCTAAGTAAAACTTCATTCATCAACACACTGTATCAAATATTAAATTTATGTCAAGCTTATTGTACAATTTAAACGTTAAATAAACTATAGATCTAAGGCTATTAAATGTGTATGCCTACAAACAAAGAAATTATCTATTTTTCTTGTTATAGGATTGTCTCTTAAATCATATTTAAATCTTTTACACTGAATGGCTAAATGGACAGGAATTTTTAATTTCTTTATTGCTGTTGTAGGACTCCACATAACTGTAAACTACACAGTCTTTATAAGAAGCCAGATATAATAAGAATAGTTAAGTCTGATAGACTGTGATGGGCAGGACATGTGGCAGAATGGGGAATTAAACAGATGCATGGAAGCTTCTTGTAGGAAAAGGGTCAGTTGATAGACCAAGAATGAGGTGGGAGAATAACATTAACCGTGATTTGAGGGAAGAAGATTATACAGTGAATGACTGGAAAACAGGTCAGGATAGGGGTGTATGGAGAGCTTATATCCGCGCGGCCATGAACCAAGGGTTCGATAGAACCAGTGAGTGAATGAGTGAGTTAGTTAGTTATCCTAAAAGACTAACTAACAAATGATTAAATATCATTTCATCAAAACAAGTGTTTCAAATGTAGTCCTATATTGTAGGCCTAAAAACTAAATAGGCTTGTAATAAGTATAGACGTATCACATAAAGCAAACTGAATGCATTTTGTTATTGCGGTTGACAATAAACCGGTTGAACAAGAATCAGAAGTTAAGAGGAGATTAGGGGTGTGCTTTTTTCGTAGTATTATCTTCCTGTTGGTGTAAAATTATCATTCTTGTTGATATGGAACTACAATTAGCCTATTATGTCTTGAACGTCTAAAACAATGATAAATATTTTTAAAAAGTATTGCCTCATTAGATCCAGTAGACATTTCACTCCAAATGTTTAATCTGATCAACTTTCAAATAAAAGAGCTTTTTAAATGTATTTAATTAAAATTACTGGAAAATGTATGCATATCTACAAAATGAATACATCCAAATCTATGCAATTTTTAGAAATTAATTTAATTTTATACTATTTCTTCAAATTTTTAAAAAGTACATTGGCTACAGTATGTAGGCCTAATAAAATATTTGTATTATACTTATACCTACTATAATTATTGTAAAGTAATTAATTACGTCATCTTTTTCTCTCTTACAAAAATACAGGTAGCCTATATTTTCAAGTGTAAAACTTATATGGAGCGGTAGTATTCTGCTATAGAGAAAAAAAATTATAGGCCTACTTGGCCTATAGAGAGTACTGTTCCAAACTGCATGGGCCTCAATTTCCAATCTATCTACAGGCCTAATAGTTCAAAAGAGTTGTATAATTTATAAATTTATTTAAATCAGATTCTATAGGCCTATAAAGAGAAAAGTAAAAGTAAAGTAAAGTGATCCCACAACAGACCTCAGGAGGCCCTTGGGGTAGTAAAAGGTTAAGGCTCCCATATTTCTAGACAATCGGCACTTTATGTCAGCCGGGTTGTCAGCCCTGCGTGACGGCCGTCTTTACCCCCAGAACAAGCGTCTGGTACTCAATTCCGTTAGAGGCTTAGTCGACCCCAGGGCCATAGTGCCGCCAGAGGGTTTGGGTCAGTTTAAAAATCCTGACCCAACGGGACTTAAACCCTCGACCCTCCGGCTTGTAGCTCAGTGCCTTAACCACTACGCTACGGCGTGCCCCTAAAGAGAAAAGGATTGGAGAAATTAAGGAAATGGAAAGAAGTGATAGGCCTGTCTATTTAAATAAGAGATTAGACTACAGCTTAAGTTTTAACTGGCTTCTACCTGTTCTTTTAAAGCTAAGTTTAAAAATATATTCCAAGCTAATAAGTCATAGTTACAAAGCAAGTTAGTTATTAAATGGAAAATAGAGAATGATAAGTTACATATTTTCTACTTCTTGTGTGTGTTCAGCTATTTAATGCCCATATTATTTTATCCTATTATAAAATTATACTCCTTTTAATAGATTGTAATAAAGACTTGTTTATAAGTGGGCCAGAAATTACTAATCTGAAGGAAGATTTTGGTTTACCTGGAGCACAGGTAAAGAGCAGCAGGAAAGAAGCAGCTGGAGAAAACTACCCAGAACCCTGAACAAACACCGCGAAGGGCTTCAAGTGTCAACTAGGCAATTAATTTGGTGTGAATCTGCATGCATCAACTCTTGTAATGACTTGATAAGAGCTTGTCGTCTCGGTTGACTGATTGTCGAATTATACAACTTTATGGAAATGCACTTCACAGAACAATGCTGTCTCTAGTCGCCTATTATTTCATATTTTCAGCGGACAACAGCAGCAGTAAAAATACATATTTAACAAGATTACACAGCTCTACATTTTTTGTTGTTGTCCTGGATATCTCAGCGAATTTCTATGTTTTCAAGTGCACAGTTTACGAATATATTCATGAAAGTGCTGAATGTGCTCTAGTTTTTATGATTTTTGCGTATCTTATATCTTAAACAGTAAACGGCTTGTCACTAATAAAACGTATGTTTCCAGTCATGATTTGATTTCTGCGCATTTTTTTCGCGTATACAAACATCACGTGATCCCCACTCTCACACCTCTCACTCCGCACATCGGCCGTGATCTCAGTTATTTGACAAAATTAAACTACTCTTGGCGTGCACCTGGATATGATAAAATAATTCGTCAAAAATTGGACAAGGAAGGAAAATGTTTCAAATACATTTGTAGAAAATTCCTTAAGTAGGCCTATGTAAAAGTTAAAAGGCGGAATATTTGATGGTTCTCAAAATTCGACAATTGGTGAAAGTACAAATTTTATCAAAGTTAAGACTGTTCCGGAAAGTGAAGCTTGGGAGGGTTTTGTATTGGTAGTAGAAAATTCCCTAGGTACTCGTAACTATAAAGCACCAAATTTTAAAGAAATTGTGCAAAACATGTTGAAAAGCTTCAATATTCTGGGAGCAAATATGAGTATAAAGTTACATTTTCTCCACAGTCACCTGGACAGATATCCGGATAATTTAGGAAATTATAGCGACGAACAGGGAGTGCGCTTTCACTAGAATCTAAAAGTAATGGAGGAAAGGTATCAGGGTAGATGGGACCGTCACGTGATGGCAGATTACTGCTGGTCTTTAAAACGAGATTGTCCCCTAAAAATTATAGAAGAAAATCTTATAAAAGACGTTTCACAGAAGTATAACATTGGTTTTCGATATTTTTCTTTCTATTTTCGTCAGTGCATTCTAATTTTTCAAAAAAACAATTGACATTATAAATATATCTGTTATATGTTTTCATATTTTCCGATGTTTGTAGTGTAAAATGAAAATAAAGATTTAAAAAAACCAGAGCAAATCTTCCAAAATCATTGATAGTTTCATGAATTGTGAGCATTAATGTATCTGAAATTAATCTTATATCAAGGGCAAAAAAAACACTGTTGACCAGTGTTATATCATATCATTCTGACGACACAGTTCTAATTACACAAAGTGAAGATGATTTACAAATGCTATTGCACAAATTTAGAATCATTGCAGCAAAATATAACACGAGAATCGCAATAAACAAAACCAAATCAAAGACAACATCCAAGGACCCACGTCGTGTTAAATTAGAAATAGAAGGAAAAAAGCATAGATCAAGTCATGAAATTCAAATATTTTGGAATAGAAATTAATAGCAGCAACAGAATAACAGACGAAATCCTCTATCGAGCAAATAATGCAAACAAAATATTTGGATGTTTAAACAATAGGCCCTACTGTTTGGAAAAAATAAAAAATTAAGAATAGATAGATAAAAGTAAGAATTTACAAATGTCATAAGACCAGTTTTAACACATGGTTGCGAATGCCGAACAGAAATTCAAACAACGAAACAAATTAATGAAACAACCGTAATCAAAGTTTTAAGGAAAATCGTAGGAAAGTAGCTGAGAGAGAGAATTCGCAGCTCTGTTATTAGAGAAGAATGTGAAATTGATCCTATGAACCTCTGGATAAATGATTCTATTCTATAGACCCTAGTATTCTATAGTAATTCTGATCGAGGGCAGGTCTTTCACTGCAATCATAACATTTTTTGATGCTATGCTTTGCAGCTTTACTAGGGAATTATAGGTGTGGTAGCTTTCCGTTGCTTTCCACACCGGTGTAGGATGACGATGATAATGGTAAGGATGATGATGACCGGATGATTTTCGGGAACCGTTGGGCCCTAAGCTTCTTGACATTTATCTTACAGGTGAGGAAAAACCCCGAAAAAACCTCACCCAGGAGCCTGTCCCGACCGGGAATCGAACCCGAGCACGCTACCTCGAACCACAGCGGTGGACGGATAAATGATAGAAGACTAAATTTGAACTATCACATAAGTAGAATGGACAACAGTAGATTAATGAAGATAGTAGGCCACGTGACTGGACACCTCAGCAGAAAAGGCCGTTAGAAGACCACAACTACGATGGATGGACGTCACCATACCCTGGACCTTAAATGTATGAACACGCGACAAGCTGCCATCTTTTGTGCGTAGAAGAAGAAGAAGGAGATTATATAATTTCAATTTTATAGTGAATTAAAAAATGTATGGTGAATTGGCTTAATTAAAATTTAATTAAATAGTAGACCAAAACACATAAATTAGACCTACGGTATATTTAGAACAGATATGCGAGTTTAGAACAAGTTTATGTTACATGAAAGAAATAATATGCTTAGGTCTAACCACAATATATGAATAGAAATGGATTAATATTGTTAGGAGGATCTATAGTAATACAAAAGCTAAAGTAAAAATACAGAATAATTTAACAGAGGAATTCACAGTGAATAAAGGCCTTAAGCAGGGATGCAGTTTGTCACCAATCCTTTTTAACATTTATTTAGACCAGGCTCTTAACTTGTGGTATAAAACATGTTCTGAAATGGGTATTCCTATAGGAGTAAAAGTACTGCATTCATTGTTGTTTGCAGATGATCAAATAATTTTTGCAGAGAATGAAGATGATATGAAATATATGATAAATAAACTAATGGAAGAATATAAAAAATGGGGACTGAATATAAATTTACAGAAAACAGAATAGGCCTATATGTGTTTGGGAAAGGATGTGGATGACCTCATACTTGAAACAGGGAAAATAAAAAAATGTTAATTTTTTAAATATCTTGGGTCAATAATTTAAAGTTTAGGTACCTGTGAGAGAGATGTAAAGACTAAAATTGCAATGGCAAAAAAAAGGCAACTGAGACATTACATGGAATAATTTGGAATAAAAATATTACAAAGGAAACTAAAATGAAAATTTATAAGAGCATAATACAGAATATTTTGTCATATGGAAGTGAAACTTGGTCTTTGACGGAATTACAAATTAATAAAATTAGAACAGTTGAATTTGATTATTTTAGAAGAAGCCTCCAAAAAACAAGACAGGATAAAATAAGAAATGAATTCCTTTGGAGAGAAATGAAGGTCACCACATCTGTTGTTAAGAGGATTGAAAATCAAACGCTTAAATGGTATGGCCATGTACAAAGAATGGAAAATGAAAGATGGCCAAAAAATATATAGGCTACCAATGGTCACCCCCTGGAAGAAATAAACGTGGTAGACCAAGATGGAAATGGAAAACCTACGTCAGAACAATAATGGAGGATAGGAATTTGGAAGAGGGAGATTGAAATGATAGAGATAAATGGAAACTGAAGACGGCAAACCTATAAGTGGGGGAAAGCCGAAGAAGAAGAAGAAGAAGAAGAAGAAGAAGAAATGGTTTCTGAACACTAAATTAAAACATTCTCGGAAGCTTTGGACAAAAAAAAAAAAGCTCCATGGCGCGCAGAAATGGTTTCTGAACACTAAATTAAAACATTCTCCGAAGCTTTGGACAAAAAAAAAAGCTCCATAGCGCGCAGGCGTAAAAGGAGGTTTTTGTCTACCAACCTGCTGCTTGTCTCATATCCACATGCATCAATCACAAGGACTGATATTCATCCAGTGGTTATGTTCCTTTCCTCTGGTCCCGAGGGTCGCTGGTTCAAACCCGGCCGGGATCGATTAATTTTTAGGAAGGAAAAATCTAAGAGACAAGTCCTCCGGGAGGGACGTGGATCCTGAGTCTGAATATTTTCAGGCTCTTAAAAGCATCTCAAGCCTGAATAAAAATGTGTGTGTGCATAAGTTATAACATTATAATAACTTATTTTTATGAATTAACAGGCCTACGATATAGCCTATTACATTTCGTAGGATGCATGGATAATATATAAACATTCATTCTCTCCCTCTTTGTCTTAGTTTAATTTCCCCCTCCTAGCTACTTCTAGATTTCCCACTCCATCCGGACTTTTCAGGGACTCGACCTGTCGGAAGAGGATTTTGAAAGTCTGGCTCACATTTTTTTTTTTCACACAAAGACATGGAGAGGCTCTCCGGATGAATGATCAGCTCAATCCTAGGGCCACATCTGAGACAACACGAATTTTTAAGACAAAACACATAGGCTATTTCACTTAGGACTACACATTCACTTAGGACTAAACAAGACGAATACGATATGGATGATTGTGGTGGCCAGATAATGTTCGGGGACCATTTGGGCCTTTAAGTTTTCTGACATTTGTCTTCAGGCGAGGAAAAGAAACCGAAAAAAAAAAAAAACTTCATCGAAGAAATTGTACCGATGGGGATCGAAACCGGGTCCGCTGAGTACAAGATAAGGATGTAACCCCAAGCCACAGCATTGGACAAAGAAGCACATAAAACACTAACACAAAATATAATAGGGAAAATATATTATTATCTATGTTTGGAGATGCAATGTGAACACAAACCATGGGTGATTGGTTTATTGTGCTAGCACTTCTGGCTGTACCCTGAAGGGACGGTCAGTGGACACAAATAGTAAGATGGCGGGCAAACTCCGCCCTATCACATAATCAATATCCATATCGTACACCTTAAATCGTTATTCATTATTCACGTCATATCAGTGTTATGTAAAATGGATTGACAAAACCTATGCTACTTATTTTCTTCAAACATCTGAATCAACAAATCCACTAAGATAAATTAGGCCTACTCAAACCATTTGTTTATATTTCCTCATTAATAGGGCCCGGATGTTTATGACCTTAAAATGTTTTAAAAATGACCTATAATATTTCCTTAAAATTCTCTTAAAATGACCTAAATGTGTAAAAGAATGATCTAATGAAAATTATAAATTTCATAATAATTAACTAATTAATAATTATTAATTTATTGATTAGAAATGGTCTAAGAGAAATAATGATTTTTATTGATTGGGGTAACTATTCCAAAGCAATTCCCGTTCTTAGCAGTAATATAAAATAACTAAAAAATAATAATCACTAGGTCAATCTCATTCTATTAAACTAATATGAAAAGTTATTAACTAAACATTGAAGGCGAAGTCCCGAATCAATTCACGTGGAGGAAGAGCACAGTGGTCTCACGTTATATTCAGGCAAAGCTCTGTAGTTTTTCACTGACTTGCCTGAGCACAAAAAACAAGATAGCAAAAAAAAATACATAAAATTAACATTTAACCATAGATTATTTAAAAACTGACGTATAAAGTACAAAAATAAATAAAATTACCTAAAATAACAAACAAAATTTGTAAAACGACTTTTATCAGGAAAAATGTGGAAAAAAAATGAATTTTAATGACCTATAAAAACCTCATATTTCTAACATATTTATTGCACAATGCACTTAATTATTAATCTGCATCGTCTCTGATAACTCATAAAAAATATATTTCATCAAAATCCGGGACCTGCTTTTCCACATATTCATCAAAATTCTACAAAAACAGTAATTCCAGCTTAAAGCTCAGAATCCTTCTCCAGAGAAGGCCTTTGGCCTACTATCCGGCTGCTGGCCTCGCAGAGGTGGATGATCATCCAGCCAGTGCGGTCAGCATATTGAGTTCCCCAGCCGTTATAGCTGGTTTTCTCAACCTGATAGACTCACAATAAGTAGATTGAAATAACTGCTACAGATAGGCCTGCAGGCCTATTGCAGACGACTGTGTTCCTATGACCAGGCCCTATAGCATGGCAGCAAACAAATAGTATTAACTGTTGGGCCTACATCTTCTATTACACCAGATCGCTGTTCTCCATTAAAAATAAAACTTTACGAGTCCAATTCAAAGCGATGGACGCTTATAAATGTTACAAACTAATGCACTCTATTAACAAACGTAAGTTTGAAAAGTTTCTATGCAGGCCAAATTATCTGACCTCCGAACGTAGTCTATTGAAAATTGATTGATATTAAGTTACCTCTAAGTCTAGTGACTGTACAGTAATATGCTCATTGCATTTATTTTAGTTCAAATGATTGTGTAGAACATTTTTCTTATGTTAGGACCATGTAGTCCTAGAAGACAGCCCAAGAAAATAATATATAAACAGAGTGCGGCATAAGTTAGTTAACCACTGCTCATGATTCCAAAGAAAAAATCGAAATTGGAGTTTGAATACGGGACCTTCAGAATATAATCTCAAACACTACTTTAAATAACTGACTCGAGAAATTATTGCTTTGCCAATTTAAGGGTTAAGAAAGAGTAGAGAATGCTGAGTTTACAATGAAAGACCTGCTCTTGGGCAGAACATATGAAGATACACAACAACACACAAATAACATAATGTAGCCGAAAACGCCTAGTTCTCAAGAAAGTTCTGTTATTTTTCTTGTATTGCGGTTGAAAAGCGTGAACTTCAAATAGGATTATATATGAAAGTAATAGAAAATCTCAAGTGTGGGCTCGAGCATGGACAATATAGATTAACCTACTCTTTAAGCTTCATTTACCTGCAATGCTTGAAACATATTGACCTGGTCTTTTGGAAAACACGTCCAGTCCACAAGTTGTTATTTTAGGGGCACGAGACTCTGAGAAAGCGATAAAGTGTAGACGTAAGAATAGAGCAAACAGTTTTGTTGCATTCTTCTGCAAAGAATGGACAACTTCTAGTTTAACTTTTTTTTTGGCACCCCTACCTTTGTGAAATGGAGAAGAGATTTTTCTGCTTAACATTCTTTTTCTTTCTGCTCTATTATTATGCGACTTGCTCTACACCACCCCCTGCTGGTTAACCTCCACTTCGAGTTTCGTTTGTCCTGAAAATCAACCCCAAAAGTAACCAAGATATTGTATTGCTCATCTAGAACGCTATATATTGAATTACAAAATAAATAAATTCAACCTAAAAGTATGAAGATGGCTTACAACTCAATGGTATTAATAAGCTGTTAGTTTATGCTGATCATGTAGTATTATTGGCCGATAGCGAGGAGATACTAAAGGACAACACGCACACACTATTGAGTAACACTAAGAAATTAGGACTGGAAGTAAATATCAATAAAACTAAATAGATGGTCACACGTAGAAATTCATTAAGTAACGGAAATGGACGGCTAATGACAAATGAGGGAAATTTTGAGGAAGTGGCTGAATTCAAATACCTAGGAACAATAATCACAAATAGGAATGAGATGCACAAAGAAATTAAACATAAGCTCAATTCTGGAAGTGCATGCTATTATGCATAGCAGAGACTCTTGATGTCCCAACTCCTTTCAAAAAACGTTAAACTGAAAATATATAAAACTATTATTCTACCAGTTATATTATATGGGTGCGAAACATGGACTCTTACTTTAAGGGAGGAAAGGAGATTACAAGTATTTGACAATAAAGTACTTAGGAAAATTTTTGGACCAACGAGAGATGAACAGACAGGTGAATGGAGAAGACTACATAACGATGAACTACATGGCCTTTATAGGAAGTCAGATATAATAAGAACAGTTAGGTCTCGTAGACTGCGATGGGCAGGACATGTTGCACGTATGGGGAATGAAAGACTAGCATGGAAGCTTCTTGTAGGAAAGCCAGAGGGAAAAAGTCCAGTTGGTAGACCAAGAATGAGGTGGGAGAATAACATTAACTATGATTTGAAGGAAGTAGATTATACAGGGAATGATTGGAAAGCATTAGCTCAGGATAGGGATGTGTGGAGAGCTTATGCCCGCGCGGCCATGAACCTACGGGTTCGACAGTGCCAGTGAGTAAGTAAGTAAGTAACCTAAAAGTATTTAAGATTGTAACAGTAATCAGGAAGTTATACGCATTTATTATGTCACATTTTATTCTTTCTCCATGGCGCAACAGACCTAGAAGGCCCTAGGCCTACCAGCCGGCTGCTGGCCTCACATAAACATTTGTTAATCACAGAAGTAGATGATCATTCAACCAGTGTAAGGGTAACATGGGGTCAGCATATCGGGTCCCCAAGCCGTTATATCTGGTTTTCTCAACCTGTACAAATACTTGTACAGACTCTTATAATGCCACACTTCGACTACTGTGACATATTACTGACTAATCTGACAGACTACAGCGTGCTCATTATACGTGCATTCGATTTATATTCAATCTCCGTCGTTATGACCACGTGTCTCCTTCATTTCAGGCCTTATCATGGTTACCCTAAATGACAGAAGAACTTTACATTCACATACCTTACTATTTCAAATCCTGCACACATATTTACCAAGTTATTTAACAACACGTTTTCAAAATTTATCGGCTCATCACAATTTAAGAACAAGATCATAAGACTCTTCTTTACTTTTGATACCACAGCACAGGACCTGTCTATACTCTAAATCTTACACAATATCTATGACTAGAGCATGGAACTCACTTCCCAGTCATGGCAGGGACTGTCAATCGCTATCATTATTTAAATCCAAATTAACTGATATCTTAAGTTCGACACAATGAAAACATTAACAACTATATTCACCATTTTATAAGTAATCATCTAGGAAGCTACTTACTTTATTTTATATCATTTTAATTGTATTACATTCAATGTTTTTGTTATTATTAGGCCTATCTAGTATTAGATCACATCATCATTGTATTTTATTTAGTCTGTATTTTAATAATATCTTCATATTTTAATATGTAGGCCCTATGTAATTTTTGTATAATTCTACTATTCGCTGGTTGAGTGGAAGAGAAGGCCTTGTGGTCTTAACTCTGCCAGCTAAAATAAAGCATTATTATTATTATAATTACTATTATTATTATTATTATTATTATTATTATTATTACTATTATTATTAATTATTATTATTATTATTATTATTATTATTATTATTATTATTATTATTATTATTATTATTATTAATCATCATCATGTTGGATGGGCAACGGTCCCATACTGGCCGAAATTCCATGAGAAAATTTCTTCCCCCACGAGGACTCGGACAACCGCAGGTTCCATAGCTCTGCGCCAAGGCATCTTGCCTTAACCACTTAGCTACGGCGCTATGGTTTAAATCTGTCCGTCGCCGTGGCGTAGTCGGTAGAGTCCCTACCTTCCACTCCGGCGACCCGGGTTCGATTCCCGGCGGGGTAGGGGGTTTTTTAAATCTCCACCTTGGGTCTGGGTGTGTGTCCTGTCTTGTGTTTGTATGTGGGAATAAGATAAAAAGGTCAACAAAGATAAAACAAAAAGGAACAACCGTGTAAACGAAAGAAAACGAGAAAAAAAAGTATTATTTAAAGTAGGCCTATTGGTTCTTTTATACAAGTTTCAAAGCTTAAAGAACATAATTACGAGAAAGAATAGGCCTATTAACGTTCAATTTCTCAATGGTGCAACAGTTAATGTGTCTGAGTACACTGGATTTATTCATGAATAATTCTTCTTTGATTATAGGGTTTGGAACGAATTCCACAATTAAAAAGTAGTCAAATCGGGAAAATAAAATTAAAGGGATTTCGTCATAGGACTCCTCTACTGTCTTCTGATATCTAGTTAGAACAACCATTTTAGTCGACCATGGCTTGTTAGAACTATGGTGTTAATGTATTTAAGTTTTAATTTTCATATTAACATAAGCATTGAAATAAATAAATCTCGATAAATAAAACTCTGTTTTCATAAAAATTGGAAATCCGTTTTTTTTATTTTTTATTTAAATAGACGCAGGTCAAAATTTAAAGGGAATCGGTGAATAAATAGACTAACAATAAAAATGCTGTAGTAAGCCTGCACAGCCTACTCTCACACAATTTTAAAGCCTTAAAGCTGCAACAAATAAGAGCTCTTTAAAAAAAATAATATATTTATAATTTATAATTTTAGATAGGCTTATTTGCTAACTTACGGCCTATTAGAGTAAATGTAGGCCTATGTGTTTATCATCATCATCATCTGCCTTTCAAGTATTAGGCCCAGTGGCCCGTTACGGTCTCCCGCCATCTCCGAAAAGGTCGACCCACAGATCTTCTGCCTCGAGGAATGTAGTGAAGAATTTGTTTTGGTATTCTGTGACGATCCATGCGCGCTGAATATGGGCTAGCCAATTGTTTCTATATTCTTGGAGGTATTCAGATATAGGTACGATGTTTAACTCTCTGGCTATTGTTGAATTTCTTTGGTGGTCTAGAAGGCTATAACCTGCAGTTCGTCGCAGAAATTTCATCTCCGTGGCTGTAATATGACGATCATCCTGAGTTCTGATGGTCCAAGCTTCACTGCCATAGCAGATTATGGGTCTAGCGAGAACTTTATAGATTTTCATTCTTGTGTGTCTCTGCACTTTTGATGGTTTAAAAACTTGGTTGATAATTCTTAAAGCTTTATTATAGTTTTGTATTTTAAAGGATATATCACATTCCTCATTATGAGTTAGATTATATCCTAAGTATTTAGGCCTAAATGAATTTACTTGCTCTAATATTGAATTTTGAATACAAATTTTACTTCTTACTGGGAATTTCCCTTGAAAGGCCATAACTTTAGATTTTGTTGTTGATATTTCCATGTTAAATCGTTGGGCTATTATATTAAGATGATGAGTGGAATACTGTAATTCATCTTCATTATTGTTTTTTAATCCATAATTAAGTTAGTGCCCACTAAATGCATGATACAGATAATAAATTAGTTTGTAAGACAATGCCTATATTGAAAAATGTAATAGCAATTTCAAACAGGCCTACTGTATTGCTAATCTAGGACCTAAGTATTAGACACAGATATAGCTTCCAGTTTAGACTATCGTTCAAGGTTTGTTCCCAAACTCACTTTTAAGCATAATGCATATATTAATAAATTAAAAATTAATAACAGACCTACAGAACGTTCGATGATGGAGTGAGGAGAAGTATGGAAGCTAGAGATTTGAGGGAAGAAGATGCTTTACACAGGAACCTCTGGCGACAAATCACTTTGGATTGAAGGAGGAACACTGTATTGTGGAATATCCCTAATAAAAAATAACAGTAGGCCTAATATTAATACTATACGTATAAAAACTCGCCTAATATGCCTTAGCTTATATTAATTTATAGATTATTTACTAAAGAAAGGATATGTTGTCTCTTAAAAGCAAAGGCTGTGTTTAAATCCCGCAAGTCTTCTGCCACACGAACCTATTTATTCCCATTTATAGGCATATATATATAGGACTTACATGTATATTTGTACTATATATAGACCTATAATGCATACGACTCAAATATATATCCGATGTTTCCAATATCGCTACCACTGCATTTCGTAGAAGAGTGCAATTATCTGATACAAACTTTCAGAAGTGCTGTGCATTCATTTATTAGCAATTTGTGACATTTGAGTAAGCTTGAAACACACCGCAAGAATATATACATATATATATATATATATATATAAGTACTGATCTATTTCTAGGATGTAGGGTACATATAATTTGCTATTGACATTGGTAAGAAGTCTAGTATAATTTTCCAATATGTTTCTAGAAAAAGCTTTTGTGTACAAATAAACTTACAGGACCTTACATAATAGGCTATGTAAATCATATATCATCGCAGTGTACTCTACCGCCACTCCGGGTCACTCGAAAACAGAGTGCAAGAACAAGAATGCGACCAGTCTGACTTCTTGGAAATGTCCATGCAAACAATCTCTTGAAAAATTGTTTGTAACTCCGTAATTTTAAATAAACTCGACTATTTATAGCTAATAAAGATAAATAATAATAATAATAATAATAATAATAATAATAATAATAATAATAATAATAATAATGTATCTAATAATAATTTATTATTATGAGCAAATGTCGGTAGCCCGAAAAATAAATTGATCCAATTTTATTAATTGAAAGCTAGAGATTAAAATGAACATTTTTAACTCGAGAATTGCTGTAGTTGATGTTGATGATAACACTGGAAGACCCTGATATGCTGAGCACATGTCATCCCTATACTGACTGGTTGAAAGTCCATCTCTATGATTGAGACTCATGTTGATGTGAGGGACATTAGCCGGCTGCTAAGCAAGGGACTTCAAGGGCTATCACTCCCTTAAGTTAATAATTATCATCATCATCTGCATTCATGGATTAGGTCTGTTGACCCGTTCCGACTTCAGCCCATCTCTTTCTAGGTCTGCCCACATCTCGGGTGCCTTTAGGTTTGTATTTTGTTATTTGTTTTGGATATCTATCTTCATTCATTCTGTCTATGTGTTGCTTCCATTTTTGTCTATATGTATCTACTTTATCAGTTATTGCAAATATTTCAAGTTCCTGTCTTATTTCTGTGTTCTTGATTCTGTCTTCCTTAGTGCACCCTTTAACAGATCTCAAAAATTTCATTTCTGCCGCCGTTATCCTACTTAGATCTTGTGGCGACCACAAGGTGCCCAAGCTGTGCAAAACATTTCTTCCACTTACTTGTGTTTTGCTCTCTTTTAACTTTACTATCTAACCGCTCTTGGTTAACTCTTGTTTTTTCGACCCCGACGCTATTAGGGCATCTGAGGGCTAGGGAGTCTTTCCTTTCTTCCATTTCTTCTTTCCTTTATTTTCTTTTCTTCTCCAGAAAAGCCTAACCAGAGGCTATAAGATGGCAGCCCCATCACTGGTCTTGCCTTCCTTTGGCCAGCAACCAATCGAAGGGACTATTATTATGCTTTCAAGTCTTATACGAGAATTTCCCTCAAACGGTGGAGGGAAAATTTTCTATAGGATCGTAACAGGCCATGACCTAATACCTGGAAGGAAGAAGAAGAAGATCTTGTTTTTTATGTATCCAGGCTTCTGATCCATAGAGCAGTACCGCTACTGCCAACGTTTTATACAATTTCAATTGGGTCTCTCTTGTTGTTTTATTATTTAGTGATCGTTTTATCGTACCACATATACCCTGGAATTGTGCTATTTTATTAGTTATATAATTATCATAAGTAAATTATATGTTAATAATAATAATAATAATAATAATAATAATAAGAAGAAGAAGAAGAATGAAAATACATAGGGCCTAATATTTTGGCATTACCTTCCCTTTTATGAGGAAGTGAGATTTGGGCATTAAGAAAAAGAGACAGGAGCAGAATCAAAGCAACGGAAATGAAATTTCTCAGAAGGGCAGCAAGATCGAAAAAAGAATGAAGGAATTTTAGAACATTTAGAAGTAGAATCAGTAGAAGAAAAATTAAACAGATATAAATTAAACTGGCTACACCATGTAAAAAGAATGGATAATTCAAGAATCCCAAAAATGATGATGCAATAAAAACCCAAAGGACAACGACGACCAGGAAGATCTCTCAAGAGACTACTAATGGAACCGGAACAGGTCTACAAAGACCAAATTCGTGACGGATGATGATAATAATAATAATAATAATAATAATAATAATAATAATAATAATAATAATAATAATAATAATAATAATTGTTACGGACCCAACTGGACTTCTTAGGCTTAAAGGACCTTCGGGACTTGGAAAATCTGGTAGCGTTTATCTAGCCGAGCGTTAGTATGAGGATGTACAGTATACATGTTTTGAAATAAACAAATGGAGTCTTATGTTAAACTATTTTATTACTAAAGTATAAATAATTAGAAACTCTTAGTAGTCTAGCCCTAATCTAATCTAAGCCTATATTAAAACTACAGTACGTTCTTGGGGGGGGGGGTTGAGAAGAGGGAGTTGTGGAATTTTTAAATCTAACCAAATCTACATGATTAAAAATGTTATATCCCTTTTCTAACATATAGTTTCAAAAATGTTAATGGTACTTGAGTCAAAATATAAAAGAAATGGACTACATTATTAAGAAAAATGGTCGGTGACTTACCCTTCAGCCGTTTACACACACAGACAGACACGAGACCCTCACTTCTCAAGTGTTATATACTCAAAATGACCTCAAGTCACCCATAACTGTACCAACTAACATTCCAATGAACTAAATGTAGGGATGTTTACAGTTAGCTTAAGCAAACTTTGCTCTGAACTATATTATGTCTAAACTCTATCTCAACAGACTTTGAATGTCTAAAGTCCATCTCAAACGACTTTGCTCGAATAATTAAAATAATCTATAAAACAAGAAAAAATCTATATAAAGAACTATGTATTCATAACATATTAATGATAATAATAATAGGCCCAATAAAATGAAGTGAATTTTATGGAAAACCAAATGCAATAAAAGGTTTTCTTGTAGACTGTGAAGGGTAGGACATGTGTTACGAATGGGGAATGAAAGTGCGGGATGAAAACATCTCTATAAAAACCAGAGAGGCAGCGCTCGGTAGGCGAAGAATAAGATAGGAGAATAACATTAACCATTATTCAAGGAGATGAATTATAGGCCTACAAGAAATGATTAGAAATGTAATCTTAGGATAGGAATGTATGGAGAGTTTATGACCGCGCGATTATGATCATTTCGATAGTCATAAAGAGTTATTTAATAATCTGTAATTACATGAGGAAAGAGGGCTTACATGCTATAAATACCTATAAGCATTTTAATATTTTTTTATTTATAGTGTTCTGCTCGAGGGCAGGTCCTTCACTGCAATCAAGGCATTTTCATGCTATGCTTTTGCAGCTTTACTAGAGAATTATAGATGTGGTAGCTTCCCATTGCTTTCCACATCGGAAATGTTCGGGGACCGTTTGGGCCTTAAAGCAACCTGACATTTGTCTTACAGGTGAGGGAAAAAACCGAAGAAACCTTATCCAGGAAGCTTGTCCCGACCGGGAATCATCAAATCCGGGCCCGCTGCGTGACAAGGCAACACACTATCACGAGACCACAGCGGTGGACTTATCAACTATCGAAAATATGCTTGAACATTTTGCACTTCTCCTGGTTGTGTGGCAGACTAGGCCTTAAGGCTTTAACTGTGAAAGTTATTATTATTATTGTTATTACCATTTATTATTATTATTATTATTATTATTATTATTATTATTATTATTATTATTATTATTATTATTATTATTATTATTATTATTATTATTGGGGACACGCCGTACGTGGTGGTTAAGCTACTGTGCTACAAGCCGGAAAGTCGAGGGTTCGAGTCCCAGTGGGGTCAGGATTTTTAAACTGACCCAAACCTTCTGGCGGCACTATGACCCTGGGGTCGACTCAGCCGCTAACTGAAATGAGCACCAGACGCTTTTTCTGGGGGTAAAGACGGCCGTCACATAGGGCTGACAACCCGCTGACATCAAGTGCCGATTGTCCAGAAAAGTGGGAGCCTTAACCTCCTACTACACCAAGGGTCTCCTGAGACCTGTAGTTATTATTATTATTATTATTATTATTATTATTATTATTATTATTATTATTATATCCTTTTGTTTAATTATAATGTACTAATGATTTTAGCAGTAACATTTAAGCATTTCTGTGGCACGAATCAGAAGACTGTGAAAAATTAAATGAGTCATAATAATCATCATTTTCTAAAGGCAAAGTCTTATCACAGTGAAACCATTATTTTCTTCTTTCAGTTACACTTTCTTGATAGATCTGTCAAACTATAATTTGTAGTAAATCTTCCAAAACAGTCTTTCTTTGTCTTCCTTTACTTTTTCCTAAACTTTTTACTTCAAAAATCGTTTTAAGGAAATTTTTTATGTGGCACAAAAATGTTTTTCTACCATTCATTTTGAAGATTAATGACCTTCTTCTATTTCATCCAGCCATTTGTTGGTTTATTTTCTTGTACAACCACTTTATCTTTGCTAATCGTCTCCATAACCACATTTCTATTGATGTCAGTCTCTTTATGTGGCTTTTTGTTTGGACTCCTAGTTTCACTGGCAGATAACACCCACTCCCATTGTAAAATTTAAAAAAAATTGAAATCTTCTACTTTTATTTTCAATACATTGTTCCTCATATTAAATGTCTTCTTAGCTAATACCTTTTTTTGTTTAATTTATACTGTAGATCGATTATCATTGGTGTTTATACGACCAGAAGACAAAATTGTTCTATCTCTTCTATATTTAAATTATTAGTCCACCGCCTGTGGTCTCGAGGTAACGTGCTGCCTTGTCACGCAGCGGACCTGGGTTCGATTCCCGGTCGGGACAGGCACCTGGGTGAGGTTTTTCCTCACCTGTAAGACGAATGTCAGGAAGCTTAGAGCCCAACGGTCCTCGAAAATCATCCGGACATCATCATGATCATCCTCTTTATCATTATCATCATCGTCCTTTCCTAGTAAGATGCAAAGCATAGCATCAAAATGCTATGATTGCAGTGAAAGACCTGCCCTCGGGCAGAATTACTATGGATGGATGGATAGGCCTAGGTCTCATAATATCTGATCAAACAACATTTTTGTTTCCTTGGCAGTAATTTTTATTTGAAATTCTCTTTAAGCATTGTTAAGAAGTTTATCAACACATCCATTTCAATCTGTCATGCTACGCTTGCAGCTTTACTAGGTAATTGTAGGTGTGGTAGCTTCCCGTTGCTTTCCACAACGGTGAAGGATGATGATGATGATGATGATGATAAGGATGATGATGATGATGGTCATATGATTTCGGGGACCGTTTGGGCCTTAAAGTTTTCCTGACATTTGTCTTACAGGCGAGGAAAAACCCCGATAAAAACCTCACCCAGAAAAACTGCCCCGACCGGGGATCGAACCCGGGTCCGCTGCGTGACAAGGCAGCACGCTACCTCGAGACCACAGCGGTGGACTTGCAAATTTTATACAATGGATTTTTTTTTTCACCCCACCCCGTTTATATTCATTACTTTAGAATTTCTTTTAAATTTCTTAATAGCATATTATATAAATAAATTGAATAGGAATTGTGATAATAAATTGGTAGTTTCTTCTACAAATGAATGAAATAAGAATAATTATAATAAGCATCCTTGTCTCACTCCCCGTTTAATATTTTATGTCTTCTTGCTGTAATTATTTTTTGCGCGATAGTGCGTTTTGTCGCACTTGCCAAGCAATGGCGATACCGTTATTTAACGTTAAACTTTCTACGTTTCGGGGTTGCCAACCTAAATAAATATACTGTAATATTACATTTACACCCACGTGCGAGAAGTAAAACCACTGCCCTCTATGTATACTACGTACAATGTAGGCCTATATATAGAATAGGCTATATCCAAAAGGCAATGTTAATAATACATTATACGAAACAAATCACTGCATTTTAACTGAACTGAACTTTATTTGAAACAATATAAAACAATAAATACGTACTTGCGGCCATGTTATCAATAATTATCAAGTTGCTTCAACTAATAAACATTGCCCACACTGTTAACGTTAGTCAATTGTTTATAATGAACGTAAATATTTCCAACAAAGATGTTATTATTTTACTATTATTTATTATTTTGAAAACACCATTGCGCAAAATATAATGTACAACGCACGTTTGTGAAGTGTTTTACACTATTTATATTCGTACTTTGGTTTTTATAGAAATTAAAAATTACTCTTATATGTTTCCAAGCTATATAAATATATTTAATTACTTTTAATTTTTTTTTTTTTCCAATAACTTATCTAATCTTCTTCTAAATCGATAAATTCAATATAAGCAGGGCTATTTCTGTATCTTTCAACTATTCCGTCTAATAAGGATGTAAGTGCTAATATTTTCTCTTTTTCCTCTGCCTGTACGACAAAAAAAAATGTTGTTTTTAAATATCGATAGTAACTTTTTTACTGCATATGATATCAACGTCCACCGCTGTGGTCTCGAGGTAGCATGCTGCCTTGTCACGCAGCGGGCCCGGGTTCGATCCCCGGTCGGGGCAGTTTTTCTGGGTGAGGTTTTTATCGGGATTCTTCCTCACCTGTAAGACAAATGTCAGGAAAACTTTAAGGCCCAAACGGTCCCCGAAATCATATGGCCATCACCTTATCATCATCATCATCATCATCATCCTTCACCCGTGTGGAAAGCAACGGGAAGCTACCACACCTACACAATTCCTTAGTAAAGCTGCAAGCATAGCATGAAAATGCTATGATTGCAGTGAAGGACCTGCCTTCGGGCAGAATTTATGGATGGATGATATAAAACTAATGTTTCAGTAATTTGAACATTATTTAATTGGTACTATGGTTGTGAATAATGGATAACAAAGAAGAAGCAACGAACAAACAGCTGAAATGAAGTTCTTAAGAGCCTCAGTATGAGTAGCCCAAAGCGTTCAAATAAAATAAGGAATGATGTAAAAAGAAATTTACTAAAATTGAAACTTTTAAGAAACGTAATTATAAATTATAGATAAAATTATAGGCTATAATCACATATAAACGGTGGATGACAATAGACTATCAAAAAACTTAATTATAAATATAAAGATAAAATAACACTGGTCAACATGATTTTTGTCTCATGAGTACCAATAGTTGTACTTAATGTAGTTTTTTTATCGTGTTTTCAAATATGTATTCGGAATTTCTCCATCACTCACAGTTTTTTTTATTTCAATTTCAATTAATGGATTTAAATAATTATTTTTAATAAACTTTTTTGTCCATTTGTCCATTGTAAAATAAAACCAAATGAGCTAACTCAAATGGTTTCAGCTATGGAAAAGAGATATCAAGGCAAATGGAATCCTAATATGCTGGCCGATTATTGTTGCACCATCAAGAGGGATGCTCCACAGGCGAAATATAGTAGAAAATCGTAATTTCTTACTTTCTAGGCGAATCCGAATTTTCGAATATTGTGTAGTTAGGAATGTAGAAAATATTAAAGTGTTTGAAATTATAAATGTCTGTCTCTCGGAAACCTTGCGTGATGGAGAAAAACCGATATCATATTTGAATTCAGGAGAAATAATACTATTAGAATCACATATTTTTCTCTCTGAAACAAAAAAAGAGTTTCTTTTTTCTTTTTTTTTTTGTTGCTCAGTGTAATTATTGGTCGGCCTAGGTTGAGATGATGTTACCAAATAACGACGTAACAGACTAATAAGCCTAAAAGAGAAGTAGATTATTTCAACATTATTATTATTATTAATTATTATTATTATTATTATTATCATCATCATCATTTTCAATATCATCATGAAGAAATCCGTTTTAGGCCATGTGACCTGTGACGATAAACCTAATTAAGATGGACTTGATCTTTCCACCGATGTTTTGGTCTTCCTTGGTCCCTATGTCCAGTTGGAGTGTATTTGGAACGCCAATTTTGTAAATACATTTCTTTCCATTCTACTCAGATGATTTTTCCATTCTTGTTGGTATCTTTCTATAGGCCTAGCCTATCTTCATTTAAACTTGGTACTTCAAGTTTTTCTCTGATAATAGTGTTCCTTTGGTAATACTGTCTATTAATTCCTAATAGTGAACGTAAGAAACGCATTTGGCTTACTCTAAGTTTATAAGAATTTCTTTTATTTAAAATCCAAATTTCATTTCTATATTTTAGAGCAGCTTTTCATGTGATGTTATGTAATCTTAGTTTTGTATCTGTACTCATCTGTTTACCAAAATGTCTTCTTATTATCCCATTCATTTTATTATATTTTTGTAATTTTGAATCAATGTCACTCTTATGTTCTGCAAATACACTTCCTAAGTATGAGAAATCAGACACTTGTTCTATAATTTCTCCATTAATCTCAATGTTCACCCGTTGTATGTTTTTTTTTTTTTCACACATTGTCATTCCTTTAAATTTTGAATGGAAATTTTCATATTTATTTTTTTTTTATTCAGGATTGTTTATGTTATTTACACAGGTATCCTCAACCAAAATATTCATTTTTTTTTTCATCCACACTTCCCGACCTTGTGTGTCTACTTCTGTCATATTTCTCTTCTTCATGTTGTCTTGAATTCCCTATATCCACGTTGGCTTTCGTCTACTACGTTTCCCTCCAGGAGGTATCCATTTTAATACTTCTTTGTTTCTGTGTCCCTTCTTCTCATTAAATGTCCATGATATTATTATTATTGTTGTTGTTATTATTATTATTATTATTATTATTATTATTATTATTATTATTATTATTATTATTATTATTATTATTATTATCGTTATTAAAATATGGAGGATAGTTTGCACCCCTGATCTCAACCTGCTTTCCTGACATACGGTACAACAATTCAAACAAACCTATGCGGTTATTATACATTAATCAACTGAAAGGAAACTCGCATATCACATGCCAAGAAATACATTAGTCATCAGAGTTAAGTTCCACAGTTTTGTTCACATCCATAACAAGAAAAAGTCTCTATCCGAGTCCTCAAACAATTCGAATATCAATCATTCTTACTTGCATTGATCTATCTAATAACAGTTTCTTACACCTTTCACCACGAGTCCCAAAAATCCAGTCTATATTGCACTAGTCTCTTGCTACATAGGCCTAATATTTTAAGTCTTACTGTACTAACTTAGGCTACAAACATAATCAACTTTACTTAACTAACTAACTCACTTACTGGCTCTATAAAACCCGTACGTTCATGGCCGCGCTGACAAACTCTCCATACATCCCTATCCTGAGCTAAAGTTTTCCAATAATACCCTGTATAATCTACTTCCCTCAAATTATGGATAATGTTACTGTCCCACCCCATGCTTGGTCTACCAACTGGGCGTTATCCCTCTGGTTTTCCTATAAGAAGATTCTATGGACCTCTTTCATCCCCAATATGTGCCACCTTTGGCATGGATTTCCTAAATTAGTCCCTGCCCGAAGAACCGAATGGGGGACACTTTTACCTCTGGAGAATTTTACCCCAGTTGAACCCCTCCGCGTTTCTTGACGATTGTATTTTTACTGTGAAAGATCGTCACTCTTTCGACCAAGGTAGTTTTCTCATCTGGTTTATCGCCTTTGACCTGTCCAGCGTGGGTAACTCTTTCGGCAGCAATGCTACTGCCGGCAGAGCTCTCCGAGTCATTTAAGCACGCAAGCCACTCCACCACGACAAGTAAGCATACCATGGAGGGAATCAACTTTACCTAACTTGGATAATTTAAATCGCCTTTTTTTCTCCATTTACGTATCACTTACAGAAAAATATGTACAATTATCTCAGTAAATTAATCATTAACCAACTTCAACAATGATGGTGAAAATAATCCAATATGGACCTAGGTCTATTTCTGGGTGCCGAAAAATCAAAATAAGTGTTAGTATAAAATTGGGTCTTCCCCATAGACAAATAATTTTTGTTTGTTTTCTGGGTTTCACGTTTCCTATTTCTGTTACCAGCCACGGGATCAGCTTCTACACTTCTTCCAGAGATTGTGGTTTACATATGTAATCCAATGATCTTGGTCTTTATTGAGCAACATTGGTATTGTTGGCTCAGTCATTTAGTTTACAGGCGCTTTGTTTTGTGATTAGGTAGGTCTATTTTGCACGCATAAGTATTTAGCATATCAAGCGGCGTTGTCACGTTTTATTTACTAGAATAAATTTTTATCACCTAAAGATATTGCAAAAGACAAAAGTTACAACGCTGTTAAGATAATTAGGCTATATCCACATTAATTAGACATGCAAACGTCACTTAAAAATGCGAAGAAATTATTGGCAGAGAGCTGTTTTCAGTTTTTGGTGATTGGAGCGGCAAATGCGAAGAAATTATTGGCAGAGAGCTGTTTTCAGTTTTTGGTGATTGGAGCGGCGTCTTAGAAGCCTCTAATGACAACTGCCGGCTCTACTTGGCAGTAACAATGTATTTTTTAAACCATAGGGAAACAGTTGCCTTTAATGCCGCCTGGAAACTAAATGACTGAGGAGACTATATTTAACAATCGTTACCTGATTTATTTGTTAAATTCAATAATTTTTAACATATTAGTTTGTAGGCTTATTTGATAGGCATATTAAAACCACACTGCAACTCTCCTGAACTCTAAATAAGCTATGACATGATATAAATAACACTAAGCAATAAAAAGAAACTTTTTTTTCTCTCAGAAAAAAAAACTATGTGGTTCTGATAGTATATTTTTTCCTGAATTCAAATATGATATCAGTTTTTCTCCATCACGCAAGGTTTCCGAGAGACAGGCATTTATAATTTCAAACACTTTAATATTTTCTACATTCGAAACTACACAATATTTGAACATTCAGACTCACCTAGAAAGTAAGAAATGGCAAATTTCTGCTATATTTCGCTTGTGGAGCATCCCTCTTGATAGTCCAACAATAATCGGCCAGCATATTAGGGTTCCATTTGCCTTGATATCTCTTTTCCATAGCTGAAATCTTCTGATGAAAGTGTTCCCCGTTTTATTTTCCAATGGACAAATGGACGAAAAAACGTTTATTAAAAATAATTATTTAAATCCATTAATTGAAATTGATATAAAAAATCTGTGGGTGATGGAGAAATTCCGAATAGGCTTACATATTTGAAAACAGGATGAAAAACTGCATTAAGTATAATTATTGGTACTCATGAGACAAAAATCATGTTGATCAGTGTAATCTGTTTTATTAGGATAGTAATGCTCCACTAGGCTATAAGAAATCTTCTACAAAATAAATCGAAATTCTGATCACCTTACTTAGCTAATATTTTATTACGTGTGGTACTAATATCGGATCATACTAAGAAAAATTCGAAATTATAAACTAAATAGCAAGTAGTCTACAAGTGCGTGTATACATTAATTGAAAACAGAAACAAAATTACGAGCAGAGTGTGAAATAGCAAACGCAATGCACATATTTAACACAGATTAGGGTGAACAAATATGTGGAACCGAGTTCGATACCCATCATGATATTCCAATCACGTATAAAGACCATGTAGTTCGCGCCTCACTGTATGAGTGACAGGAAATGCTAACCAAATGGGCATTGTTTCCAAGAACGTGGTGGAGTATGTCCCAATCATTAAAGTGATTCCACTATAGGTCTCAGGAGACTCTTTTCAAGACAATCGGCACTTGATATCAGCCCACTTTACCTCCAGAACAAGCCTCTGCTACTGATTTACATTATGGGCTCATCGAACCCGGAGCCTTGATTCCATCAGAAGTTTTCTTCTTATTTGGTATTACTGCCCGTGTGGGCCTTAACCAACTCTATGGTCTTCTTCCATCCTTCTTTATCCATCGCCAACTCCCTCCAGTTCTTTATTCCAAATCCTTTCACATCTGCTTGTACACAATCCCACCATATTGTTCTTGGTCTTCCTCTTAACCTGGTTCCATCTGGATTGTTGTTGAAGACAATCTTCACTTTCCTTGTAGTTTCCATCCTTCTGATATGTCCTAACCACCTCAATCTTTGACATCTTATGTGTGTCTCCAAATCAAATTCCTTATACAATTCATATATCTCATCATGTATCTGGATCTCCGTTAACTTTCTGCTCCGAAAATCCTTCTCAAGATTTCCGTTTCAAATACTGCTAGTTGTTTGCATGTATTTTGATTTAAGACTCATGTTTCGGTACCATATGTTATAATAACTCCAAGCGCGACAGGCCTAGAAGACCCTTGACCTACCAGCCGGCTGCTGGCCTCACATCCACATGTGTCAACCAAAGAGGTAGACGATCATCTAGCCAGTGTAGGGGTGACATATGGTCAGAATGTCGGGTCCCCCAGCCGTTATGGTTGGTCTTCTCAGCCTGGAGTCGCTACTTAATGTAGCTACGCAAATGCCTCACGATGCTCGGTGGGCGCCGGTCACATACTGGCCGAAATTCCATGAAAAAATTTCTTCCCCCATGGCGACTCGAACCAGCGCAAGTACCGTAGTTCTGTGCCAAGGCTTCTTGCCTTAACCACTCGGCTACGGCGCGGGACATATGTTATAATGGGTATTATTAAAGTTTTATAAGCAATTAGTATTATTTAATTTATACTTGGACCATGTCATAAATGAATGGCAAGAACAAATTAATATAAATAATGTATTGACAACTCTGCTTTTTGCAGACGATCAAGTAATAATGAAAATGCTTTACAACAATTCATTTATACTTTAAATAATATCTCTCTAAAATACAACTTAAGAATATCTACATAAAACAAAAATATTAGCTCTGAAAGGAAAATGTGCAATAAGAACAAAAATAATAATAAACAATGTAATTATAGACCAAGTTCAGAATTTTAATTATTTGGGATGTCATTTAGGCAATGACAGAAATTTAGATAAACACACTAAAATATAACGATTCAATTATCTATGTGGCACAATTAAACGCACTTTATTTAATAAGACTAGAAAATAAACTATTTTGAAGTTTTACAAAGTATTGGCAGTTCCATCTCTTATTATGGTATGAAACCTGGACATTAACAAAGACAGATAGTAAACAAATAGAGGCTGCTGAAATGAAGATGTTGAGAGCAATAGCAGGATACCAAAGAACCGATAAAAAGAAAAACGAAGATATAAGAAGAGAACTTAATATATCTAATCTCTGTGAAAGAATAAAATATTATCAAAATGCTTATCTTCAGTACGTATCACGAATGAATGAACAGGACATACCAAGAAGAATGTATAGCTAATTATAAACCAAAAGGGAGAATGTTGGGAAGACCATTGAAGAAATGGAAGGACCAATTCGACCTATAATGAGATCGGAACAGGCCATTGAGCTTAATCCTTGTTGTTGATGATGACGATAAGCAATAATTTTGATTTCTCTAGATATTTTGTTTTTAACAATAAGTTCAGAGTGAATAATATGTCCTGTTAGCCAGATATATTCTTCGTTGTACCAACAGAAGCTTTAGAACAGTTAAAAAATCTTGATCGAGACTCGACGCTCCAATCTTCCGGCTTGTAACATATTGCCTTAACCAACTACGCTAAACCGTGATTATCCCAACCAGTTCAACGCCTTAAATATTTTCGTGTTTTGTTGACCAGGTATTCAAGAGTTTTATGTTTTAGCCTATGTCGGTATATTAACTTATTTCTTGATTTAAAACGACAGTGTGTAAATCTACATACTGGTTCAATTGAGAAGTCCAACCAGAACATGAATGAAAACAGATAGAGCTTTAACTTTTAGTATTCTTTCTATGTTATCCTTAATTTATAATGTTTAACTGTCAACTTATGAAGTTATGAGGCCTATGCTTATAGGCTAGTGATACCTACAAAATGGTACTTTTACATTCCGTGTGAATATGACAGGAAAATAAAATTTCACTTTGTACCGAAATAGAATTTTGACCATAGTATTGAATATTATTATAAATAAGCATACACATATATATAGGGCCTATAGCTATATTTATAATATACAACAGTAAACAAATTAAATAATCAAGAACGGTAAAAATGTTTTTAGGGGGCCATACAATAAACAGAACAGGAAGAGATTAAAAATAATATCCTCAACTTGTCAATAAATGAGAATTCAAATAGCCTACCATTGATATGAGAATTCCATGAAGATCTAGAGAAATGGTAACTTGGAGAAAAAAAAAACAAAGAGAACAGAAAATATTCAGTTAGAAAGCAACAGCGATAAAGATTCTAAAGAATGAACAGTGCCTTCTCGGAGGAGGAAAAGATGGAGAATAATCCAACGAAAGAAAAAATAAGGACTTACTAATTCAAAAGAAAACTCTAAACTGTCAATAAATTTGTGTAATAACTTCGCTAAAGTATAAAGCTCTAATAACTGCAAATACATAATATTGAATAATAGCTAAAGTATCAATTATAATGATCAAACTACAAGAAAATAAATAATATTAATAAGCATAAATATAGAAGATGGAAAAAAATATGTACTAGTAGGCTTTAAGTGGTTCCACATAGGCCTTAAGAGATCCAGAGATAGGAGATTAAGACTTCCCCCTTTCTATACATTCAGTCCTGCGAGACGACCGTCTTTATTCTCAGAACATATTCTGATACTCATTTTCATTAAAGGCTGAGTTAAATTGGACTAGGCCAATATTAATTTTGAAAAGTAAGAGACATAACATCTAGTATGACAAATTTACATAAGTAATGAAACAAATACAAACTTAAGTTCGCTCGTTTATACAAGATAATTCTCAATACTGTAGCCTATTATAAGGTATTTAGAATTTTTAAAGATAGATAATTTTATACAAACTTGTGCAAATGAGTTAAATTTGAGTAATTAGTGAATGAAATTACTCAATAATGAATCGACTTAACATACAAAGAATTACTTATTACAACAAAATGCACAATAGGTCCTATTTGTACAATGTCTGTTAGTCGAAAAGCTCGCAACCACTCTCTGCATCAAATGCTTTTAATAAGGCAACTGAACCAAATAATGTTATACGGGGTGTAAATGAATTACACCGCATAAATTTAACTACGTATAAAGGGGTATTATATAAGCATTTTGAGATAATGAACCAATGGTCTACGAATAACAATGTCGAGTCAACACTCATTTCTATAAAAATGAAGTTAGAATGAGAGAGATAATATAGTAGACCCTACATTTTGCATATATGAAGGGGTATATGGCATAGTGGTATAGGGCCTAAGTAATTTTTCTTCTTTTTGAAAAAAAAAAACAGGAAATCAGTATAGCTTAATGCTGATAATCACAGATATATTTATTATCCTAAGTGATTCAATATTTTAAAAATACATTACGAAACTCCGTTGAGGTCACTGTGTTAAAGTTTTAAGAAATGTGAAACAATAACTGATATTTCAGTCTTCCTCAATAATCAGTATATTTGTGATATGAAAAGATGCCAATTTTGAATTGACGTTTATGTCTGTTTTAATTAAGTTTGCTAGATCATATAATTATTGAGGACGACTAAGATCTGAGGTAATGTTTCACATTTCTTAAAACTTTAATCTTAAGTGATGGTAATAATTACTGATGTATCTGAAATACAGTACGTAATTTCTTCTTTACAACCATGTACTTTATTCATTTCTTAAACCTGATTTACATCACTACGCCATATACCCCTTCATATGTTATCTGATGTCTAAAATATTATATAACTTGTGAAAAAAGTTTCACAGTTACCTATCCTTATAGTTAAAATGATAAAATAGTACCTGAAGTCAGTCATCCTTAACGATAAAATACGTTTAAAATTGTAATGCTGAAATTTTCTGGAAGGCCTTTTCAGAATCGTTATTCCATTCTCAATAGCTCGAGTGGTACTGATTACACTGAGCAACAAAAAAAAAGTGTGATTCTGATAGTATTTTTTCTTCTGAATTCAAATATGATATCGGTTCTTCTCCATCGCGCAAGGTTTCCGAGAGGCAGGTATTTATAATTTCAAACACTTTAATATTTTCTACATTCGTAACTACACAATATTCGAACATTCGGACTCACCTAGAAAGTAAGAAATGACGATTTTCTGCTATATTTCGCCTGTGGAGCATCCCTCATGATGGTCCAAACAATAATCGGCCAGCATATTAGGATTCCACTTGCCTTGATATCTCTTTTCCATAGCTGAAATCTCCTGAGTTAGCTCATTTCGTTTTATTTTACAATGGACAAATGGACGAAAAAACGTTTATTAAAAAATGATTATTTAAATCCATTAATTGAAATTGAAATAAAAATCTGTGGGCGATGAAGAAATTCCGAATACATATTTGAAAACACGATAAAAACTGCATTAAGTACAACTATTGGTACTCATGAGACAAAAATCATGTTGACTAATGTTATATAGTACCAGCATTTCTGCATTACAATTTTAAACGTATTTTATCGTTAAGAACGACTGTGACTTCAGGTACTATTTTATCAACCTTAACGGTGGTTCAATACGAATTTTATTAGTATTTACCTATCTTAATGTAAATTTTATAAGTGATTGAATCTTAAGTTTGCTGAAGTACCATAATAGCTTATGTTGAATCAACTTAATATTATTAATTAAATAAAATAGGCATAATGATAATAATAAATGGAAAATGAAGAAGAGATGTGAAAAGGATTCTGAACTGTACCATCAAGAGGTGAAGGCTCTTGTAGGAGCAGCAGGAGGTCCTCTCTCACTCACACACCGCCAGTACTCCGAACAAAGGCTAACCCTCAAGTTCAAATTAATTATTTCATGAACGCTTCGGTACTCCGCTCTCAATCAATTGATATCTAGCGACGGACTTGAATCGGGTGGAATTACAGTCTTCCAACACTAACTTTATTAATTAGCCTCACGTGATTCCACTTACCAATTTGATCCTAGAAACTGGCGAATACTCTCAATATTGGAATCATTCGGATTGTAATTTCGAATAATGAGGAGAGAACTTCGAAAATCCTCCCATGCAACTCCAAGACCCCGGAATGAATTACTAAATCCACCCAAATACGAGACTCAAACGTTACTAGTAGGCCTAATACCTACAGTGTTTAACATAAGTTGCTGTTACTTATTTTAGAAATTCACACTATGAGGTATATTCATTTAGGTAAAATTGTGTCACTCACCTCATATTTTCTATCTATCTATCTATCTATCTATCTATCTATCTATCTTTGAGTTTTTACAGCTGCTGCCATCTTCCCGTGCCAAACCTCCAAAGCCTACGTCTTGAGCATCTTCAATGCTTAGCCCTCTTGCTTGCATCAATGTCTTCATGTTTTCCTTCCACGTTAACTTTGGTCTCCCTCTCTTCCTCCTTCTGGTCGGATGCCATTGATATAGTTGCTTCGGCCATCGCTCATCTTCCATTCTTAAAACATGTTCTAACCACTTTAATTCCTTCTCCTCAATTCGTTCAATTATGATTTTTTCTGCTTCCATTATGTTTCTAATTTCCTTATTTGTGACATGTTCTAATTTTGACTTTCTGGCACTTCTGCGTAAATAATCCATTTCTAGAGCTATTAGTCTATTCTTGTAGTAGGCCTACTAATTGATTGTCCATACCTCACTTCCATACATTGCAACAGATTCCACCAATGTTTTACCAATTTTTTTTTTGTGTCTTTCCAAATATGCTTATCCCGCCGTATGGAATTTAACGATGATATTATTTTGCTACTCAGTTCAATTCTATGTTTTATATTCTCTTTGCCTATACCTTCAATGTTATCCATAATTATTCCCAAATATTTAGATTGTTTCACTTGCTTTATTTGGATTCCTTCTTCCAATATTAAATTTTCTCTTTCATATTAAAAGTCACATTTGTCTTCTTTTTTTAAATTTAAACTAGTTTCGGAACTTTACACATCAGTTCCAGCCTCAATACCCATGCGACCGTTGTCCCAACAGAGGGAGCGAAAGACGGCTCTTCAAGACGACAGATCAGCGGTCGTGGGGATACTGAGGATGGAACTGATGTGTAAAGTTCCGAAACTAGTTTAAATTTAAAAAAAGAAGAAAAATATGAGGTGAGTGATAAAATTGTACCTAAATAAGTTGTTGTAGGCCTACATTTCTATAGTCTACTCAGACAGAAAAATATATTTGAAACAGTGTAACAACAGTATGCCTAATTACTCGTAAGTTACCTTCATTGGAAATTTGATAAATGTTAGGATAGTCTAATTGAAGTAGGCTAACTGTTATATATTTTTTTAAGTTTTAGAACAAGTTTATGTGCATTTTACGTCAATTTTCTAACACTTCGGTTGACTGGACCATTGACAAAATAAAATCGACCACTTCTAGTGCTATAAGCCTATAGGACTATAGACATTTTTATAGGTTTGGATTAGCTATTATAGCTGAGTATATAGGGGATGATTAGAAGGAATTAGCTCAGGATAGGGATGTATGGAGAGCTTATGTCAGCGCGGCCATCCTACGGGTTCAATAGTGCCAGTAAGTTAGTTACTTAGAGTTAGCCAGACTATCGTTATTAATTTATTTAACCCCAAAAATATTACAAAGGGAACTAAAATGAAAATATATAAGAGCACAATACAGAATGTTTTATCACATGGAAGTGAAACTTTGTCTTAACGGAATTACAAAAGAATAAAATTAGAACACTTGAATTTGATTACCTTAGAAGAAGCATTAAAAAAAACAAGACAGGATAAAATAAGAAATGAATTCCTTTGGAGAGAAATGAATGTCACCACACCTGTTCTTAAGAGGATTGAAAATCAAACATTTAAATGGTATGGCCATGTACAAAGTATGGAAGATGAAAGATGGCCAAAATATAGGCCTATATACCAATGGTCACCCCCTGGAAGAAATAAACGTGGCAGACCAAGATGGAAATGGAAAACTTATGTCAGAACTATAATGGATGATAGGAATCTGGAAGAAGGAGACTGGAATGAGAGAAATAAATGGAAACTGAAGACGGCAAACCTATAAGTGTGGGAAAGCCGAAGTAGAAGAAGAAGAAGAAGAAGAATGTATTTAACGACGCTTTTAACAAATAAGTTCATTAACATCCCAAATCTAAGCTGAGCGTAAAGAGCCAACACATTTTTTCTCGGAGGCATTTTATTCAAGCATGAGGTTGTTTTACACACTATAAATCTACGGCATTCGACCCACATCCTTCAGAAGGATTACTAAGCTCAATATTTTTACTCTATGGAAAATTCATTCTTTATTCTCGCAAAGGTCGTCAACAGATTTATCTGTCTGATTCATCCGAGGCTTGGTTTGAGACTTGAAAGCAAATGTAATTTTTTTCGCCCAATGAGTTGCTGGCCCAAAGGGGTATATGATATGAATTTAATTATTTGGGTTATAATTTAACATTTCAAGATGAAGCTGATATATCAAAGAAAATCACAAATTTCACAAAAACAACGGGGATAATTAACAGTATAATGAAACCATCTTTAGTACAGAAGAACACAAGATTGCGGCTTTATAAGGTTCTCGCAAGACCAGTATTAAGATATGGTAGTGGAGCATGGACAATACGAAGAAGAGATGAAAGCCGAATAACAGCAAATGAGATGCGATTTATGCGCCGTACAGCAGGCTGCACAAAGTGGGACCATAAAAGAAATGAGGAAATTATGGAAGAGTTGGATGTAGAACCCATTCTTCACCATATACAAAACTACCAGAACAACTGGAAAGTCCATCTTCAACGAATGCCGTCTCATAGAATTCCAAAAGCCATACTTCGCTACTGCCCCCAAGGCAAAAGATCGCTGGAACGTCCAAAAAAGCGCTGGATGGAAAATTCCTCTTTGAGACCGTAACAGGCCACACGGCCTAATACTTGCATGGATGATGATGATGATGATGGAAAATTCATTGAACCCTACGTTTAGCAGATAAAATATTAAAAAATACTTAGACCAATTGAGATAATGAATTTTAACTCTTAATTATAGAAATTAAGTTTATATCATTTAAATTATTTTAAAAACAATTTTGACAACTTTTATTGTTTTTTTTAATGCCTAGGCTATTGTCTACCTGCATGCCAATAGGCTGCCCGGAGTAAGTTTCTGTTTTATTTTTAGATTATGTTTCTTCTAACTTCATATCATATACCTAAAAGGCCCCGAGATTTCTGCAATGGAGTGGTATTTTAAGGCATTGTGTTCTTATTCTAGACTTGAAGAAGGTAACTGCATTTTCAAGGCAAGTCTTTGCTTGTAAATTTACATAATTATACATTTGATATGCAAGAAAAGATGGCTACGCTTTAAATCACTTAACTGCAACACAGCAAAGTTCGCTTTTATATAATCTATTTGTACGACAGCAGAATGCAATTTAGTAAGAGCTCATCTGAATGCAAAGCCATATACTATGGAGTTTGAAATACAGATTACAAGTAACTTATTTTAAGAGGAATATTCCTACTGTACATCAGCTACAGTAGGCCTACATTTCAAACACACACAGTATTTGCACATTTGTTTCATCTAATTGGACACTGAAAAACTTCGAAGATTATACATCTTCTTCTTCTTCGTCGCGGTTTAGGCTTATTTACTAGCCTGTTTCGGCTCCAAATTGCTGCTGTTTCCATCTTTTCTTTGGTCTTCCCAAACTTCTTCATCCTCGTGGTGAATAGTTGTATGCTGCTTTTGGTAATCTATTCTCAGTAATCCTTGCCAAGTGTTCTTTCCAGTTTGTTCTGTATTTCACTATTGTTGTGTTTAATTCCTCTACTTTTAGTTGTCTTACTTCTGTGTTATGTTTTTTGTCTGTTCTTTGATATCCTGCTATTGGACTGAGGAATTTCATTTCAGCAGCTTGTACTCTGGCAGATTGTTGTGTTGTCACTGTCCATGTTTCGGATCCATAAAGTAATAATAAGAACTGCCATTGTCTTGTATAATCTCATTATATAGAGTCTTTCCTGGCTTTATTTTTCAAAGTTCTGTTCAGTGTTCCTGTTATATAATTAAACTTATTTAGTTTGTTATTTATATCTGTTTCCGCTGCGTATGATATTTCGCAATCTAGGAAGTTATATCTTACCACTTGTTCTATTGGTTTATTTTCTAATATTATCTTTGTCCGAACTGGATGAGTGCCCTTGAAAGCCATTGTTTTTTTTCTGATGATATTTCCATGTTGTATTTTTTCGATATTTCATTTAGTTTATATAGCATTCTTTGTAATTCGTTTTCTGTTTTTGCTATTAAAATCTGGTCATGTGGACAGGCTACGTTTTTATTACTATATTTCCTAAGTTAATTCCCCCAGTCGTCATTTGTTTCGATGATCTTATCATGTCGTCAAAATAAATGTTAAAACAGTGGTTGATAGTGGGCAACCTCGTCTAACTCCTCCTGTTATATGTATTAGTTACCTTTGATTTATTTTTATTTTTGTTTTCTCATACATTTTCTTAATTACTGCTATCAAGTGTAGTGAAATTCCTTTTTCACTTAATATGTTCCATAATTTTGGTCTAGAAACTTTATCAAAGGCTTCTTATAATCTATAAAGAGGATGTGCGTTTCTAAGTTGAATTCTCTTCGCTTCTCTATTATTTTTTTTTTAAGTGAATACACTGTTTGTGCAGCTTCTTCCATTCCTAAAACCTGTCTGCTCTTCTGATATGATTGCGTCTACTATAGTTGTTAATCTTTGGTTGTTCATTTTTGCATATATTTTGTATGCTGCACATAGTAAGCTTATTTCTCTATAGTTCTCTGGCTTTGTTTCATCGCCTTTTTTTTAAATATTGAGATTATTTTTCCAATTTCCCATTCTTCTGGTATTGTGTTTTGTTTCCAGCACTTGTTATAGAATTTTAATACTCTCTCTTGAAAATTCATTGGAGCATTTTTAATCAATTCTATGTTTATATTGTCTATCCCGCATGCTTTATTATGTTTACATTTCTTTAATATTTCCATCATTTCTTGCATCTCTAATTCATCTACTTCTGCATATCGTTTCTTTGTTTCTACGAGTATTATTTCTTCTTTATTTTGTTTGTTCGACCACAGTTCTTTATAATAATTTTCTAATTCTATATCTTGTATAGTTTGCAGATTTGTTTTGTCTTTTACTTCAGAATTAAGGCTTCTTATAAATTTATATACTTTGTCTTGTCTTCCGCATAAATTGTGTTCCATTTCTGCTATGTATCTATCCCAATGTTCTCTATTTAAATTGAAGATTATACATAAGTTAGGATATGCGGATACTTTTATTGCAATGTTAATTGTTATAATTCCATGGCTATTCTAAAACAGTTGAACTTTTCGACATAGGGAAGCCTATTTTATTTAACGACGCTTTTTAGAACTCATGGCACTGAATTATTTTTTTTCTTTCAAATATGGAGCGAAAGTGTCAATAAATGTTGGTATGATTTCAAACTTGAGGTTTATTTACATGTAGGCCTACTGTAGTAAATGTGTGACATTGTCCCGAGGTTTAACTTCCCTCCAAAGGGAGTCATATTATGGATTTTTAGAACTTAAAAACCCATCTGAATAATTTTCAACCCACGAACTATCAGATGCAAGTAAGACAACGATACTATATAGAATATGAAGGGTTAAATATTGTTCTATGAACGTTTACTGTTTTGGATCATATTCCAGTTGATACGTAACTAACTCACTGACACTATCAAACCAGTAGGTTGATGACCGCGCGGACATAAGCTCTCCACGCATCCCTATCTGCGCTAATCACTCCCTGTATAATCTACTTCACTCAAATCATGATTAATGTTATTCTCTCACCTAATTTTTGGTCTACCAACTGGGCGTTTTCTCTCTGGTTTTCCTACAAGAAGTTTCCATGCCCCTCTTTTATTCCCCATTCGTGCCACATGTCCTGCCCATCGTTGTCTACGAGACTTAACTGTTCTTATTATATCTAGCTTTCTATAAAGATCGTGTAGCTCACTGTTATGTATTCTTCTCTATTCACCTGTCTGTTCATTTTTCTTTGGTCCAAAAATGTTCCTAAGGACTTTGTTCTGAAATTCTCGTAATCTTTTCTACTCAGCATGCATTTCCAGAAATTAACCTATGTTTAATCTCTTTGTGCATATCATTCCTATCTGTAATTATTGTTCCTAAGTAGGCCTATTTGAATTCAGCCACTTCTTCAAAATTCCCTTCGTCATTAAAGGTCCATTTTCATTATCAAAGAAACCACAAATAAACACCTATCGAATGAGAACATACCCAGCAATATAAACCCTCTGTACAAAATAATTAGGCCCTACCAACAACAGTCAATACAAAAATGAAAGCAGAAGATGATACATAAGTTATCGAAACGCCTTCTATAAAACAACACTGCAAATTATTGAGGACGACTGAGATATCAGGTACTGTTATACAATTCTTAAAACTTTAACACAATAACCTCAACGGAGTTTCGTAATGTATTTTTAAAATCTTAATATATTTCAAATGTGGAAGTTCTCTACGTGGACAGTATATAATACTGGATAATCTAGTTTCATATAATGAACGTTTTAGGGCGAGGGTTAAATCTCTGACAATAATTAGCCCTAGACCTCCCAAATATGAAACTCAGAAGCTAGAGGCAAGAATTCGTGTGGCAATACCGTTGAGACGACGTCAAATTGTGAATGAGTATACCAGCATGGTCCATTGGTATGTTAAACTTGTTTAAGAATAGCATGAATCGCATTGGGATGTCTCTGTTGAAGAAGACGCATGTCCCAAATATTTGAGCGGGTTCAAGAGTGCAGTGTTCGCGTCTATCCGTCTCTGCCATGTAACTAGTGTAATTCAAATGGCAACACAAGCCATTGTACGGCCTCCCACTCACTTCTTTATATCAGACCGCTATGATGAATGGTGTCGTCATATACAACCCTTTTACCTTCTTAAAATACTCTCTTCAGTGGTGGATCCCCACATAACCATCAAATTCTTGTCTTCCAGTTTCTGTAGTAGTCATCATCATCATCATCCGTCACGAATTAGGCCTTTGTAGACCAGTTTCGGCCCCATCTAGCAGTCTTTTAAGAGGTCTTCCTGATCGACGATGCCCTTTGGGTTAATATTGCATCATCTTTTTTTTCCTTTTTTTTTTATTTTTTAATTAAAGTAAAGTATTCCCATTACAGGCCTCAGGAGGCCTTTTGGGGTAGTGGGAGGTTAAGGCTCCCACTATTTCTAGACAATCGGTACTTGATGTCAGCTGGGTTGTCAGCCCTGCGTGACGGCCGCCTTTACCCCAGAACAAGCGTCTGGTACTCATTTCAGTTAGAGGCTGAGTCGACCCCAGGGCCATAGTGCCGCCAGAAGGTTTGGGTCAGTTTAAAAATCCTGACCCCACCGGGATATGAACCCTCGACCTTCCGGCTTGTAGCGCAGTGCCTTAACCACTACGCTACGGCGTGCCCCGGATTTTTTAATTATCCATTCTTTTTACATGGTCCAGCCAGTTTAATTTATATCTGTTAAGTTTTTCTGTTTAGTTGGCTAGTTAGTTTAGTATCTTATATAATATAGGCCCGCTATTGAATATGTAATATTCATCTTTATCATCAGCGTGAAAGAGCTTTTTACCTTTATCTTTAAATTATTTTTTATTTTTTATGGGGTTTAAACTTTTTTTTATTTCCCTTATTATTTAGTGAACATATTTAAGTAGTCACAAAGTTAAAATAAAAGTGCTTAATTCAACCCCCAAAAGAAGGGCTAAATCGAATCAATAAATAAACTCCCGCCGTAACAAGAGTATCATCATCATCATCATCAACAACAACAAGGATTAAGTCCAATGGCCTGTTCCGATCTCATTATAGGTCGAATTGGTCCTTCCATCTCTTCAATGGTCTTCCCAACAATCTTCTCCATTTTGGTTTATAATTAAAGATTCTTCTTGATATGCGCTGTTCATTTATTCATAATACGTGCTGAAAGTAAGCATTTTCATAGTATTTTTTATTCTTTCACAAATTAATATAAATAGTGTATCGACAACTTTGCTTTTTGCAGACGATGAAGTAATAATGACAGCATCGGAAAATACTTTGCAACAATTCCTTTATACTTTAAATAATATCTCTCTAAAATACAATTTAAGAATATCTACATCTAAAACAAACATATTTGCTCTGAAAGGAAAATGTGCAATAAGAACAAAAATAGTGATAAACAATGTAATTATAGACCAAGTTCAGAATTTTAATTATTTGGAATGTCATTTAGTTAATGACAGAAAATTAATCTTTCTCGTATTCATCTTATTTATTTGTATTTTGAACATCTTGTTGCCCTCTTTAAGAAATCCATTTCCATCGATATAGTTTTTGTTCTAAGTTTTATGTTTAATAGTTTTAGGCTAATATAGTTATAATAATAATAATTTTATTTATATAAAAAATGTTAATATTTACACATCTTCTAGGCCTAAAGTTTTATTTTCCTTCTCCACTCGTCTCTATCCATCCACTCAATTTCATCCAGTCCTCTTGTTCTCATTCCAGTTCTTATTTATTGCATCCACGATTTTCGAGATCTTCCTTTCCTTCTTCTTCCAGGTGGACATCATTCCAATCAGTGGAGAGGTGTGAGTTTTGGGGAGAAGGAAAGCTCCATAGTGAAAAAAAAGTTTTACAAAAAAATTGCACGATTATATATAAAAAACAGATGTTAGACAAAATTCAATTATAGTTTTGCCGAACTGTTTCAACTGCTTAAGGCTTATTGTGTGAAGAAATGAGAGTTTGTGTCTTTTTTGGGCTTTATGAAAAATATTTAAATCCTCAAAACCTGTCCTGTTCCAAACGTTCTTTTCAGGCGAGAACAAAAGACACGGCCAGCAAAATATTTTTTGAGATTATTGCAACCACGTAACCAGGGGATGGTTTGATAGAAATTTGGATCGAAATGTCCTGTGAAAATTTTACGGCCTTTATATTGATTATTTAATTCAGTGAGAGGCTGTGTAGATCTATAATGTTTTTATTTATTTTATTTTGTCTTGAAATGAAAGTGAATTAAATGGGTGTTGTAAAAGTTTTTCAATAGCACTCACATATTACAGGTTCGTGATGCTGTTCCAACTCCGTTTGAACGTTCGCGACAGAGCTACTAGCACGAGAGAATTCTTGGAAGCTCATCGCTAGCGAGCTTCTATACGATTCACTAATGACAAAACGCGGAATAAAATAAATTGCAAGAAACACTTGAAAATTCACTATTTACATTCACACTATTTGTCCAGTGACAAGGTCACAATAAAATATAACATACAAACTATATATTATAAACAATTAAACTAAGTAAAATGACTAAAGCTTGGCTATTTCAATACTAACTAAGGACAATAAACTTTACTTTTTCTCGCAACTGCTCCCGCATGAAATGACACCCGTAACATGCGTAGCGCATCCAAGCCACCGGAAATAGGTGATATAATTTGGAAGAGCTCCGATAGGTGACACTAGCGTACAGATTTAACTTATAAATTATTTACTTATCAATTTATTTAAAAATAATATAACTTTTTAAAGTAAGAATTTTATAATTACATAATTTTAAATAATATTTAAAATAGTTTATTTTTGTAAAAAAAAATATAGGGAAGCGCCGCATCCAGCGCTTCTATTGACGCCTCGCCACTGATTCTAATGTTTTTCCTGGGTAACCTTTCTTCTTGCATTATTCGCATATGCCCATACCAATTTAATTGCTTGTATCTTATATAATCTACTATTGAATATCTAATATTCATTCTTTCTCGTATGACAGTATTTCTTATCAATACTAATAAATTTTATTGTTGAGGTGGATTGTCATAACATAAAATAAGTTAAAATGTATCTTCTTAGATCAGATCCGTAGTCCTCAACTTATAAAATATGAATTATTTTTGTCTGAAGGCCTTTCAGAACATCCGTTCCATCTTCAGCAGATCTTTCTTCGCTACATTATTTGATGTGGTGGTTGATGGTGCTGGTCTTAATGTAGTGTTGTCGTGACTAAAGCTTCTTCCTGACGATATCGTATAGTGGATTGTTTAGTAAGGAAGTGCTTTCATTTATTAACAACTTGTTGTCTATTTCCTTGATAATTTCCAGGTCTTTTGATTTTTGTTGGGTTTCCCTCTTAGTGTACTATTGTAAGGGTATCTTCTATTGAGTTCATTCTATGACCGGCGTTTATTATGTGCTTCGTAATTAGACTTTCCATATGCGTATACGAAATCGTTACGATGCTCTTTAAACCTTATGTTGAAGCTTCTTCTCGTTCTACCTATATAGAACATGTCACAGTCCCTTGTCATTAAATGTATTGTGTTTTTCTTCTTTATTACTAATAACATTATTTAGTTTATTATTAGTTTTGTAGGCTATGTTTAAATTTTTATTTATTTTTATCGATGTTCCTTATTTTTTCTAATAATAATAATAATAATAACAATAATAATAATAATAATTGTGGTGTTAGTAGTGATGGCGAGATGATAGTGGAAATGGTTGTAATGGTGCAATAAAATGGTATTTCTCTGCTTATACAAAGATTTAACATGCTATTAAATTAGTGTAGAGGGAGGTGATATTTTAGATCCGCCACCGGTCGATCATCACTATGCCGTGCATAGCACAGCGATCATTTGTTGATGCACACCTCGGCCACCGCAAGTCCATTAATTAAAATCACCCCGAGTTGTGATGCCATTTGTTAGACAAGTGATAATAGACTCTCTGCCTGACTGGATGGACGGAAGTCTATGGCGGAGGATTTTTCACCAGCCCCCCCGCGTGGCCCTCTCATCCATCCACTGGACCAACACACACTTCCGTAACATTCAAACAAACACTTCAATCCCCGTGAAATTTCTACGACCCGCATTCATTTTATAAACAAAATCGTTATGTCATCAGTCCTACCTTGGAGATTTGTATATGGTTAAACAATATTAGCAGTCGTGGCACGTATGAGAAATCTAATTAGCGTTTATGATATAAGTGAAAAGTTTAATTATTTGGGTTGTAATTTTACTTTAAACACAAAAACTGAGGCTTGATCCTTGGGACTGCGAGCAATGTATAAGAAACACTTTGAAGTGGGTTGAGGTCCGTTTTCATGGCGGGTTTATTATTCGAGGTTTCCTCCCTAGGCCGATTGCCTTCACCCAGCTCCAGAGCTCAGCCTGCCCCGTTTTATTTCGGGGTTGTCTCTCCTAGATGGGTTGTCTTGCAGGACTAACGAACCCCATCCGCCCGTTTGTCAATCTACAAGACAGTAATATGTTACGCAGATGATGTTCTCCTTTCAGAATCTGAAGATAATTTACAAAGATATTCGCATAAATTTAATATAAATGTCAGAAAATACAATATGGAAATTAACACGAATAAGACAAATTGCTTAACAATATCAAAAGAACCAGTAAGATGCAAATTAGAAGTGGAAAGAAAAATTATAGAACAAGTGTGAGAAGTTAATTATTTAGGTGTATTGATAACAAACACTCAAAATTTAATAAAAGAAGTAAAAAACAAGCTGATAAAGCAGCACAAATATCAGGGTATATGAAAGATATAATTTGGCGCAACAAACATATGTCAATAGAAAGCAAAACCCACATAAACAAAACGATTGTTCGACCAGTTATCGTATATGGAGCAGAAACTAGGGCTGGTACAACAAAAACTAAACAAAAAATAAGCACATGCGAAATGAAAATCTTAAGAACTATTCAGGAGGAAACATTATTTGATAAAATTCACAACACAGAAATTAGGGACAAATGCCATATTCAAGACATAACCAAATTTATTATAGATAGACGAAAATATTGGAAGGGTCATATAGAAAGAATGGAAGAAAACCGGCTTGCAAAAAGAGCTAAAGAAGATAGACCAATGGACGGGAGAAGAACAAGAGGAACACCAGCCAAGAGATGGATAGACAGTGTATGCACATCCAATATGTCTTCCTCCGAGGAGTGGTTTTGGAAATAAACAGGATGAAAATCCTACAAATTAAGTTTAAGAAGAAGAAGACAAAAACTGAAAGAGACATAAATATGAAACAGTCGAAATTTCAAATGATATGCGGAACTATAGGTCTACATAAAACTTTAAAGAACAAAACTAGGAGAAATACTAGATTGTAGTTTTATAAAACATTTTAACACATTTCACCATTTACAGTAAGATTCATTCTACTAACATACGTGTGTTACCTTAAGTTAGATTAGGTGGTTAGATTAGCTATCAATATATTACATTAGATAGTTACTTTCAGTTTTGGATGGTTCAGGGAACTGGAATCTTCTATCTGGTGGAATTCAGCAGTTGTCCTGTGTCGTGTCTTTTAGGTATCCTATCAACATTTCTAATTTTTTTCGCACATTCTTCTGACGAAAAGTACATAGGCCTATATAAATTCTTCACGTCTCTGTCACACTTTATAATAATAATAATAATTAGTTTTTTTTAAAATTACTATCCACAAGCATTACAATCCCTAAAAATAGAGAAAATATGGAATATTTTCCATCTTTCTCTCATTCATTGATATGTAATTAATTATAAATAAATTTTAAGTTTAAGTAAGTAAATTCTGTTAAATTATTTATAATTAGGCCATATTCAGCAATATTCACTTCCTGTTCACTCTATCAATTTTATCGCTGTATCATACCATCACACACTTTTTTTAATAACTTATTTTTTTCCATGGCGTGAAACGCCTAGAAGGCTCTTGGCTTACCTGTCGGCTCCTGGCCTCACATCTACATGTGTTAAACACAGAAGTAGACGATCATCCTGCCAGTGTAGGGGTGACATGAGGTCAACATGTCGGGTTCCCCAACCGTTATAGCTGGTTTTCTCAACCAGGAGCAGCTACTTATTGTAGCTACCAAATTCCTCACGATGCTGGGTTGGGCACCGGTCCCATACTGGCCGAAATGCCATGACCAGCGCAAGTCCCATAGTTCTGCGCCAACACCTCTTGCCTTAATCACTCGACTACGGGGCAGGACTATTTCTAATTATATTCAGTATTATTAATTTCCTGTTCTGTCTTTCAATTTCATCGCAGTATCATATACCGTACAAATATCATATTCCACCAAGTAAAATAAATAAATAGTAAAATAAAAATTCCATTACAAATTACACTTTTTTTAATATCTGACACACTTAGGCCTATATTAAATCATTCTGTATTAAGGTGTCAGATAGTACAGGATTCTTATTCAAGAACGCATAGGCTATATATAATTTGCCTGAGCAACCACTCAAAACTTTATCGGAAAATTTGTTTTCATTTTATAGGCTTATAGGCCCTACGATCTAGTCGAAAATCACATAGATCGAAAGGTTAAAAACCTCTGTCCTACATAATCAGGATTCTGCAATCAATCAAGATCATGAAACGGTGAGGCACATAAATTATACATTTTGAAAGCAATTATTTGTTGTAAAATAATTTAAAATTCGTGCAACTCGAGAGAATAAAGATTTAAAAAATATATTTGTTAGAAGTAGCACGTAGTCAATTGGTCCCATGTAGAGACAAGAGGCGGTACATCAAACAGAACGTGACCCCCCGACTACTGGATATTAAGTAAGGCAAAAAAATTCCAGTACTTGAAACTGAAAAATTATCCAGCACTAAGCTGCCCCGCTACCTGACTGCTACTATGCAAAAAATTCTCCGACACTTCGCATTTTATTAATGAGTTTTACATTCAGGAATGTCTACAACTTTGGACAAACTCGAAATAGGCTGTAGAGATACAGACAATTAAAGTATCTTTATTCCCTATGAAGCAATATTGACATTTTCCCCACCAATACATTGCCTAGTTTGTTTTGTAACTAACTCACTGGCACTATCGAACCCCTAGGTTCACGGCCGCGCGGACATAAGCTCTCCATACATTCTTATCCTGAGCCAAAGTTCTCCAATCGTTCCCTGTATAATTTACTTCCCTCAAATCATAGTTATGTTATTCTCTCACCTCATTCTTGGTCTACCAATTGGACGTTTTCCCTCTTGTTTTCCTACAAGAACGTATTTCATTCCCCATTTGTGCCACATGCCCTGCCCATCGCAGTCTGGGAGACTTAACTGTTCATATTATATCTGGCTTCCTATTAAGACCATGTAGTTCACTGACATGTAGTCTTCTCCATTGACCTGTCTGTTCATCTGTCTTAGGTCTAAAAAGTTTCCTAAGAACTTTATTCTCAAATACTCGTAATCTTCTTTCCTCCCTTAAAGTAAGAGTCCATGTTTGGCATCCATATTATAATATAACTGGTAGAATAACAGTTTTATATTTAACAAGTTTTTAATTTATTAATTTGCAATCAATGCTGAAAACCAAACTGTTATTTCCCCAACATTAATTTATTTATTTACAGATTTTCAACGTTTACGCATCTTTCTGTGCCTGAAGTTTTATTTTCCTTCTCCACTCATCCCTATCCATATACTCCATGCCCTCCAGTCCTCTTGTTCTCATTCCAGTTCTTATTTCTCGAATCCATCAGTTTCGAGGTCTTCTTTTCTTTCTTCTTCCAAGTAGACACCATTCCAATGTTTTTTTTTTCTGGGTAACCTTTCATCTTGAAAATCATTGGAATGATGTCCACCTGGAAGAAAAAAGAAATGAAGACCTTAAAATCTCATTAATTGACGAAAGGTTCTATAATTAGTTATATTAGCCGGTTTACAATTATTGCAATACAACGTATAATTCAATTAGAAATCTATCTACATAAAACCTACAAATTCTCTTATATCCTCTTATCGAGCGTTCGAAGAGATCTACGTTTCGATTTTACTAAAATTACCTCAAAAATATTTTCCTTTTCTTTGTGAATTAAACCCTAAATGAACTGAAAAAAAAAGCCGTGGCGCGAGAGATCTAAAGGGCATTTGGTCTACTAACTGCTGCTGGCTTCACATCTGTTTGTCACAAAGGCCGATGATCATCCAGTCAATGTAGAAGTGGAATGTAATCGGCATGTCGGGTCACTATATAAGTCTATAACAATTTTTCTCAAACTGGAGCGGCTATATATCATAGCTTCCAAAATTCTTGACGTTGCTAGATGGCAGCGGTCCCATACGGCGGCTAAAATTCCACGAGAAAAATTCTCTCTACCGGCTTTAAACCAAGGCATATCTCATGGCTCTGCGCCAAGACATGATACCTTAGACCGCTCGTCTATGGTTTGGAATATAAAAATAAGTAAATACAATTACGTTCATTATAATATAAAATACAAAACAGGCCTATTGCTTTTTTAATTTCATGCGAAAAGTTGTACAAGAGAACAACATATTAGAAATGACAATATCAGAGAGGACTAATAAAAGTACAACCACTTCTTCAACAAACAGAAGAACACAGGAACAATTGGATAGAGCATCTGCAAAGAATGAGAGAGGAAAGGATACCAAAGATGGCACTGATGTATAGGCCTAATCTTGGAGGACGAAGATCGGTAGACTACGAATAGTGACAGACTAAAACGAGCCAGAAATAGGAATGGAAGGTAGTGTATAATTTAGAATCATATAAATCGATATACGCTTAAATGTTGCTATTTAAAAAATGTGTATAGGCCAAAGTGTCTAAATATAGGCCCATATATAGACTATATATTTATGTATATATAGGCTATGTGTCCACCGCTGTGGTCTCCAGGTAGCGTGCTGCCTTGTCACGCAACGGGCCCGGGTTCGATCCCCGGTCGGGACAGTTTTTCTGGGTGAGGTTTTTAAAGGGGTTTTTCCTCACCTGTAAGACAAATGTCAGGAAAACTTTAAATGCGCAAACGGTCCCCGAAATCATATGGCCATCATCATCATCCTTATCATTATCATCATTGTCATCATCATCATCCTTCACCGGTGTGGAAAGCAACGGGAAGCTACCAGACCTACAATTCCCTAGTAAAGCTGCAAGCATAGCATGAAAATGCTATGATTGCAGTGAAAGACCTGCCTTCGGGCAGAATTACTATGGATGGATAGGCTATGTGTATATGTATATATATAGAAATCCTACTAGATAATAATAAAATAAAACAGGCCTGTGTTAGTAATCTACAAATATAAACTAAATTACACATTTACTTGTATTATAATAATAATAATAATAATAATAATAATAATAATAATATTATTATTAATAATAATAATAATAATACTTAATTTATTCTGGCAGAGTTAAGGCCATAAGGCCCTCTCTTCCACTCAACCAGCACAAATACAAATAAATATTTGACAAATACAGATATACACTAGGCCTATATTAATTATAAACAGTTAAAGATACAATAATGTAGCAATGTAAAAGTTAATTAAAATAAAATATGAATATTTATAAATTATTTTGACGTTTGGACTTTATCCGTCCGTTCAGTGTCATCATAATTATTTGTACCGTTTGGTTTCTCTGACCATGTGGGCCTAGATGTATGTTAAAGTTTATTAAATCGAATTTTTCAGAATCATCTTTAGCGTTTGTTCTTATTACAAGCGATAAACTTCTCTGACCAGATGATAATCCGAATTACAGCCTGTCCCTCTAACGGATCTAATATCGGTGACTATTTAACTCATGCCCCAAATGGGAGTCAATGACCAATCACGTTTCAATGATTTCTGTTTTACAACCAATCAGAGTCGTGTTTCACCAAATATTTATCAGTGTTATAATTACCATATTAAAGAAAGCTCCTCCTTACAATATTGCGTTCCTTTGGCAATAAATAGTATGATCTGGTTGCAGTGATAAACAAAAGAAGCGGTAGAAGCGTACCTATCGTTTCTCATTTGTTTTCAAACATCGCCGTTTACATTAAATATATAAATATTTTAAAATAACTATCGTTAAATAATGATTTGTGAGTAAACAGCTTAATTTTATTCGTTAAATAGTCCTAACAAATGCCACTCTTGATTTCCAAATTCTCATAAGTAATGCCACGAGTGATTTCCAAATTATCGATAAATTCACGACTCACGAAGTGAGGAGTGAATTTATCTAGAGAATTTGGAAATCAAGAGTGGCATTTGTTAGGACTATTTAACGAATAAAATTAAGATGTTTACTCACAAATCATTATTTAACTATAGTTATTTTAAAATATTATATATTTAATGTAAACGGCGATGTTTGATAACAAATGAGAAACGATAGGTACGCTTCTACTGCTTCTTTTGTTTATCACTGCAACGAGATCATACTATTTATTGCCAAAGGAACGCAATATTGTAAGGAGGAGCTTTCTTTAATATGGTAATTATAACACTGATAAATATTTAGTGAAACACGACTCTGATTGGTTGTAAAACAGAAATAATTGAAACGTGATTGGTCATTGACTCCCATTTGGGGCATGAGTTAAATAGTCTAGATAAATTCACTCCTCACTTCGTGAGTCGTGAATTTATCGATAATTTGGAAATCACTCGTGGCATTACTTATGATAATACATGTTTCCGAGTTTCACCATTTGGAAAAGTACACGTGTATTTATGGGGCACGCCGTAGCGTAGTGGTTAAGGCACTGAGCTACAAGCCGGAGGGTCGAGGGTTCAAGTCCCGTTGGGGTCAGGATTTTTAAACTGACCCAAACCCTCTGGCGGCACTATGGCCCTGGGGTCGACTCAGCCTCTAACTGAAATGAGTACCAGACGCTTGTTCTGGGGTAAAGGCGGCCGTCACGCAGGGCTAACAACCCGGCTGACATAAAGTGCCGATTGTCTAAGAAAAAGTGGAAGCCTTAACCTCCTACTACCCCAAGGGCCTCCTGAGGCCTGTTGTGGGATCACTTTACCTTTTACAAGTGTATTTATCAACATCCTTATGTTATGTGTGACGGAGAGTCTAACGAAGCGACGATATAAATAAGTTTAATTAGAGGATGATGTGCGTGGTATTTATATAGAAAAGGTAAGGATGGACTATTCAACCATCTCGTAGACGAAGCCATGGCAATAATTATTATTCCTGGGACGGTGTAACGCGATAAAATCTGCGAATACCCAAATAAAACGTAAGCATCGATTATGAACACGTTAAAGAATTTGGGTAAAAATAATATTCAGGTCTGAAAAAAGTAACACTAATCAAAATGAGACATTGCAAATGTTTCTACTAAATTTTTCTTAGAGCGAATGATAAACAAATGTTACTTTTGCGAATTAATTGATGGGTTTTTGAGAAAATTGTTTTTAAGTGTGAATTATTTATATATACCTATTTAGATTTTTGTCTCTAAATACTCCTAGATTTTTCAACTGTCTCACTATAAGTGATTTCAACCCCAATAAGTGACACTTGCGAAACGGCATTAATATTGTAGATAATAAATTAAACCGATATCAAATTATGTGTGGCACCATAAGAAGAACCTCCGAAAGACTCGAAGAGAAACTCAGCTCAGGTTTTATAAAATTACGGCGGTTCTTGTTCTTTTATATGCATCTGAAACTTGGGTACTTACAAAAAAATATCTCACACATTCAAGCCACTGAAATGAAATTTTTAAGATCCGTAAAATGATGTACACGCATGGATAGATTACACAATGAATCAATGAGAAATTAACTGTATATATATTTTCAAAACTAGAAGAGCAAAAATACCTATGCAAAGAACAGTTAGACAGAATGGACAATACAAGATTACCCAAAACGATCAACACCTACAAACCACATGGGAAAAGATCTTTGAGGCGGCCAAGGAAACGATGGACTTAAGACCGGAACAGGTCGCATTGACCTAATCCTGAAAAGGAAGAAGAAGCTATTGGTCTCTGATAGTGATAACTAGGGTTCGGAAGTTGAGGAAAATCCTTTTTTATTTCATTCCTGAAGACGATATCTAACATAATATATATACACATTTTGGGTCATTGTAATAATAATAATAATAATAATAATAATAATAATAATAATAATAATAGCTTTATTTTACCTGGCAGAGTTAAGGCCTTAAGGCCTTGTCTACCACTCAACCAGGTTTAAAAAAATACAAACAAAAAAAAATAGTCTTAAATCTAAATTACAATATATATATATATAAACGATTACAAGTTATGAATACAATACAATTAATATTTATAATATATTTTGATTTACTCTAAATTTAACGAATTAAATATATAATATGTACAATATATATAAAAAACGAGGAAAAGATTAATGACATTGTAGACCAGAAAATTGTGGGTTTTACTTTACTTCTTGTCCTTTTTCGACGTGTTTTGGCTTCCTGGTCCGTTTTTAGCCTTTTTTTTAGATTTGAACTTTTTTTTTTGCAACTTTACCTTCTTTTGACTACATTTTGTCCGCAGCGGGCCCGGGTTCGATTCCCGGTCGGGACAGGCTCCTGGGTGAGCTTTTTCGGGATTTTTCCTCACCTGTAAAACAAATGTTAGAAAGCTTAGGTCCCAACGGTCCCCGAAAATCATCCGGCCATCATCATCATCCTTCACCGGAGTGGAAAGCAACGGGAAGCTACCACACCTATAATGCCCTAGTAAAGCTGCAAAGCAGTGCATGAAAATGCTATGATTGCAATGAAAGACTTGCCATCGGGCAGATTTACTAGGTACGGATATAATTCAAGAATCCGCAGAGTCTAGTCACATTAATTCCAAATTCTTTAAAAACACTATCTAGTTTTAATTTTTAGAAGATTTTTCACATTATTGTTCTGCCAGAAACTATTCAACCCTCACAAAATACCCCGTTATTTTTAACCACTAGTGACTATAGTCTCTCTGCTTTAAATTCACAAGAAATTTGTAGAATGAGACAACTGTACTCATTGCCGGTGTTTCTTCATCATATTTTAATAGGGGAAAGGGGGAAGAGGAAAACTGACAACAGGGTGGGTTCTTTCTTATATATCTGGACTAAAGTGGTCAACGATCTACCCTTGTATCTCCATATCTCTCTCTCTCTCTCTCTCTCTCTCTCTCTCTCTCTCTCTCTATATATATATATATATATATATATATATCTGCCAAGTTAAAAAAAACTCCTGGCGCGACAGGCCTACAAGGCCCTTAGCCTACCAGCCGGCTGCTGGCCTCACATCCACATGTGTGAATCACAGAGGTAGATGATCAGCAGCCAGTGTAGGGGTGACATGTGGTTAGCATGTCGAGTCCCCCAGCCGTTATAGCTGGTTTCCTCAACCTGGAGCCGCTACTTATTGTAGCTACCCAATTGCCTCACGATGCTGGGTGGGCACCGGTCCCATACTGGCCGAAATACCATGAGAAAATTTCTTCCCCCATGGAGACTCGAACCAGCGCAAGTCCCGTAGCTCTGCGCCAAGGCTTCCTACCTTAACCGCTCGGCTACGGCGCGGGACCTGCCAAGTTAAGCCTGCTATATAACAGCCTACTGACCGTCTGAACTACCGTATTTCGTCTTCAGATTTTTAGTAAGATTAGCCATAAGATTAGCCATGTGACCATATTCACGTTATGTTTCCTTATAACTAATCCTGGATCTTTGCGTATACCCGCATGGATCTTCATGCCCTCTATGCAAAACACGTTATCGATGAAGGGCATCGCATGTTAAATATTGAAAACACTCTAACAGTAATGCACAGAGAAAACAAACCAGCGAAGATAAACGTACTCGAGGAGACGGAAATTATGAAAGCAGTTCACAACAACGACCATCTGATAAACGAAAACGAACCCAGTACATGCAACTTCCTCTACCAGATCTTCAGTGAAACGCCAGTTTTGAATCCTGCCGATGATGGGACAAGTCCCGAAAGCGCTTCAGTTAAATAACTAATAAACTAATAGTGCCAATGAGTTAGTTATAAAGTTGAGGAGACGGATCTTTCAGGTGAATATTTCATAATTTTATATTTTAATGCAAATTATGGAAAAACTTGTATTTCAAACATACATTATTTTTAAAACGCCAATAGAAAAACTGTTTAATATTTAGGCCTTCATGTTAGTATCCAATGAATTTTCAATTTGAGGTCGAATATTTTCTCTGGTATTAAAACCTGTAAAGCATTCGGTATGTGTTCTAATTTGCCAAGTCAGCGAGCTCTAAGTATCACAAAGCTTATACACTGAATGCTTTGTGCATTATCACAATATTTAGTCACTTCCATAAGAAAGAGTAGAAGTGAGTCGATTTTTTATTCCACCCTCACTACAGTAACAATTGTATTTTCTTAAGCCCTCTCTTGTGCAGGTGAATAACTAAAAAAATATACCGAAGTCATCCACAAGTGATTTGTCGGGCGTCATTTAAAAAATACGTCTTATATTCCCAATGCCAAAGGACATTCTTGAAAGTCGGTGTGGGAAAAAAAAGATATAGCTAGTAGGCCTAATGTTTTCTCCCCTGCTTTCCGCCTCATATGTCAAAATTATGACAGCTTCTACCTTTATTCTCTGCGATGCTCAACCCCAAAGTGGCCAGAAACTTGTTGCATTGCCACGTCAACATCCAGCAACCACCCCCTCAAATACAAAAAATGTAAAGAGTAAAAAAGGGAAAATGAAAAATAGAAGCGAGAGAATAGAAATGTCGCAAGGCTGAAATATGTGGTGTACAAGATGACAATCAGAAAGTTCTTGCTACCTGCTGTTTGTTTGATACGTGTTTTGTCTATCTTCCGATACAACTAGCTAGCTTATCTTAAACATCTGTTCCAAGTGATAAAATTCAGGTATTTAATCAAATTCTTACAGTCTAATCGGTCTAAAAGCAGCATCAAACATTACTTGTTTTTCTCACCTACACTATGATATAGTCAGTATTTACAGTGCTTCTTTAAAATATAAGAGATTCCAGATTCCAACTGTAGATATTTCATAAGCATGGATTTTTTACTGGAGTTAGTATTGAAATGTATGATTTTTTAATTGAGTCGTTATTCAGTCCTAATGAATGAAAGTGTTTTAGACTATTGAATTTGCATTAAATATATATTAATTTTTGTTTAGATAACTCGTAGTCCACTAAAACGTAGGCCTAAGTAGAAATCGAGAGTGACTCTTGACGACCCAACTCCATTCAAAAAACGTTAAACTGAAAATATATTATAAAACGGGTTTTCTACCAGTTACATTATATGGATGCGAAATACGGACTCTTACTTTAAGGGGGGAGGAAAGGAGATTACGAGTATTTGAGAATAAAGTACTTAGAAAAAGTTTTGAGCCAAAGAGAGGTGAACAGACAGGTGAATGGACAAGACTACTTAACAGTGAACTACATGGTATTTATAGGAAGCCAGACATAGTAAGAACAGTTAAGTCTCGTAGACAGCGATGGGCAGGACATATGGCACGAATGGGGAATCAAAGACGTGCATGAAAGCTTCTTGTAGTAAAAACCAGAGGGAAAACGCCCAGTTGGTACATAAATAATGATGTGAGAGAATAACATTAACCATGATTTGAGGAAAGTAGATTATACTTACTTACTTACTCACTCACTGGCACTATCGAACCCGTAGGTTCATGGCCGCGCGGACATAAGCTCTCCATACACCCCTATCCTGAGTCAATGCTTTCCAATCATTCCCTGTATAATCTACTTCCCGCAAATCATAGTTAATGTTGTTCTCCCACCTCATTCTTGGTCTACCAACTGGGCGTTTTCCCTCTGGCTTTCTTACAAGAATACAGGGAATTATTGGAAAACATTAGCTCAGGATAGAGATGTATGGAGAGCTTAAGTCCATGCGACCATGAACCTACGGGTTCGATAGTGCCAGGGTGTTAGCTAGTTTATGCATAGAGCCTATGGCCTGGAATTAATCCACTTAACAACAATAGATTATAATCAATAAATAATGATCTACCGTACTTTAAAAGGAATATTTAATTCATGCCCCAAATGGGAGTCAATTACCAATCACATTTCAATTATTTTTTATTTACAACCAATCACAGTCGTGTTTCGCCTCGAATTTATCAACCGAAGTTTACATATTAAAGAAAGCTTCTCCTTTTTATCATTCTGATTAGGTCATAGCATTATTTTGCAATGACTGACTCCAAGAAATATGGCTACCAGATTGTATAGGCCTATATAGTGCATGAATGTCAGCAGATAGCGCATGCGGGAGATAATATAAAAACATTTGTAGCAATTTATTATACCAAAAAAAGTAACCACTGTTTGCACTTTCTTAAACGAATTATTTTCCAGGAAATGACGTTGCAACAAAAAATAATTGGCATATTTACATCATAGGACATCAGAAATTAATTAGCCTAATACCTATAATGTTGGTTATAAATTTCTCCACTAGGGTGCAGTATTAATATTGCGATCCTTTGGCAATAAATAATATGATCTGGTTGAAGTGATGAACAAAAGAAGCAAATGAAGCGTACCAATCGTTTCTCGTTTGTTTTCAAACATCGCCGTTTATATTAAATATATAAATATTTTAAAATAACTATAGTTACATAATGATTTGAGTAAACAGCTTAATTTTATTCGTTAAATAGTCCTAACAAATGCCACTATTGATTTCCAAATTCTCCAGATAAATTCACTCCTCACTTCGTGAGTCGTGAATTTATCGATAATTTGGAAATCACTCGTGGCATTACTTATGAGAAATAGCATCATCTTGTTAAGAGAACTGATATTTTGGTCGAGGGATTGTGCCGCGAATAATTTTGTTTTCTCCTGCTATTTAGTTTATTAACACTTCATTCGGGGATTTATTCTTCTGAGCCAAGAGTAGCACAAGTCGCGAATATTATGTTTCTTGCTTTTCTTCTAATTATTATTGGAATTAGCTGTCCCTAGTTTCGAATTATCCCTCCGGTTACGAATAACAAAATTCGATGTTCCAACATAAATCCATTTACAGTTAATTAAATATATGGCAAATGTGGACTATTTGTAGTTAAATTATTTGATAGTAAAAAAACTATTGTTAACTTCGTGAGTATCCACAACGAATATAGCCTAATTAAAAGATCATTCCTAAATCTGAAAATCATTAGGCCTACTAAGCTATTGAGGTAATTACATTTTTATGTAACTTATTTAGCCCTAATTTCACACTGATCTCCAATGTTTAGTTCCAACATTATTTAAATCCCACATTAAAACATCCTAAATAAGGAATTTTTATTTCTTTATTTATATTCCTTAGTTTAACCTCACCTAGGCCTACTTTTTTATAATAAAACTCAATGACAGATCCACTTTTAAAACAACACAACTTTTAAGACACCATTCACTCCTACATTCATACTAAAACGAAACTCCCTGGCGCGAGAGGCCTACCACCGGCTGCTGGCATCACATCTACGTTGTTAATAACAGAGGTAGACGATCATCCTGCCAGTGTAGGGGTGACATGTGGTCAGTATATTGGGTTCCCCAACCGTTATAGCTGATTTTCTCAACCTGAAGCCGCTATTTATTGTATCTACCCAAATGCCTCACGATGCTGGGTGTGCACCGGTCATACACTGGCCGAAATTCCATGAGAAAATTTCTTCTATACTCGAACTAGCGCAAGTTCCGCTACGACGCGGGACATATTCATACTAAAGAATGTAAATATACAAGTAATGGATGAATGTGATGACTAGATGGTCTTCGGGATTATTTGGGCCTTAAAGTTGCCCAATATATGATTACAGGTGAGGAAAATCCCCCCGTGCCAAAAAACTCACTGAAGAATCTTGTCCGACTAGCGATTGAACTCGGGCCCGCTGCTTATATAGGCCTATAACGGCGTTTTTTTTTTCCCCCAAAAAACATAGTGGTTGATCATTAAGCATTTCTTAACAACATTTGGTATAGGCCTATTATTTTTCTGAAATTAAATTATTAAGTAATGTCGTTCAATTAATTCTACCTGGTAGGCCTATTACAATGAACAGTTCAGATTACAAGTGATAGGCCTATTCATTCAGATATGCGCTAGAAAATTAATTGTTATTATTATTATTATTATTATTATATTATTATTATTATTATTATTATTATTATTATTATTATTATTATTATTATTATTATTATTATTATTATTATTATTATTATTATTATTATTCTGCTCTTCCTGGATTAGACATTAGTTGCCTGTTCCGTCTTCACTAATAGATCTAAGACCATCTATTCCGAGGACGTCCGACATCTCTTCTTCCTCTCGGAAAATAATGTAAGATTCATTTGATAATCTACTTTCTTCCATTATTTCTACAAGTTCTTTCCACCGAATCTTGTTGTTAAACATATGTTCTTTTATGGAGTAATTCTGTAGTTCTTCACGGATATCCTCGTTTCTTATCTGGTCCATTCTAGTGCATCCTTTTACTCTTCTTAAGAACCTCATCTATGCCGCTTGGATTTTACTTTCCTCTTTGGTAGTGATAATCCAAGATTCGCTCCCATACAAAAGGACAGGGCCGCCATTGTTTTATAAAATGTTAATTTTGTTTGTTTATGGGCTCTATTATTCAATGTTCTATTTACTGTATTGTGCCACAAATAGCTTGAAACTGACGAGTTTTATATTCAATATCTGTATCATAGGCCTACTTATAGCTGATATCACATCCGAAATATTTAAAGTGGAATACATGTTTAATAATTTCGTCTCTAATTACTATTTTTGCACGCAGAGTGTTTCTTCCACAAAATGCCATTACTTTTGTTTCACTTACTGAAATTTTAAAATTACAATCGCTACATATTGTATTTCCCTCCATGGTATCTTTACCTTGTGTTGGAGTGGCTTGCGTGCTTAAATGATCCTGAGAGCTATGCCGGCGGTAGCATTGCTGCCGATAGGGTTACCCATGCCGGACTGGTCGAAGGTGATAAGCCAGACGAAATAAGTACCTTGGTCGAAAGATTGACGATCTTTCACCGTAAAAATACAACCGTCAAGAAATGCGGACTTGGGTTCTACTGGGGTAAAATTTTCCGGAGGTCAAATGGTCCCCCATTCGATTCTCCGGGCGGGGACTACTTCAGGGAACCCATGCCAAAGGCTCAAACACAGGGACATGTTCCTAGGAACATGGAATGTTAGGACTTTATACAATAGCGGGGCACTAGAGATATTAACGCGGGAATTAGATAAATCGCCCTTGGATATAATCGCTTTACAGGAAGTTAGGTGGCCAGGAGAAGGTAGTCAGGAATCAGGAAGCTTTGCATTATACTATGGGGGTGCAGAAAGACCTGCATTTGGAACGGGTCTTTTAGTCAGAAGAAGGATTCTATCCGCTATCCGAGATATTAAGTTTGTTAGTGATAGGATATCATACATATTGTATTTAGTTTGTAAGCAGCCAATTGTAACAGATCTTCATCATGGTGTAGTAAGACTAAATCATCCGCGAAAATTAAGTTATTAATACTTAAGTTACTGTTCAATTTAAGGCCTTTGTCTGTTATAATCAATTATTATTAAACTAACTAACTCACTGGCTCTATCGAACCCGTAGGTTCATGGCCGCACGGACATAAGCTCTCCATACATCCCTATTCTGAGCTAATGTTTTCCAATCATCGCTTGTATTATTATTATTATTATCATCATTATTATTATTATTATTATTATTATTATTATTATTATTATTATTCATCCGGTATAATGGCAGCTGCCGCCGTCTTCCGGAAACCAAACGCCATTCCTTTCTGTCCGTCCACTGATCTTCCTCCATTCCTCTGATATTCATAACTGCTTGTACCCCTTCTATCCAAGTTTTCTTCGGTCTTCCTCCTTCCCATTGGGATAACAATTTTTGGCAATCTTTGCTCTGGCATTCTTTTGACATGACCATACCACTGTAATATTTTCTTTTCTATAGTGGTCTCGAGGTAGCGTGCTGCCTTGTCACGCAGCGGGCCCGGGTTCGATCCCCGGTCGGGGCAGTTTTTCTGGGTGAGGTTTTTATCGGGGTTTTTCCTCACCTGTAAGACAAATGTCAGGAAAAATTTAAGGCCCAAACGGTCCCCGAAATCATATGGCCATCATCCTTAACATTATCATCCTTACAATTATCATTATCATCATCATCCTTCACCGGTGTGGAAAGCAACGGGAAGCTACCACACCTAAACAATTCCCTAGTAAGGCTGCAAGCATAGCATGAAAATGCTATGATTGCAGTGAAGGACCTGCCTTCGAGCAGAATTACTATGGATGGAATGTCTATGATGTCCGGCTCCTCTTGTACACCCATAATTTCCCTTATTTCTTTATTTCGTATTCTATCAATTCTAGACTTTCCAGCTGATCATCTTAAAACATCCATTATTATTATTATTATTATTATTATTATTATTATTATTATTATTATTATTATTATTATTATTATTATTATTATTATTGTTATTATTATTATTATTGTTATTATTATTCTTAGTATTATTATTATTATTATTATTGTTATTATTATTATTATTGTTATTATTATTATTATTATTATTATTATTATTATTATTATTATTATTATTATTATTATTATTATTATTATTATTATTATTATTATTATTATTATTATTATTATTATTATTATTACAGAAGCAGGTATTGAGATATCTGGAATTTTGAAGCTAAACACTGTCCGGAATGTAGAACTCAGCTGGAAGCTTCTCCGCGGTGTCCTGACAGCTCTCCAGGAGTTCACACCTCATCCCGCGTCTGTTCGTAGCACAGCTCCATTACTTTCACTAAATACTGTAAATGCTGTAATTCCAAGTTTTCTACATGTCAAATGTTAACACAATTTCTGGATGCATTATGTGATTTCCTGGTTAAGATTCTTAAAAACGTCATTTTAATTACGACTACTTGGCAAGTTCCATTTCAAATACCCTACTTTTTTTTGGTGATACTTCTTATAAAATTTATAGGGATAATCAGAAAATAATTATTATTATTTTTCCATCTGAAAAAAAAACTATATTAAGGACATAGAGAATGAGATGGACAAAAGGATGGTTTTGCTATAGGCTAAACATACATTAGGCCTATTTCTAAGCAATCATTACTAACATTGATGCATTTGTTCTATTGTCTATTTATAGATAGTCAAGATATCAGAGATGAATTACAAATATATAGTACAAACAAGAGAATATGCAGAAATGAAAGTAATTGGTTTGAACATGAACAAAGAATTCCAAATAATCGTTTATCAAAACAGATGCTTCATTATAAACCTCAAGGCCGAACAAATGTAGGAAGACCAAAAAAGAACGTTGGAAGGACGACCTGCACCTGCAGCATATAGTGCATCGGGGAGCGGAACGGGCCAACAGGCTCATACCTTGAAGAAGAAGATGATGTCTATTTATAGAAAGAGAAAAGTGACGTAAACATATATTAATAACAATCGACATTGCCTTCTTCAAAACTTAAACAACATAGCCTATTTTATGCAGTAGCTACTAGCTAATACATGGCGTGCGCTTTTACGCCTAAACAAATGAAAATTAATGTGTTTTTACGTATGTTTAGTTGAATAAGTAAAAGGAAAAAAATAATTATAAATTTATATCGTAATTATTTTTAAATGCCCCGTGCTGATTACCCATCGTTGCCCGGGAATCCACCTTATCCCGATCTTCTTGGCATAAATGAGCTGAAAGATGAAAATTAATGTCTTTTTATGTTTAGTTGAACAACTGAAAGGAGAAATTTATATCGTAGCCTATTTATTTTCAGATACCCCGTGCTGATTACCCGGCGTTGACCAAGAATCTACTTATCCCGATCTTTTTTTATATAAATCAACTGAAAAACGAAAATGAATGTGTTTTTATGTTTAAGTAAAAGGGAAAAATGTGTATCATAATTATTTTTAGATACCCCGTGCTGATTATCCGGCGTTGACCAGGAATGTACGCATAAATGAGCTGAAAAACAAAATTCGTTATTATGAGATATCCGTAAAAGAATACCCGCCGAGCGCTGCTACGCTTGCCCGGGAATCTACTGGGCATCAATGAAAGACAAAAATGATTATTGTGAGTTATCCGTAAAAGACAAACATATGGTATCGCTGACTTTTTTATAGACTTTTCTTTTTTTTTAGATATTCATTCCGTGTACATTGATTTTGAGTATTTGTTATGATTTAGACAGCGTAAGCCATTTAAGCGTCCAAAAAGCTTTTTTTTTTCACGTTTTTCCCTATAAAGGGTGATTTTTAATTATGTAGGTATGTAGGAGTTGAGTATCACAACTCTCTTATAGCCTATGTCCATCCCGGGAATCTCCTGAACATTTTGCAAAAAAAAACCCATCACAATCGGATGAACGGTATAAGAACAAACAAACATTAATTTTTATATATTAGATACATCCTATAATCAATAACATTTCCGAAAATGACAAATGGTCGTTACACTGATTTTCGTCAATTTTCTCTTTATATCCATCTATCCATAGTAATTAAAATATATATACAGTCAATATGCCCATTTCACCAATAAATGTTTAAAATGGTCAACAAGTTTCTACAGCCAAGCTGTCATTCTCAAGACCAGATATTGACTGGTCAATATCTGGTCTTGAGAATGACAGCTTGGCTGTAGAAACTTGTTGACCATTTTAAACATTTATTGGTGAAATGGGCATATTGACTGTATATATATTTTAATATTGTATCACCAAGAAGATCAATTGTGTATTAAATATCCATAGTAAGTTAATTCTGCCCGAGGCCAGGTCTTTCACTGGAATCAAAGCATTTTCATGCTATGCTTTGCAGCTTTACTAGGGAATTATAGGTGGGTAGCTTCCCGTTGCTTTCCACACCGCTGAAGGATGATGATGATAATGATGATGTTCATATGATTTCGGGGACCGTTTAGGCCTTAAAGTCTTCCTGACAATTGTATTAAAGGTGAGGAAAACCCCGATAAAAATCTCACCCAGAAAAACTGTCCCAACCAGGAATCGAACCCGAGCCCGCTGCGTGACAAGGCAGCACGCTACCTCGAGACCACAGCGGTGGTCTCTATATAAATATACTAATTATAATAAAATGTTCACTAGTTTAACGAATACTTCTCGCAAATGTCTTTGAGAAATGACCTTTGGCTTTTCGCGATAAAATGTATCTCTGCAGCATCTTCTTGAAAATACCATGAGAGTTCAAAGTGAAAGTCGCAGATTGGGATGTAGAGAGAGTTGTCCAAGTCACCCAATATGCTAACATTTGACAATATGGTTGAATTTTGCTGTATGAAATCTCAAATTGTCATACAAAAGGATTATATATGTTGTGAAATGAACAAATTTCTTTCATGGATCAATATTTTTCATTAACCGTCTGTTCTCCACGTTTGACAGGCTGTCATTATGTTAGCGTCGCAAATATTGTACGCCACAAACAAAAAAAAAAAAAAAAAAAAAAAAAAAGAGAGAATTTAACAATGCGTAACACAGTCCACCGCTGTGCCTCCGATCCTGATGTTTAAGTTTTACGAGGGGTAAAGGGACAAATTCGCGCTCTACTGCCAATAAAGAAATAGTTGAATTGGGAATGAACGTCTGCCACAACCAATCACTGCTCTTGGCGCCGCTAGGAAGGATTGAAATTGCTACGATGTTGTCAGCTGTATTTCTGCTAACCGAGAATAGCGTGTTTCACAGCGATAAATGAGAAATCTCATATTTTTGTTCAATTTCAATTTCGCATAATAAAAGAGGATTTATTTCTAATATTTACGTTCTGAATAAACAGGAAGTGGCATTACTTGATATTCCACGCGTACATAAAAGCGGCCCCTCCCACTTAATATCCATATCGGCAACACTGTCGTGAAAACGTTAGGGCTGGAGACTGAAGGCTGGACTATACACTCTGAGGAATGACTTGAGACGGCTAGCTGCTTCGTTTGCTTGGTGTTGGGGGGAAGGATTTGTCATTGTTTTCTGGACATGGAAGGTATTATACCAATGCGTAAAGCAGCCCCCGTACGAAAGGGAGGGTGAGTACCTGTTGCTGTTTCTTTCTAAAATCCTGTTCTAGGTTGTTCCTTTTAGACTATTCTATTTTATAGTGTTCTACCCTAGGTGGACTATTGCATTATACAGGAGATGATTTGAAAACATTAGCTCAGGATAGGGATGTGTGGAGAGCTTACGTCCGAGCGGCCATTAACCTACGGGTTCGATAGTGCCAGTGAATTAGTTAGTTAGTTAATTACTTCCAATGTCTATATAAATGTATGAGTGAATGGTCGATTTAATTATTTGTGTTATCTCGGAAGTGGCACTGGCATTGAGATAATCATTAATCCAAGGAGGCCCTCCAAGTCCTTGAGTGATCAAGAAAGTATGTGTTCGTTCAAGATTTTATATCCTTTCACGACAGGTCGTGTTCCTGTAAGGCTCTGGTGACATGAGCCGTGTTAAAATTACCTACAATGGGAGAGGTAAACTAAGGTAAAAAAAAAGAACAGTCATTCATCACAGACACTCAAATTAATTTTTTGGCCGATATGACTATTTCTTATACTTACCAATATTGTTGTTACTGGAAGTAAATCAACGTTCCCACATCTAACCTGGTTGCTATGCAAACAAAACAAATCGCAATACTGATATGGACTCAAAAAGCACACGTTCGGTAAGTAAAATAAAACATTTCTTGAATGTTTTGTATACTAACTCGTATCTTTCTTTAGACTTTTCCGGAATTAATGCAGAGCATCCCACTCTCCAGGCTTCTTCAATTTCTCTATCATCTACCATGACACCTTCCATAATAAAATTATCAAACAGATTCTAATCACGGTACTACATATAAAAATGTATCCACACCCAACAATCCTTGCTTATAATAAAACAAATGAAAAGCTACATAGCAACGATCACCAAATGTTTCTTTCTCATAGAAGTAATTTACATCCAACCAATATTTTAATTCATTTATTACTATATTTAATAAAAATTAGTCACATCGTCCAAAAAATAGTATGCAATACACATGAGGTAAGCACGTGTAACAGATCTCGAAAATTGAAAAACTCGGCGCAAGAGCCTCGTTTTTTTTTCAAACTTTTTCTCGATCGGTAACAAGTGCTTACCTCACTTGTATCGCAATACACTATTAAGGAAGGCACGAATAAACGTTCTGAACTTTAACTTATTTTATAAAACGTACACGTTCAGAACATGAAACAAATGATAAAATGCATTGGCGTAATAGTATATTACAATGCGAGATTCTGTAAAACACTTCACAAATGTGCGTTGTAAATTATTTTTTGTACGATGGTGTTTTCAAAATAATAAATAATAGTAAAATAATAACATCTTTGTTGGAAATATTTGCGTTTATTATAAATAACTGACTAATGTGTCTGGCTAATGTTCATATGGTAAATGCCGAAAATAATTTAGTTGAGACCATAACACGCCGTGTCACCAATCAGTGATAAAATGGCGGCCAAGTACAAATTTATTGTTTTATATTGTTTCAAATAAAGTTTAGTTCATTTAAAATGCAGTGATTTGTTTCGTATAATGTATATAAACACTATCTTTTGGATACATTTTTGTATAGGCCTATACATTGTACGTAGTAGCCTATACACAAAGGGAGGTGGTTTTACTTCCCGCACTAGGTAGATAATTTGTAATATTACAGTGTAGTTATTTAGTTATTTATAGATTGGCAACCCAGAAATTTAGGAAATTGAACTTTTAATCATGGTCGCCATTGCTGGTAAGTACGACCATTATTGAAAGTTCATCTTTCTACATTTCGGGGTTGCCAACCTAAATAACTATACTGAAATATTACATTTACACCCACGTGCGGAAAGTAAATCCACTGCCCTCTATGTATACTACGTACAATGCATATACAGAAAATATCCAAAAGGTAGGCCTAGTGTTAATATACATTATACGAAACAAATCACTGCATTTTAAATGAACTGAACTTTATTTGAAACAATATAAAACAATAAATACATACTTGTGGCCATGTTATAAATAATTGTTCTCAAGGCCTCCTGTTGTTTCAACTAATAAACCTTGCCCACACTGTTAACGTTAGTCAATTGTTTATAATGAACGCACGCAAATATTTCCAACAAAGATATTATTTTACTATTATTTATTATTTTGAAAACACCATCGCGCAAAAAATAATGTACAATGCACGTTTGTGAAGTGTTTTACATCTATCCATCCATCCATAGTAATTCTGCCGAAAGCAGGTCTTTCACTGCAATCATAGCATTTTCATGCTATGCTTGCAGCTTTACTAGGGAATTGTAGGTGTGGTAGCTTCCCGTTGCTTTCCACACCAGTGAAGGTGATGATGATGATAATGATAAGGATGATGATGACGATAATGGCCATATGATTTCGGGGACCGTTTGGGCCTTAAAGTTTTCTTGACATTTGTCTTACAGGTGAGGAAAAACCCCGATAAAAACCTCACCCAGAAAAACTGCCCCGAACGGGGATCGAACCCGGGCCCGCTGCGTGACAAGGCAGCACGCTACCTCGAGACCACAGCGGTGGACATGTTTTACAGAATCTCGGAAATTAAAAACCTCACTATCACTCGGTTTTTAAACATTTTTCTTCGATTCTGTAAAAACCACGTCCCATCCTCGCATCATAATATACTATTTAAAACTCTGAAACCATAATCAGTAATCAGTAATCTAATTGTTTCCATTCATAAACCCTAATATAGTTTTGTACTTAAGGATAATCTATATAAATTACAATTTAAAAAAAGTTACTGCATTGAACTAAACTGTCATAGCATATAATCCATTCTTGGTAGACCTAATCCGTTAACATAATCTACAAGAATTAAAATGCTAAATGAATATGAATAAGCTCATTATTATGCAAATCCTATTTCACGTGCAACAAAACGTTGTAAGTACGATAATGAATAATAACACTAGTTCCAAATTTGGCACGAGTATACAACTGTAATAACAAGAAGCTCTTAATATATATATATATATATATATATATATATATATATAATACCTGGATAAATTGATTATAATAATAAATCAATTTAATTTAGGCCCTACAACAAAGTTAATAATAATGATAATAATAATTTTTGTATTGTACTGTAAGCCTGTGTTTTCCCTTTACAGAGAGTTAGGCGCTCTCCCCCTACAGGGAAAAATTTGAACCATACTAATTTAGTTACGCTTGTTTTCGTATAGATGTCATTTTGAGTGGTACGTGGTCAGCGTTACGCCTCATACTGACATCTAGGAAACCAAGGTAGTATTAGGACGGGAAAATTCGGTAAATTTTGCTTAGAGGCCTTTTCATTCAGGTTTAAGGATTTTTAACGAGCCTGAAAATCTTCAGACTCGGGGCCCACGGCTTAAAGTCCTTCCCGGAGGACTTGCTCCTTGGATTTTTCCGTCCTAAAAAATCCATCGACCTCGGCCGGGTTTGAAACCGCGACCCTTGGGACCAGAGGCAAGGAGCATAACCACTAGTCCACCGCGGCCGAAGATAATAATAATAATAATAATAGGGCCTAATAATAATAATAATAATAATAATAATAATAATAATAAAATATTGTAGAAATTAAACATGGCTTAAATTCTGGAAATGTATGCTATTATGCATTGCAGGGAATCTTATCATCCCAACACATTTTTAAAAAAAAAATGTTAAACTGAAAATATAGGCCTATAAAACTGTTATTCACCCAGTTATATTATATGGATGCGAAACAAGGACTCTTACTTTAAGGGAGGAAAGAAGATTACGAGTAGGCTATATGAGAATAAAGTTCTTAGAAAAAAAATGGACTAAACAGAGATGAACAGACAAGTGAATGGAGAAGACTACGTGGTCTTTATAGGAAGCCTGATAAAATAAGAACAGTTAAGTCTCATAGTCTGAGATGGGCAGGACATGTGGCACAAATGGCGAATGAAAGAGATGCATGGAAACTTCTTGTAGGGAACCAGAGGAAAAACGCCCAGTTGGTAGACCAAGAATGAGGTAGGAGAATAACATTAACTATGATTTGAGGGAAGTAGATTATACAGAGGATGATTGGAAAGTATTAGCTCAAAATAGGGATGTATGGAGAGCTTATGTCCGCACGGCCAAGAACCTACGGGTTCGTGAGTGCCAGTTAATTAGTTTATTATTATTATTATTATTACATCATTATTATTATTATTATATATTATTACTAATGCATATTGTGCAAAAGACCTAGAAGGTACTAGCTCTACCAGCCGGCTGCAAGCCTCATATCACAAATGTTACAATCTAGCACGTATAAGGGTGATATCTGTCAACATGTCGCGTACATAGCTGCTATAGGCCTACTTGGTTTTCTAAACCTGGGTCCGCTACTTACTGTAGTTTCCAAAATTCCTCGCTGGGTGGGCACCGGTCCCATACCGACCAAGTTCATTAGAAAATATTTCCCCCCCCATGAGGACTCGAACCAGCGAAAATCCCGTAGCACTGCGGCAAGGCTTCTTGCCTTAACCACTCGGCTACAGAGCGGTACATTACGATGATATGGGTGCTGGCTATAAAATTTCAATCCAGAAATTTCCTAGATGACTGAAAAAAAAAACCGGGGGAAAATCTCAGTTGAGTTACTCGGCCCAGGAATTTGAAAGCGGAACATCTGGAGTACAAATCTCAAACGCTACCGTGTGAACCAATTCGCTCGGTTGATTAAACATTGTAAAACTTTTATTTAAGGCTAAGTGAAAAATTGGCATACACGACATTTCATTTGGATCAAATAATCTAAAATTTTGATTTTGATGAAGATTTTCGGGCTGTAGGCCGTGGTCGTGAGGGTTGTAGTTCCCCGACGTATCGCCAGAGATTGCACCGAACTTCTAGACATTCACCTTCTACTCAGCAACAGACTGTCGGAAAAAGACTGGAACAAAATAGAGGGAATCACCTATCAGTCCATGGTATCAACGTCGGACAAATCCACCAATACACAGAAGAAAAAATTCGAGTCTACGGCCAGACAAAAGCCCATCACAAAATTAGACAACACACGCACCGTAGTAAATATCAGCAACCGTCAACTTTCAGAGGCAGAATCTTCACTTCTTACTAAAGGGGGCAATTTCGCAGTTACGCCTTCAGCTATACCTGTTGAAGAAATAATTTCTAATGCCGAATCTGCTATAGGAGTGTTACCAGTGGAAAAGGCCGAAACAATCCGCAACGAAGTCTCTCGTACTCTAAGAAAAGCTCCGAAACCTAAACACAATCTCTCCACCGAAGAAAAGAAGGCTATTAAAACCTTAAAAACGGATGAAACAATTATTATTCTACCGGCGGACAAAGGAAATTCTACAGTTATTATCGACACAGAAGAATACAACCGAAAAATCACCGAGTTACTCGATCCTGGTAACTACGTAAGCTGTCAGACGACCCTACTAAACGGATACTACGAGAAACTAACAAATTAATAAAGGCCTCTTCGCTTCCCGACGACGTGAAGAAAGAACTTCAGAAGAACGAAGCCCAGCCACCAAGACTATACGAATTGCCTAAAATTCATAAAAATAAAACAAAAATCTTCATCAAGATCATCATAGCAACTCCGGCCGTGAAAGTCTACGTGAATAAATCTGAAATTTGTTTGAGCCAATATCGGCCAAATGTTAAAAAAATAAAAATTAAATTTGAAGGGTTTATACATATGCTAGTATGCGAATGTCATGATAGAAACTGCTGGCAGCGCGGTTGTTTTATTACAACAGTTATTGTAAACTTCCCCTTGTTCTGAGAGCCGAGGAAGTGTTTTCAAGAAACGCGATATTACAACCAGTAGCGACAGTGAGCCATAAAACCAAATTTACGTTTACAGAGAAATATAAATCTTAGCGACGTACATGAGAACATAACTGGGAGCCATGAAAACACGGAACTGTTTCAATCACCACACCCTTTAACACAACTCAACTTTAAATTCAACCTCCATAGATCTACTTCATCTAAGTGCAACCATATTTTCAAATAAACTGGTAAAAAATCACAGTCCCAATTTTGTAGAAGCATATTTAATCAAATCCAAAATTATTTTATAAAATCAAAGTATAGAACAGGTGTCTAGTTTCAAATATTTGGGCTGTGATGTTGGCTACAATGTGGAAAGAGATATAGACTCCAAAATAAATAAATTTCAGACGGTGTGTGGAACAATAGCTACAGAGAACATTCAAAAATAAAATTAGAAAAGAAACCAAGATAAAAATGTATAATGTTATGGCGGTTCCCACAATATTGTATGGATGTGAAACTTGGGATCCACTGAAAAAACAGAAGGATAGAATACAGACGGCGGAGATGAGGTTCCTAAGACAAGTTAAAGGATGTACAAGACTTGATAGAATAAGAAATGAGGATATAAGAGAAGATAAGGATAAGGTCACGAATTACAGACAGAAATGGATTGATCATATGGATGGAATGAGTAAGGAGAGATATCCATTGTTAGCAAGAAATTATCAAGCAAGAGGAAGACGTGATGTTGGAAGACCTAGAAGACGTTGGGCTGATGCATTATGAAGTCGGAACGGGCAATTGCCTAATCCCTGGAGTGATGATGATGATGATATTTAATAAAATGTGAAAGTTTAGAGCAGAAATCAAAACTTGGAAATGACAAATGAGGGAAATTTTGAGGAAGTGGCTGAATTCAAATACCTAGGAACAATAATCACAACAGGAATGATATGCCCAAAGAAATTAAACACAGGCTCAATTCTGGAAATGCGTGTTATTATGCATTACAGAGACTCTTGAAGTCCCAACTCCTTTCAAAAAACTGAAAATATATAAAGCTATTATTCTACCAGTTATATTACTTTAAAGGAGGAAAGGAGATTGCAAGTATTCGAGAATAAAGTACTTCGGAAATTTTTGGGAGCAAAGAGAGATGAACAGACAGGTGAATGGAGAAGACTACATAACGATGAACTACATGGTCTTTATATAGGAAGTCAGATATAATAAGAACATTTAAGTCTCGTAGACTGCGATGGGCAGGACATGTGGCACGTATGTGGAATGAAAGACTTGCATGGAAGCTTCTTGTAGGAAAGCCAGAGGGAAAACGCCCAGTTGGTAGACCAAGAATGAGGTGGGAGAATAACATTAACTATGATTTGAGGGAAATAGATTATACAGGGAATGATTGGAAAGCATTAGCTCTGGATGGGGATATATGGAGAGCTTATGTCAGCGCGGCCAGGAACCTACGGGTTAGATGTAGTGCCAGTGAGTAAGTAAGTAATCAAAACTTAAGTTACTCTGAGTTGTGTAAACAGTGTGATGTCACAACATAATCAATGGAACAGTGATTGCCATATTCACTTTTGGTTCTGATAGTCGCAGGTTCAAACCTGACCGAACTTACGGATTTTTAAAGGCCTAAAAATCTGAAAATGTCTTCCTCCATAAATAAAGATAAAACCGTGGTTCCATGTCGTAGATTTACGACACGTAAAAAGGCCTTTGCTCAAAATTTGTTGGTCCTTTCAAGCCCAAATTTTAAATATGCCTCCAGTGACGTCAGCTCTTACAGAGCGTCGTTAAAAAAAATCGGGCGGTACTAAAAAGCATGGAACAGTGGAACAGATCGCGGCCAATGTATAGACATATGGATTTTTTTTTCAGCTAAAATGTCAGAGGTCAGCCGCGATGGGCTAGTGGTTATGCTCCTTGCTTCTGATCCCGGGGGTAGCGGATTCAAACCCGGTCGATTAATTTTTTTAGGATGGAAAAATCCAAGGAGGGACTTTAAGCCTTGGGTCCAGAGTTTGAAGATTTTGAGACTCGTAAAAGATCCTTAAATCTGAATAAAAAAGCCTCTAAGCAAAATTTATCCATCTCATAAACCTAGTAATAGCCTACCATAGTTGCCTGCAAGATGTCTCATTGGGTCAGTATGTTGACCGAATGGCATTCATGACATCTTTGGACAAATAAGGGTACTAAAAAATGACTTGGCCTCGTAACTCCTAAAAAAGGGAAGGCTAAGGTTCAAAAATGGACTAGCCCCCATTGTAGATAGAGATTGTAGAAACTGTCAGAGAACGCAGCTTCCTGCTTAGGATTAATTATAATATTTTACTTTTATGATACAGAGGCGTGTGGCACATTAAATAACCTGTGAAAGCAAAATTCTCGGAAGCGAACCCACCTGGCGCTGAAATTATTCTCTTAAGGTGTATAATAAAAGTTAAATCCACCAAACAAACAGTTTATGAAGTTCGTAGGAACTTGCTTGTTTAGCAGTAGCCTATCATTACACCTTAAAAATTTAAAATTTAAAATAGGTAGGCCTGCCTCAGATCTCAGTCGTCCTCAACTTTTTAAAGCTGTAAAATGTGAACTACTTTCGGAACATATGTTCCATCCTCAGCATATAAATCGCTACCGATTTACCGTTAAAGTTGAGGACGACTGATATGTCGACGGAATACCAATGGGCAGCCCAACATCAGGCATCATTTCTGAAATATTCCTACAACACCTAGAAGACAAACATTTGAAAAACTGAAAGAAAAATTCAAAATTCCAATTATTAGTAAGATATGTCGATGACGTTCTAATAATATATGAAAATAACATCCCCATAGAAAAAGAAATCGCAGATGAATTAAACAAAATGCACAACAAAATTCAATTCCCAGAAGAAAACTGAAAATAATAACTCCATAAACTATTTAGACTTAAGATTTTCCAAAAAAAATTACTAACAACAATCTAGACATATGCATATACAGAAAGCCAACAGACAACACAATAGCTGTACACCAAAAATCAAGACACCCAATACAACACAATGTTAAAGCTACCACTAAACAAAACAAACTACAGAAAATAACTAAATTATATAAAATCCCTAGCACATAACAATGGATACAAAGAAGAAATGATCACCAAATTAGTCAGAAAACAAAAAAGAAAAATCAATCTAATAAATATAACAAAACTAGAAAAAGAATGTAACACAAATACAAACAAATGGATTATGCTAACTTATACAAGAAATGAAACGACCAAATTAGCTAATTCGCTCAAGAAACAAGATAAAAACATAAAATCGCCTTTAAAACTAATAATAAACTCAATAACATAATTTCTAACAAAACAGAAACAACAAATAAGATGAAAATAAAGGCGTCTATAAACTAAAATGCAATAATTGTGAAAAATTATACGTAGGTAAAACAACAAGAAACTTTAACACACGATATTCGGAACATTTCAAAAATTTATTTTATTAATAATGAAGAAAAATCAAGTTTTGCCAAACACATACTAGAAACACGTCATCGATTTCAAAAAATCGATAACTATGTCAATACTACACAGAGAGTATAATAACAGGATCAGCATCCTTGAAGACATAGTAATTCTAAAAGAAGCAAGGAATAAGAGCTACTCAACGAGAACATACCCGCAGACATAAATCTACAACCTATACAACACCATGAGTTCCAGTTAAAATGCAGAAGATGAAACATTGTTTTCGAAAGGCCTCCATATTGGAATAACTTGAAGAAGTTTAATAATTTAAAATTGAGGACGACTGACTTACCGGATAAACATTTTATAGTTAACATCTGATATGTCATGTATCTCTTTTATATTTTTAATTTTGTTTCATAATGAATTTTAAAAGCATTCACTTATTACCGTCTAACCACTGTAACTGTTCTTATTGAAGAAAGTTTGTATATCATATGATGAAAGTTAAAAATTAAACTGTACCTGTTGGTAGGTGCGGTTGTCCTCAACTTTGTTAATATATTGTATATACAATTAACTGGAGCGCTTTCGGAAGTTACATTCCATCTTCTGCAGGTTGAGTTTCCGTTACTTGTTGTTGTTGTGTACGGTGATGTATACTCCAACTGTTTGTAGCTGCAACTGACTTGTTTTTGAGGATCTCGAGTATACATCACCGTACACAACAACAAGTAACGGAAACTCAACCTGCAGAAGATGGAAGGTAACTTCCGAAAGCGCTCCAGTTAATTTTATATACAATATATTAACAAAGTTGAGGACGACGGCACCTACCAACAGGTACAGTTTAATTTTTAACTTTCATCATATGACTTCACCTCAATGGAATTTGATATGAATTTTACTAGTATTGATTTGTATATTATGTTTACCAACTGTAAAAATCCGAAACTACGATTAGTAAGCACTTTTATGATAATAACAAAATTGTACAAATGTTCCAGAATAAAATGAATAGTGAAGTGAATAGAATAAACATTAACTATTTCATATTATATTAAGGCAAGTTATTGCGTGCAGTTCAAGAAGCGCTTGTCAAGTTTAATTATCACTTATAAATAACGTATGTTACATATAATTATCTTAATTAGCAGATCTGTTAATAAGATTTAAAACAATAGAACAGCAGGTGAATACTTGATTTAATGTAGGCCTATAGCAAGTAAAATAGTAATTAAATATTATAATGTAATTCCAAAAGTAAATTAAGCTAACTTATCTAACATTATCCAAACAGCTTTCTAATAGTGTTACAGTAATTAGTCTAAGACTAGGCCTAATGTTTCTAGAAGAACCGTTTGACTAAAATTAACATAGCTCAATGTACGGCACTTCATCCATCCATAGTAATTCTGCCCGAGGGTAAATCTTTCACTGCAATCATAGCATTTTTCATGCTATTCTTTGCAGCTTTACTAGAGAAGTATAGGTGTGGTAGCTTCCCGTTGCTTTCCACACCGGTGAAGGATGATGATGATGATGATGATGGCCGGATGATTTTTTTGGGAACCGTTGGGCTCCAAGCTTCCTGACATTTGTCTTACAGGTGAGGAAAACCCCGAAAAAAACTCATCCAGGAGCCTGTCCCGACCGGGAATCGAACCCGGGCCCGCTGCTTGACAAGGCAGCACGTTACCTCGAGATCACAGCGGTGGACTTATATTGATAAAAAAAATTGTTTATGAATGGAACAAAAACCAGACTAGGTTTGAAACGCCAAGTGTTATTTTATGTATTTGTTTATTTATCTCAAGGAATCAGAATGAGAGGAAGAGGTGAGAATAGGCCTAGATGGTGGAATTGTGTGTGTGTGTGTGTGTGTGTGTGTGTGTGTGTGTGTGTGTGTGTGTGTGTGTGTGTGTGTGTGTGTGTGTGGCAGGACCTGAAAAATATCTATGTCTATAGGAGGCTCATTGAAAAGACTAAGATCGTTATTGGGCTGTATACCATTGAAGAAGAAGGTAACTTTATTACACATCCAAGTTAACTGAGCACGGGCGGAAGGGAAGAGTTTTAGCGCTAGTGTCGCCGAACTATTGAATCTGTGGAAGGGATGTAGGAGAAGACTGTACATCCGATCACGCACTGAAATGGTTCAATTTTAAGTGTGGGCGGAGAATTCCTAAACACGTGTGAAAGATCTTAACATGGTTGTCAGATTAGTCATTTAAGAACTGAACGCTCAAGCGGTCGGATCATTTAAAATCACAGTATTTGTCGTCTCTCCGTTACCAGCTTCACAATAAATCACATGTGGCAACATGCAATGAGAAGTTACAGCCCAATCCTACATGTAACCCCAATAGTAACTGGGTTGTCAAATTAGTCATTTTGCCAATGACCGCCTAGAAGGACGGACCATTAAAATCCATAGTATTTGTCAGCTCTCTACCTGCCAGACAAAGAACATATACAGAGGACAGGAAGTGGCATCATAGTAAGGGAGAGAAAGAGAAAGACAGCATGTTAGTTAACATATTTTCCGCAAGCGCAGACTACTTGGTGGAGTAATATTTAGTCTATGAACATAAATAAAATATTATAACTAGGGCTCGGAAGTTGAGGACCTATAAAAGACCTTTAATAATTTATAAGGATATCCTAAAAAAGACTTAAAACTGGAATAAGGACGTAAAAAGTGTTCCTAACGAATGGATAAAGACAACCTCGCTACCTACACCCTCTTGAGCTAATTGTCACTAAGTGGTAACTTCTTAGAAAATATGAAGTCGAAATACAATAGTTCAGGCGGTCAGTAGGCAAGTGGTTAAAACATAATTAAATATTTTGTGAGGATTCAACAGCTTCTCGTGAAACAAAAGTGCTTGTAATGTGTAAAGTTTTTAGAAGGTAAAATTAGATACTATTTTAAAAATACTTTGAAATTGAGACTTACTTACCTACTTACTTACTCACTGGCACTATCGAACCCGTAGGTTCATGGCCGCACGGACATAAGCTCTCCATACATCCCTATCCTGAGCTAATGTTTTCCAATCATTCCCTGTATAATCTACTTCCCTCAAATCATAGTTAATGTTGTTCTCCCACCTCATTCTTGGTCTACCAACTGGGCGTTTTCCTTCTGGCTTTCCTACAAGAAGTTTCCATGCACGTTTTTCATTCCCCATACGCACAACATGTCCTGCCCATCGCAGTCTACGGGACTTAACTGTTCTTATTATATCTGGCTTCCTATAAAGACCATGTAGTTCATTGTTATGTAGTCTTCTCCATTCACCTGTCTGTTCATCTCTCTTTGGTCCAAAAATTTTCCTAAGAACTTTATTCTCAAATACTCGTAATCTCCTTTCCTCCCTTAAAGTAAGAGTCCATGTTTCGCACCCATATAATATAACTGGTAGAATAATAGTTTTATATATTTTCAGCTTAACGTTTTTCGAAAAGAGTTGGGACATCAAAAGTCTCTGCAATGCATAATAGCATGCATTTCCAGAATTGAGCCTATGTTTAATTTCTTTGTGCATCTCATTCCTATTTGTGATTATTGTTCCTAGGTATTTGAATTCAGCCAATTCCTCAAAATTTCCCTCATTTGTCATTAGCTGTCCATTTCCATTACATAATGTATTTCTACGTGTGACCATATATTTAGTTTTACTGATATTTACTTCCAGTCCTAATTTCTTAGTGTTACTCAATAGTGTGTGCGTGTTGGCCTTTAGTATCTTCTCGCTATCGGCCAGTAGTACTACATCATCAGCATAAACTAACAGCTTATTAATACCATTCAGTTGTAAGCCTTCCTCATTCTCTAAAGATTTAATGGCATGCTCTAGTACAAAATTAAATAGTAGAGGAGATAGTGCATCTCCTTGCTTCAACCCATTCTGGATTTCAAAAGTGTCTGAAAACTGTTTGCCTACACGCACCCTACTCGTTGAGCCCTTTAGACACATTCGTATAAGTCTAACTAACTTTTTAGGAATTCCGAACTCCAGCAGGATACTATATAACTTCTCCCTCTTAATTGAATCATATGCTTTTTTGAAGTCTACATATAGTTGATGTACAGTACCATTATATTCCCATTTCTTTTCTAAAATCTGTCTTATACTAAAAATCTGATCTGTTGTAGATCTGTTTCTTCTAAATGCACATTGATGATCTCCTAGAATGTCATCAATATAGGGAGTAAGTCTGCTTACTAATATATTTGTTAGAATTTTGTACGAAGTTGAAAGTAATGAGATGCCCCTGTAGTTGTTGCAATCAGTTTTATCTCCTTTCTTATAAATTGGTACGATAATTGATTCCTTCCATTCATCTGGAAGAGCTTCTTTTCCCCAAATCATACTAAGCAACCAGCGTATCTTGTCCATCAATTTTTTCTCCCCCTGATTTTATCAGTTCTGCTGGGATCTCATCTGAACCTGATGCTTTATACATCTTCAATTTTTCAATTGCCATTTCAACCTCTAATGCACTTGGCTCTGCGACTAGCATTTCTGCTGTCTGTAACTTATCCTCCTCAATGTCCTGTACTGTATGTACATTTAATAGCTGATTAAAATAACTTTTCCATCTATTTAATATACTCTTGGAATCTGCAATCATATCCCCATTTTCATTCCGAATTATGTTTGTTCTAGCCTGAAACCCTTTCTTCTCTATACTAATTCCCTGATATAATTCTCTAATGTTCCTATTTTTTGCATTCATTTCAAGATCATTAATCTTCTCTCTCAAATATTCCCTCTTCTTACTCTTTAGTAACTTGGTGGTTTCCCGTCTAACACTACCCAATTGCTCTAAATTTACCTCATTTGGCTCGAGTAACCATTTCATTTTTGCTAGCTTTCTTTTCTTTACAATGTCGGCACATTCCTCATCAAACCATTTCTTGTTTTGGCCTCTTTTTTAAACAAACAATGCTTTCTGATGCTGACAATTTAATAGTAACTCTTATAGCCTCCCATTCTTTATTATATCAGTTTCTTCTTCCTTTGCCACATTGTCATCTGAAGATTCCAGTACTTCAAATCTATTAGCAATTTTGATTTGGTATTCTTGCCGCATTTCATCATTTTTCAAGTTTTTTAATTCATATTTTACAGAATCATCTTTAGCGTTTGTTCCTCTCATAAGCGATAGCCGTTGTCTGATTTTCACCTTGACCAGATGATGATCTGAATTGCAGTCTGTTCCTCTAACTGATCTAATATCAATGATGCTACTGTGCCAGCGTTTATCCACTAATACATGATCTATCTGGTTCCGAGTTTCTCCATCTGGGGACGTCCAGGTGTATTTATGAATATCCTTATGCTGAAATGCTGTGCTCTTAACAATGAGATTCTTTGATGTGGCAAATGTGACTAATCTAACCCCGTTGTCGTTACTATCTTCATGAAGACTGAATTTGCCTATTCTTGGTTTGAATATATCTTCCCGCCCCACTTTTGCATTAAAATCTCCTAAGACAATTTTCATATGATATAGTGAAAGGGTATCAAATAAGCATTCTAATTCTTCATAGAACTCATCCTTGATCTTGTCATCTTTATCTTCTGTAGGGGCATGTACATTTACAATTATAAAATCATGTCGTTTACCCTTTAGAATTATGTATGATATCCTATCACTAACAAACTTAATATCTCGGATAGCGGATAGGATCCTCCTTCTGACTAAAAAACCCGTTCCAAATGCAGGTCTTTCTGCACCCCCATAGTATAATGAAAAGCTTCCTGATTCCTGACTACCTTCTCCTGGCCACCTAACTTCCTGTAAAGCGACTATATCCAAGGGCGATTTATCCAATTCCCGCGTTAATATCTCTAGTGCCCCGCTATTGTATAAAGTCCTAACATTCCATGTTCCTAGGAACATGTCCCTGTGTTTGAGCCTTTGGCATGGGTTCCCTGAAGTAGTCCCCGCCCGGAGAACCGAATGGGGGACTATTTGACCTCCGGAAAATTTTACCCCAGTAGAACCCATGTCCGCATTTCTTGACGGTTGTATTTTTACGGTGAAAGATCGTCACTCTTTCGACCAAGGTACTTATTTCGTCTGGCTTATCACCTTCGACCAGTCCGGCATGGGTAACCCTATCGGCAGCAATGCTACCGCCGGCATAGCTCTCAGGATCATTTAAGCACACAAGCCACTCCACCACGACAAGGTAAAGATACCATGGAGGGTTGAAATTGAGACTAGATCTGCAAATTCTTGAATTATGTAAATTGTATAAATGTAGTCAAAAGACCGTAAAGTTGTAAAAAAAAAGCAGTAAAACCGAAAAAAAAGGCCAAAAAAAGTCCAATAAGCCAAAAAATGTCGAAAAATGATAAATAATACCACTTTCTGGCCTACAATGACCCAAAATGTGTTTATATTATGTTGGGCCTTATCTTCAGACGTCCCGCGCCGTAGCCGAGTGGTTAAGGCAAGATGCCTTGGCGCAGAGCTATGGGACTTGCGCTGGTTAGGGTCTCCATGGGGGAAGAAATTTTCTCATGGAATTTCGGCCAGTATGGGACCTGTGCTCAGCCAGCATCGTAAGGCATTTGGGTAGCTGCAATAAGTAGCGACTCCAAGTTGAGAAAACCATCTATAACGGCTGTGGGAACCGATATGCTGACCACATATCATCCCTACACTGGCTTATGATCGTCTACCTCTGTGATTAACACATGTGGACGTAAAGCCAGCAGTCGGCTGGTAGGCTAGTGCTTTCTAGGCCTGTCGTGCTTCCAGTTTTTTGTCTTCACACACAAAATAAAAAGTGGACATTTCCTCAACTTGCGAGTCCTAATCATAACTCTAATAATTTATAAACATGTGCATACCTTGAGGAGGAAGTGGAAGTGGTTAGGTCATACTCTAAGTAAGAATGATAATTATATTCATTCAAAGATAAGTATTGGAATCCGCAAGCTTAAACACAACGTAGAAAGACTTCAACTAATATGAAAAACGCTCACCTAGAAGAGGCAAAAATATGGTAAACATGGGATATGATAAAACTTTTTTTTTTTGTCATTTCGACATTTCTGGTGTTCTCTCCTGGCACTGGCTTAATTGCAACCCACTTCTGAAGATGGGGTGCCTGGAAGGCGAAGTTACGTTACTCCGATGATATGATGGGTGATAAATGATATTGAAGCGCCAGAAGAGTTCTTAACCTAAACTTAACCTAAATTCCAGACCATGGGCAATCACAGGAATAATTCCCCTTTTAAGGAAAAATCCCTATGGTTTGACCGGAAATCGAACCCGGGACCTCATGAACAGTAGTCAAAAACGCTGACCACTAGCCCATGAGGCTGATCAAAATTTTGGCAAAGGAAAATTGTCAGAAGTGTTTTACAAATGTCCCATACTCATAAAAAGGAACGAGAGGATATACTAGGCCTACAACCACTATTAGCTACTTCTACTACTGTTACTCTAATTTCAACATCATCATCGTCATAATCATCATCATCATCATCCAGCTGTCACGAATTTAGCCCATTTGATGGCCTGTTCAGTTCTCACTGGAGATCCACAAGTAGTCTGTCTTCATGGGGTCCTCGTATAGTGTTTTCCTATTGCTTTCTGTTTTTTTATAATCTTTGGTAACATGTATTTTGGAATTATGTCCACATGTTCTTTTAGATTTACAATTTTCTATTTTCTATTTTTTTAAGATTGGAGTTATTTTCAATGTCTGTTATTCCCATGTTAAGTTACTTTTGTCATTATCATATATTTTTCTCATATATCTCATTGTTGTTCTTATTTTCGAGGAGTTAGTTGCTTTAATAGTCCAAGATTCGTAGCCGAATAAAAGAGTAAGATAATTATATAATTTTGTTCTGGTTTTCATTAATGTTGATTTCATTCGAATATGTTAATAATTATAACTGTTAATTTTATAAAGCTGTTTAACTTATTACTAATATTTTTTCTCCTCCGTATGAAATTTTTGCTCCTAGATATTTGTAACTCTTTACTTATTCAATTAGTGTATTATTAGTAACAGTTTTTATTGTATCCAACCATTTGAACAGCATAATTTTGTTTTATTTATGTATATTCTGTTATTAATCTGTTTAACTGAAATGTAGCTTCCTGTAAATTGTCTCCTGTGCCTCAAATGATATTCAGTTGTGTTCTTCTTGAAAGTTTAGTTAATGCCTCGTTTTTCTGCTTTTGCCACTTTATTATTATTATTATTATTATTATTATTATTATTATTATTATTATTATTTTATTATTATTATTATTATTATGTTTTTATTATTAATTTTATTAAAGATTTTCTCTACATTACAGTAGTTATCCTTCTGCCCAAATGTATTTTGCTCCGCCACAGATTTCTATCCTCAGCATCTTCTTCTTTGAGGTGTCTGCTGATCATGTTTTTTCTCACTTTATCCATCCACTGTTCCCTGGGTTTCCCCTCCTCCTCCTGCCTTCAGCATTCCAATCATATTATTATTATTATTATTATTATTATTATTATTATTATTATTTTATATTATTATTATTATTATTATTTGTTATTATTATAAAAACATTTATGTACAAAGAAACCTTATTATCTCACATGCCTGATAAACATTTTTACTCGATTTCGTAATTTTAAATTAACCTTATAACATTAGCTACAACGATTTAGTAAAAAATACGAAAATGGGCAAGCCTAATAGGGTAAAAGCTAATTTGATTAATTTAACTGCTAGGCCTATATTTAAATGATATATTTTTAATATAAGGCCTAAATAATTTACATGTTTACACTATGCACTAATTTCGATACTTTTAACATTTTTAACATAGCATTTGACACATAAGCATACAATTAACTATATTATACTTAATTATGAATTGGGGTGTAAGAGGTAGTGATTTGCATTCTATAACCTCTCCTACCTAATTCTCAACCTCACCTGCACGTGGTAGGCCTACACCCTGCTTTTAACTTACGAGGTAATGGGGACCGAGTCAAGGCGGTATAACCGTTCCATCAAATATGGAGGAAATTCCATATTTTGAACGCCTGACTAGAGGCTATAAGGTAGCAGCCCTACCACTAGTCTTGCTCTGTGGATGGCTGGTAACCAACCCAGGGGACTTCCTATTACTCGAAGACACTTAAGCAAAGACTGGAATCATCATCATCACCGTACAGGCCACATGGCCTAAAACGAATTTGTTCATGATGATGATGATGATAATTATTAATTATTTAAATTATGATAATTTTACAGATAAATTATACTGGCTACCAAGAATGAGGTGGGAGAATAACATTAACTATGATTTGAGGGAAGTAGATTATACAGGGAATGATTGGAAAACATTAGCTCGGGATAGGGATGTAGGCCTATGGAGAGCTTATGTCCGCGCCGCCATGAACCTATGGGTTCGATAGAGCCAGTGAGTTTGTTAGTTATGCTTGACTGTAACACGTCCTAAATTGTAACCTATCCATTTCATAGAGTCGTTTAAATATTCCCAAAAAAATATAAAATGAGAAACAGTTATTTCATTATGCTATGAAACAGTTGGAGTATCTTTTTGAATGGAATATGTGAGACAACAGATGCTCGGTGCGACATGTCAACAATAACGTACAGGAGAGACGACAAGCAGCATGACACATTTAAAACCAGAACAATACACGGGGTATATGGCATAGTGGTGAAAGTCAGTTTTTTTTTTACAAAAATAAGTAAAGTACATGGTTGTAAAGAAGAAACTGCATACTGTATTTTAGATACGTCAACAATTAATACCATCCCTTAGAAAAATAAATATCTCCATGATTATGGATACTGAGCTAACTTGATATTCTTTGTATGCTAACAAAACATTTTTTTTTTTAAATCAAGAAAAATTACTTAACCAATATGCCATATAACATTTCATATATTTTTTCACACATCTAAGTATAAAATGGTTTTAAATGATATCGTTTTTCAACTGAAATTTGAAATTATGTACTTGTCTAAACAGAGAGCTAATTTTATTTTATTTTTATCATTGTTTGCATTCACAAATCTAGCAAAAAATATATTTTTATGATCTATTAATGATTTATAAATTTGTAGTAGGCTATTTCTGTATCTAATATTGTTTCACTAGTTAAGTGGAAAATAAGGCCTTATGGCTTTAACTGTCATATTGTATAAATAACAACAACAGTAATAATAATAATAATAATAATAATAATAGCCTAAAAATAAGAAGTAAATAATGTATTATTATTATTATTATTATTATTATTATTATTAGGCCTATTATCATCATCATCATCATCATCTTCATTATTATTATTATTATTATTATTATTATTATTATTATTATATTATTATTATTATTATTATTATTTATTATTATTATTATTATTATTATTATTATTATTATTGAAAAAAATGATAGAAGACTAAATTGGAACGATCACATAGAGAGAATGGAGAACAGTAGATTAGTGAAGAAAGTTCGTGACTGGAAACCTCAGCAGAAAAGGCCGTTAGGAAGACCACAACTACGATGGAAGGACGTCACCATACCCCGGACCTGTAGTGAATGAACACGCAACAAGCTGCCAGCTTTCATGCGTAGAGGAAGAAGAATAAGAAGAATTATTATTGCTATTTATTCAATATGTCTGAGTTACGGCAATAAGGCCCTATCTCCCACTTATTAGGGTAGAGGGACAGAAGGAATTCCGTTAATCCATTCATGCTTGTCACTATTGTTGTTGTTATTATTATTATTATTATTATTATTATTACTATTATTTGTCTCAGTATAATAAATAGGTAAATTATACATTTACTTGTAGTAGCCTAGTGGGATAAATTGTTTCCGCTTAAAAGTGAACAAACTTATTCTTCAATATTTTTTGTAAACTCGTTTATTGATGTAAGCGTCGCAGAAGAAATCTGACAAAGGCCTAATGTAGGCGAAGTAGACTTTTCTCGGAATATTAATTAAACAACAATCATATATGTAATGTCCACTGCTGTGGTCTCGAGGTAGCGTGCTGCCCTTGTCACGCAGCGGGCCCGGGTTCGATTACCGGTCGGGACAGGTTCCTGGGTGAGGTTTTTTCGGGATTTTTCCTCACCTGTAAGACAAATGTCAGGAAACATAGTGCCCAACGGTCCCCAAAAATCATCGGGCCATCGTCATCATTATCGTCACCATCATTCACCGGTGTGGAAACCAACGGGAAGCTACCACACCTATAATTCCCAAGTAAAGCCGCAAGCATAGCAGTGATTGCAGTGAAAGACCTGTCCTCGGGCATAACACTATAGTATAAGTTATAGGCTGTACATGTGTGTGTGTGTGTTTGTGTGTTACGTTAACAATTTAATTAGAGCGTAGCTTAGGCAGCTGATAGGCCTATATGTAATATGTAAAATATATAAGTTGTGAGTTTTTATAAGCATTCACCTGTGTGTGACTTATATTATGTTAAATTATTTGCAAATATTAATATTTACAAGTCTCTTTTCTATAGGTTGCAGACAACAAGTACAAACTGTTAATAAAAGTTGTAAAGTATAGACCTCCTATTAAACAAACTGTTGAAGGTGGTGTGTTGCGGAGCTTGGTATCTCATTGATCAGGTAAACGTTCAATACCAGCCGCAAGACGCAATGCATGGCACACGTTACCTCCCAACACAAATTGCATTTACCATCTGCATACACAATACATCGTACTACTTTGTATAACGCATTAGTATTATTATTACTATTTTATTAATTTTAGTTATTATTATTACTATCCATCCCTAGTACTTCTGCCCGAAGGCAGGTCTTTCATTGCAATCATAGAATTTTCATGCTATGCTTTGCAGCTTTACTAGGGAATTATAGGTGTGGTAGCTTGCCGTTGCTTTCCACACCGGTGAAGGATGATGATAATGATAAGGATGATGGTGATGATGGCCGAATGATTTTCGGGGACCGTTGGGCCCTAAGCTTTCTGACATTTGTCTTACAGGTGAGGAAAAACCCCGAAAAAAAAACCTCACCCAGGAGCCTGTACCGACCGGAAATCGAACCCGGGCCCGCTGCGTGACAAGGCAGCACGCTACCTCGAGACCACAGCGGTGGAGTAACCTTCTGATACTGAGGCAAATATAATTAGTTATTTATGTTATATAATAGGCTATCTTAAATGTCAACACAACTAAGATAATTCCTTTGTTTTACGCCTCTTTTCACTTTAACATTTTCTAAACGTTGGACATTGTATTTTATACTGTTAATATTATTAAAACACACATAGGCCTAGACTACATACAAAGTAAAGTAAAGTGATCCCACAACTGGCCTCAGGAGGCCCTTGGGTAGTAGGAGGTTAGGGCTCCCACTTTTTCTAGACAATCGGCACTTTATGTCAGCCGGGTTGTCAGCCCTGCGTGACGGCCGCCTTTACCCCCAGAACAAGCGTCTGGTACTCATTTCCGTTAGAGGCTGAGTCGACCCCAGGGCCATAGTGCCGCCAGAAGGTTTGGGTCAGTTTAAAAATCCTGACCCCAATGGAACTTGAACCCTCGACCTTCCGGCTTGTAGCGCAGCGTCTTAACTACTACGCTACGGCGTGCCCCCACATATAGCTACATATCCATTGACAGTAATTCTGCCCGAAGGCAGGTCCTTCACTGTAATCATAACATTTTCATGCTATGCTTGCAGCTTTACTAGGGAATTGTAGGTGTGGTAGCTTCCCTTTGCTTTCCACACCGGTGAAGGATGATGATGATGATGATGATGATAATGATAAGGATGATGATGATGATGATGATGATAATGATAAGGAGATGATGATGATGATAATAATGATGATGATGATGACCATATGATTTCGGGACCGTTTGGGCCTTAAAGTTTCCCTGACATTTACCTTACAAGTGAGGAAAAACCCCGATAAAAACCTCACCCAGAAAAACTACCCCGACCGGGGATCGAACCCGGGCCCGCTGCGCGACAAGGTCATATATATGTGTGTGTGTGTCCACCGCTGTGGTTTCGAGGTAGCGCGGTGCCTTGTCACGCAGCGGGCCAGGATTCATTACGCTAATTGACATAGGCCTAGGTCTAAGTGAATAAGTCGTATAAATATTCGCTACTCAATAAAAATTTTAATTTTATTTAAATGAATGTTGTTTATAAAGATGCATACTGTTCTGGAAAATTCACATTTATTCCTTACAAATGTCACTATATTGTAATAGGGATATAGAAATGTAAACTAACCTGTAATTATTTTTTTTTATATTTTAGCATTTATTATTTAATAGTAGGCCAATAGGGCCTATGCCAAAACATAGCTGAGCTATTTTTTGTTAGCTATGTTTTGTTATTTTGTAAAGTTTTTTTTTTAATTTGTGTCCTTATTCTCCGAACATAATAATTGGGTTATTCATTCAGCTTGATAGGAAATCATGTAGGCTAGATGTAGAGTATTATACTCTTCAGGTTTTAGAATGGACTGTTTAAATTTGTAGAAATTTACCTTCGTTATTTAGTTAATTTATAATTAGGCCTACTGCTACTATTGTTATCAGTTTGGCCACATTTTATAGGCCTGTAATATAATATTGTTGGGTCTATTTGATTTTGTATTTTAATCTAAAATAGATTTGTCTTGGTTTAACTCCACAAGACCAGATAAATAAACAGGTCTACCAATAAACACTAAATACTAGACTAAGCTATTATTTATTTACTGCATGAAGACAGAACCATTTTATGATGTAGCCTTTCATTTAATTGGGCCTACTTTTAGGCAATAATCGAGTCCGCATTCTTCTTCAGATATTCAAACTCTACACCAAAGGGAAAGATGGACATAGGAAATATGATAAAAGAGTCAAACAAAATATTGAATCTAATAGATGATGAATTAAGATTTATTCATTTACAATTAGATGGGATACAGAAGATACGGCAAAATATACAAGCAAACACTATAAGATGTAATACATTATCAATTTACGGTTATTCATTTAAAATTAAATTCTGGTTCCGAGGTTAATGGGTTTTATTAATAACTAGCTAATATCCGGCGTGCGCTGCTACGCCTAAATAAATGAAAAATAATGTGATTTTATGTTTAGTTGAATAAGTAAGAGGAAAAATAATTATAAATTTATATTTTTTAGATACCCCGTGCTGATTACCCGGTGTTGCCCGGGAATATACTTATCCCGATCTTCTTGGCATAAATGAGCTAAAAGACTAATTTCGTTATTGTGAGTTATCCGTAAAAGAATACCCGCCATGTACTGCTATGCTTGCACAGGAATCTACTTACTTGTCTCGATCTTCTTTGGCATCAATGAAAGGCAAAAATGGTTATTGTGAGTTATCCATAAGAGATAAAGATATGCTGCCGCTGGCATTTTTGTAAAGCATTTTGAGACATTCAATTCTGTGTGCATTAATTTTGTGTATTTGTTCAGGCAGCGTAAGCCATTTAAGCGTCCAAAGAACTACTTTCTTCACGTTTTCCACTACAAAGGGCGATTTTTAAGAGTGTAGGAATTGCGTATCACAACTCTCTTATAGCCTATGTTTATCCCGGGAATCTCCTGATCGTTTTGCAAAAAGCCCCATCACAAACGGATCAACGGTATGGCCGTACATAAAGTACAAACAAATAAACAAACAAACATATATTAATTTTATATAACCTATTAGATTTTAACAGACTATTATAATCTCAGTTCATCTGTTTAAATTCAAATGAAGTAAAGAAAATTATAAGAAATACTGATTTATAAATGGTTATTTCATTAAATTAAAGTTACACCATTTTTTAAATTAATTTCTATCCATTACTTTCACTGTCTTATGAATCTTCCCATTGACATCATCGAATAAACTATTGTATCGTCAGAGCAGAAGTTAACCTGTATGTGACTATTATAGGCTACCTACATTCACTTTAAGTCCAGCAATTATATAGCATCAATATAGAATAAAAGTATTAATACGTAGCTCAATTAATGAAAAAAAAAGTATGTATTAATAAACAACTTGCAGACTTTGTATAAGTCCCTATTTCCTTAAAACATTTTATATCAACGATTCCGGATATAATTAATATTAAGACTAAATATATTACTTATCTGAAGAGTTTACGAAAGAAACCAAAATTTATTATAGGCTTACAGAAAAACAGTGTCTTGCATATTCGAATCAGGAAAAGATAAATGAAAAATCGTTGATGTAAAACAAGACATTTCAGGGTAAACCTCTTATTTGTGTGTCACAGTAATGCAATAAATATCTACAGAATGATCATTAGAAACTTATCAAGTCACGACTCGATAATTCGTATTCTTCTGTAACTATTCTTTAGTCTACATTTGAAATAGCCTATTCCAACTGTAAGAGGATACGTTATGTATCTACAGAATAACACATTTTCTTATACAATTAGACTCATTCATAAATAATAATAATAATAATAATAATAATAATAATAATAATAATAATAATAATAGGCCCTAATAATAATAATAATAATTTATTATTATTCTTAGTTTAACTTCTCCATTTTATTTTAAATAAAAATTATATTTAGTTAAATTTATCCATGTATATTAATAAAATAAAATAAAATGTAAATATTCCCGTTTCTCAAAAATACATTAAGATGTAATAACTTAGAAGGATAATCTATAAACAATAATTATAATAGAGATCCTTCCAATATTAATTGATCCGTAAATCTAAAAATGATAACTGAAGAATCCTGATCATAGGCTATAGACTAATTTATTATTTATTTCAGGAAATATCCCTTTTTTCTTTGTTTATTTTTAAGACAGGAGAACATCTAAGTTAATATAAACATTTATTTTTTATTAGACCTAACCAAATCAAAACATTAACTGGTAGGAATGTTAAACACAACGTAAAAGTAACTAACACTAATAGGAGCGAACATCCTGTTTTTTCCTGCTCAAAATAATGAAAGTGTTCTTAGGGAGAAGTTATTTAGTGATTGATGATACTTTTTTGTCGTTTGTTGCCTACACTATTGACTACTTTATCACTGCTATGAAATGTAAACCGTAATAGCGATAAATGCTCTTGATAGAGTTTTGTTTAGCCTATATAATTATATAAACAAACTTATGAGTAGACCCTATACGCAAGGCCTTTTAAGCAGATACCTATATGTTATATGGTGTAAATCTAACTGTACCTGGGATTGACCAAAATTCACAGACTACTTACAGAACAAAGCTAATAACAATCAAATACAATACTGCGATATAGGCCTAATAATAAACTAAATTAAAAAAATAATTAGGCCTAATTTCTCAAAAAGGCAATTGTAAGAGTAACTTACATAATACTTAATGCAAAGTTTTAAAAAATATAAAAATATTAAGTATTAATGGACATGATAATTAGAGAATAAGTATAAATAAAGAGCTACACAAATTAAAAACAATAATAATAATTTAAAAGCGGAAGTAAGGAAAGAAAAGAATTCAATTGCTGGGAAAACACTCTATAAGAACAAACAATGGATGAAGACCTACATGAAAATACAACTGAAGGCAAAAAGGAAAGTTGATATCTCTCACGTAAGAATTTAATTAAATAAACCGAGAAAGCCCTTCGGATGTTTAATGTCCAGTGATTAGATGTGAGAAAAAAAAGAAAAAATGGACCACTGCCAATTTCTACATAAACATAAATTAAATAATAGCATTACGAAAACAAGTGTAACCCTTAGGAAGATGGATTAACGTTGAACTATGTAGGCTCAAAAATAATTAAACTAATGTTAATTTAATTCTATGTAATGAACATATTTTTCATTCATTCATTAGGCTTTGGAGTTTTGTTTATTGATTTAGCACGTGTTATTATTTATTTATTTATGTTTATACAGTTCCTTGAGCAGATCTACTGAATTTTTTAACTAGGTTTACTATTTTGAGAAAGGATGGAATCAGTTTACAGCCAAGAAGGTATAGCCGTAAGCGCCTGCCGGTACATGGAAAAAGGCACGAAGGCTGTATTGAACTTCATAAGAAATGATTTAGAAGATGCAGGAAGACCGTACCTGACGGCGAATGCAGATAACGCCGCCGACTAGCAGCTGTTCCTTCATTCTGCTTAATTTTTTCAGTTATTTCTAAGCCTACTACTCGTATAATACTTTAATAATAAACAAGAAAACTTTAAAGTAAAAAGGCCTAGTCCTAATTTTAAGTTGTTCGCAAAAAGTATGATTATTTTATAGTGCAGGCCACTTAATATTGCATTAATGCGATTCAAAATTATTTTTACAGTTCTTTGGAAGAATTTTAGATGTAGACCTATTTCTGGTAAAAATTTTGTATTATTACCAGTTAAAAAACAGATCTATTTCCTTAAAGAGTAATGAAAAGGCGGATAACTATCGATTAATATTATCTTTATTCGTATCTGCTTTGTAAAGGATATAAAAACTTTGACAGATATAAAATAACCTCAAAAACACGAGTATAGAACCAAATAAAAAATTCTGAGGCGATACCTATGAGGAAACACGAAAAATTTCCAAAAGTCAGATTGGTCGCACCAGGTTTTGAACTCGTGATCTCGCTGAATATCAGCATGAATCTCAAACGAATTCAACTCTGGTGCGACCAATGTGAGAGAGCTATTTTTTCCCCTTTCACCGCTCTCCATTTCTTTTCCTCTCCACTATTAAATAGTAAATAAAAAATATAACAAAAAATATCTACATATTACACTTTGTTTCTATATTAGTCTAAAGGGCAGAATTAAGATGGGCTAGACAATTTTACAACAAACGTTCATATTTTCATTGTGCATATTCTGTAAATGTTATGCCGTAACAATCCTAGTTCGTTTGACTAATAGGCCTAGATTTAATGCAGACAGTTAACCAAAATTTGATTCTAGGTTATTTAAAGCAACTCATTTAAGACAGGGATATGCCTATTCCTAATTGATCCTAATCTGTATAAAAACTAATCACATCTCAAAAATAGGCCTATAATTATACTTAATATGTTTAAAAAATGATTCTTTAATATAACAGAATATTTTTATTTAATTGGTATTTATGAACACATTAACATCTATGGTCATATCGCTTTAGAATATTTGGTTGTATCCATTAAGCTCTGAATGTCTATTTTGTTTGCCATAAGTTCTGTACTCACTTAAATTTAATTATATGTTATGAAATGGTAATTATAATGAAATTGACCCTATTAATTAAATTCCAAGCTAGTATTTGTCTTTACAACTGAGGAAAACCAGGAAGAAACCTTAGTCAGATTCTTCAGCATCAGGTTTTGAATTATAATGTAAGAATATAGGCCTAAGTCCCAAACTTGTAAGCCAACATGCTGAGTTATTTTATAATGTTATTGACTACATAACTAAATTAGTTCAAAAATCCACAAGAATAAAACATATATAATAATTTAGCATTACCCTCCCTTTTATACGGAAGCGAGATTTGGACATTTAGAAAAAAGAGACAGGAGCAGAATCAAAACAACGGAAATTAAATTCCTCAGGACAGCAGGATAGAACAAAGAAGGAAAAAATTAGAACAATTAGAAGTAGAATCAGTAGAAGAAAAACTCAAGAGATATAAATTAAACTGGCTAGACCAGAGGTCACCAATTATATTTAATGCAGGTCCATTTTCAAAGTAGTAAATTAAGTCGAAGTCCGGAACCACAGTTGATTAAACATACCAAGTTTTTATTAGGTAATTAATATTATAAGGAAATTATTTAAATTATGTTATGGGTATGAATTGCACAAATTAAACAAAACACATGGTAAATGCTAAAAGGATACAGCACAGTAGTACACAGTTATTAATTCTAATAACTATTAATAAGTTTATAATAAACTTGACATATGGTCAGAGTAATATTTAAATATAGGACTATTACTTCACAAATTTCGTGTATTTCACGATAGGCCTACCACGTTTCAAACGGAATCCCGTTCATCTTCAGTCAAATCTCCGACCATAAGCAGAACTGCCAACCGAACCAACAATAATACTATTATGACTTGAAATTTAGTACAACTGGTTTTATTCGATCTTTAACCGGGTTTAAAATTTGTATTAATTCGATATTTAACCGGTCCGGAAACCAAAGCCCCAGGGTCCGGATCCGGACCGCGGTCCGCCAATTGGTGACCCCTGGGCTAGACCATGTAAAAAGAATGGATCATTCAAGAATTCCAAAAATGATGATGCAATATAAGCCGAAAGGACATCGTCGACCAGGAAGACCTCTTAAAAGACTGCTAGATGGAGCCGAAACAGGTCTACAAAGACCTAATTCGTGACGGATGATGATGATGATGATGATTGACTGTTTGTAATAGGTCTATTTTTATTAACTTTTTTCCCCTGAATTTTGTAGCGGAATAATTACAAAAGCAGAGATCGCATCTGTAGAGCCTACTGCCTGGGTCATGCAATTAGGCTTACATTACAATATGCATTAATTGTCGGTCGGCACACGATAACTGTTCCATGAAGTGATCACCATATTTTACTTAATTCTTTGCTTGTTCGAAATTATGTTTTTAACTGAAAAACCCCCTTTTGACGCCCCTATGTATTATTCTCAAATTGAAACAGCAATAACAATAAAGAATAGGCCTACACCTCTATTTATATGATAATTCCATATTTACACATTTATGTTGAAAGATAATAGTGAAGTCTTCACATTTTATACATTAACATTTCTAATAAATCCTGAGGATAACACATTTGTGAATTTTTGTAGGTTGTGTTCAATGCTCTTTCAGATGCATGATTTACACTGCATTGTTCTTTTTCATTGTCAAAGATAATAAACATTGATTCAATTATGTATTATATAAACAGGCCTATAGGAACAAAAAAGTATTCTCCCTAAACAATTTCAAGATTTAGGAAAATACAACTTTGATATTCAGGAATAACTGACAATATAAACATATGCTTATTAAACTTTGTTATGCTTACAATTTACACGTGGGTATTTTTTACATAGGCCCCTAGTTAACAATAATAAGATGCTGATGATGGGACTAGTCCCGAAAGCGCTACTGATAAATAACTGATAAAGTTGAGGAGACGGACCTTTTAGGTAAATATTTCATAATTTTATGTCTTAATTTTTTTACATAGATCCCTATAAACTTATTAATTTAAATATATAGGCCTAGGATGGCCTACTATATCTCTCTCTCTCTCTCTCTCTCTCTCTCTCCCTCTCTCTCTCTCTATCTATCTATCTATCTATCTATCTCTCTACATATCTTACAAGATATTTTCCTCCTCACTTAGACCTGTGAATATTCACGTAAAACATGGCTAAATGGAACGAGTTATTAATGAATATCAAATAAAAATTTAAAAAATAATAGAAATAAAAAGTAGACCTGGTGTGAATGAACATTAAATCCGAGAAATTTCTTCACAAATAAATTATATAGACTATTTAACTCATGCCCCAAATGGGAGTCAATGACCAATCACGTTTCAATGATTTCTGTTTTACAACCAATCAGAGTCGTGTTTCACCAAATATTTATCAGTGTTATAATTACCATATTAAAGAAAGCTCCTCCTTACAATATTGCGTTCCTTTGGCAATAAATAGTATGAACTGGTTGCTGTGATAAACAAAAGAAGCAGTAGAAGCGTACCTATCGTTTCTCATTTGTTTTCAAACATCGCCGTTTACATTAAATATATAAATATTTTAAAATAACTATAGTTAAATAATGATTTGTGAGTAAACAGCTTAATTTTATTCGTTAAATAGTCCTAACAAATGCCACGAGTGATTACTGTATTGTACAGCCGTATTACTTTAGTTGAAAGAGTATTAAGCTATACTTAATAATGGGTTTTTAGGCCTAATTATGGCATTACAATAGCTGGCTAATAAAACCATATTAATCTTCTGTTTGTTTAGTAGGATATGTGGATTTTAATACAGGTTTATATTATTGTGAATTACTATTTGGTCAGGTTATTTAGCCATCTCCCCAAAATATGTGAATGTAAACTAATACTCAGCATTCAAAGGTTCAGTGTTTCATACCAATAGGATGAACATAAAACAGAGTCTATTCACTGCACTCGTATAACTTACGCGTATCTCTGCTCCACATCAGATAATTTCGGGATATGATATTCAAACAATTGGCTATCACTTACCGTTAAAGATTACATTACACCGATATAAAGGGGTGCCACATAAGTTCATTGATAGTTCTCAGATTACTCTATCGGCATCACATTTTATTAAAATTTCACAAGTGTACATTTGTATAGCCACCTAGAATGAAGGTACAGGTTTGGTTCTTGGTTATAAAACAAATTGTTTAGGGTGTTTGGAAAAAATATAATAGGCTAATACTATTAATAATTATTATTACTACTAGTATTAGTATTATTATTATTATATTATTATTATTATTATTATTATTATTATTACTAGTATTAGTATTATTATTATCGCATATAATAATAATAATAATGATATGCCTATTATCTTATTGTATAATAATAATAATAATAATAATAATAATATTATCATCATAGGTCTAAGTGAACTGTAGGCTAATGTGATTGAAATTAATATTAATTGTATGTCTAATATCAATCTACGCGTTTTATAAATTGTGAGATGAATAAAATTATTAGGCCAATTTAATTTTAAGGAAAAATAACTTTACTGATTTTAAGATAGCTTATTTATTTTACAAAAATAAAAATGTATTAAGACTCATAAAAGTAATAACATAATGAATGTCAACAAATATAAAATGTCATATTCGATAATAAAATGGAATATTATTGCATAGGTCAAACTATAGATTTTATTATTATTAATCTCAAAATATTTTGAAACCCTATTTCGCCACCAAGGCTCACTATAACAGTATTATACTATACATTGTAAAACAGAATTCTATAGATTAGGTTATATCAAAGCAACATTAGTTCCTTCAGCTATAGATCTATAAGGTCTAGTCCAAATATTTTAAAGGAAATTACGTAGCTTACACGAAATGAGTATTTTATCACATGAGGTTATTATGTTCTGCACACAGGCCTGAGTATAATAATCTACTATAGGTATAATAATATATCCCTATCTTAAATGAAAGAACCCTAACACATAACGATAATATAGGCCTATTTTCTATTTTCTTAGCCCATTCGCTTCTGATTTAAATGCTCAATGCATTTCCCTAAAAATCGGATTTAAGTTACCGTAAATTATATTGTATATTTTCAGACATTCAAAACAAACAGAAGATAACGGTACTTGAAATCACAATAAGGGTGAAGGCGAAAATACATTCCTCTACTATTCATAAATATTAACAAAAGATCACCCTGCTAAGGAATGTACAAAATATTGCAAAATATATAACAACAGAGTTAAGCGAGTGTACCTCGTCTTCTGAGTTGAAGGTCATTTAACTACCGGCGAGTTTACCTCGTCTTTTGAGGTGAATGGTTTAATAGTTCATTAGATCTCACAAAATGATAAGAATCGTAATACGCCTAGGCAAATCCATATAATAAATGGCTATAAATGTCGTATCGTCATTCTAAACTTTCGGAAAAACAATTTAAATTATTCCATAACAGGCCTTGCTGATTTAGAATGAAAGAAAGGAAAGAGTGAGGAACGTGACAGAGGGAGAAAGGAAACATTTTAAATATTTATATAAGTTTTTATTTTAGTTTACAATATTATTATTTCAAAATTTCTTAATCCCTGCAGATAAAAGAGAATAAAAGTTAATCCACGCTTAAAACACTCCTTCAAAATTTAGAGAAATCAGTCAGGTTAGAAAAAAAATAAAGTGAGATCACTCTATGCTTCTGAAATGTAGGCCTATTGTGTTAATTTAATTACGTTTAAAATTCCTGAGAAAATGAGAAAATAATTCAGAAACAAAAAAGTCTTTCGGAATTGGCCATGTCAGAAAATAGACCCAATTGTATAGGCCTAGGGCCTATTTAGTCGTATTGGAATATTCTTTAATTCGTCTTATCATGTTTGACTCTTTCCGATCAGGCCTATTTAGAAGCCCGAAGACTGACATGGTAACCAATTTCCATGCAGGAAAATTATGGAGTTCAAATATTGGTGAAACCAAGTGTGGATGTTTCAGACTAATCCACGCTACCTTTTCCCTATCATTCTTATATTCATTGTTTCCTATCAAACATTGAAATTATTTAATTAAACATAAATTAGTAAACTACATTCACCTCGTCAATCGGACAGATGTTATAGGCCAAAACCAGAGCCGCCCAAACTTACTTGTATCGCGGGCCAAATGGAAGAAACAACAAGGTGGCGAGGGCCATAGGCCTTATTACAGCTGTTGTGGATTACTTATTATTGTTATGAACAAGCCAAATGGGCTTAATCCGTGATTGTTGATTATTATTATTATTATTATTATCATCATCATCATCATTATTTCTAGAAGAGATACAATAAGAAACTGTGTAATTAAACAAAATATGTATTTTCAAACTTCAATTGTGAATTTCATAAAAACAAACACATTGGTACGGTCATATAAAAAGAATGACAGAATATTTGCTAGAAGAAGAAGACAACCAAAAATAACGTGCAATGATGGTATTTTGAAAGCATGAGAGGAAAACGAATTGAACGATGGAGATTGGGATGACAGATGTGGAGATGAACGACAGCAGATCAATTACACGCAGCATGATGTGAAATATTGTGAAACCTACCGAAATAAGTGAATTATTATTATTATTATTATTATTATTATTATTATTATTATTATTATCGTCATCCTAAGCGTGTGTTGTTTAGCTACTTTTCTTGTTATGTCGTTATAACATATTTTACAAGTTCTTGTTCCATTACTGATAGACTAATATTGTAGGCCTATCCTCAGCATATTTTAATGTCTTATAATGCTACAGGCTTACTGGCGCCGGAGAGAAAGTGATGGAGGGCCGTAGTTTGGGCGCCCCTGTTATAAACACTGAAATCTGGATACTTCCAGAAAAAAAAGCCGAAAAAGTCAGATTCAATAAAAAAAAGGTGTAATTAGCCGTATTTAACCCATAATGAATGGATTAAATAAAAGGATGAACAGATAGGCTATACAGTAATCAGATTATTTCAATGCACGTTTATCTATCTAGTTTATAACAAATAAGACAATCTCTACTCATTTGTTCCGTAGTATAAATGCTCGGACATTTCATTTTGAATTTGAAACACGACATATCCATTTAAAACATAAACTGTCAGAAACAAAATGAGCTATTTGAGAAAGCCCAAAAACCTGATACAGACCCACGTGACACAATTCATTGTTTGTTGAATTCATTTCTCATATCCATTAAATAACTATAATAAAACGTTTGTTGGTACATGTAGTTCTGGGCAGATAGATTAAAATAGTAGGCCTAATCCTAACTAAAATTCGTATTGTAATAGGCCTATATAGCCTAGCCATCTACTTATAAAATGTAGTTAGGTTTATGACATTGTGTTATTGTTATTATAATTATTATTATTTTTATTATTATTATTATTATTTCCTATGCATTTTATTATTATTATTATTATTATTATTATTATTATTATTATGTTCTATGTATTATCATTAGTATTATTTTCTATGTATTATTATTATTATTGTCTATGTAGGTCCTAATATCATTATTATTTTCTATGTATTATTATTATTATTATTTTTATTATTATTATTATTATTATTTTATATGTATTATCATTAGTATTATTTTCAATGTATTATTATTATTATTATTATTATTATTTTCTATGTATTATCATTATTATTATTTTCTATGTATTATTATTATTATTATTATTATTATTATTCTCTATGTAGGCCCTAATATTATTATTTTTATGTATTATCATTATTATTAGTTTTCATGTAATATTATCATTATTATTATTATTATTATTATTATTTTCTATGTATTATTATTATTATTATTTTCTATGTAGGCCTATATTATTATTATTATTATTATTATTATTATTATTATTATTATTATTATTATTATTATTTTCTATGTAGGCGCTAATATAATTAATTTTTTATGTATTATCATTATTATTATTTTCTATGTATATTATTATTATTATTATTATTTTCTAGGTATTATTATTATTATTTTCTATGTATTATCATTATTATTATTTTATATGTATTATTATTATTAATATTAGTAGTAGTAATAGTAGTGGTAGAGGTAGTATTGGAATTGTATTTATTTTTGCCATTTTTTAATATTATAACTATGTATAGGCCTATTTATTAACTAATTTAAGCATTGTATGTTATATTTCTTTTATTTTCATTTATAATTACTACTTATAGGCCTATTTGTATGTGCAGGCCTAGATCTTCCATTAGGTATGAGATATCTCAAATTAAATTATAAATAACTATGAATAGGCAAATCTACAATTCAGAGAAAATTACCTAATTAACTTCAGTAATTATAAGACAATATGTATCAATGCCATCCTCAGCAGTCTAGCCCTACATGCAAAATATAATAAAAATTATTAATAGGGTACACCATTTTTGCAACTGGATCTAATATTAAAAGCGAAGAATGAATTAAACATCTGCAAACCAAAATTGGAAAGCTATTGTGATAAATATGTGATAAGTAGGGCAAGGATTTTAATGCAGTAAAAGTTAAGATTGTAGGCCTAATATAGTATAATTAGAAGTAAGACCTCTGACTGTCTTTTATCTTGGTTTCACATACAAACAGTTGAATAATAATAATAATGAGAAGTTAGACTTCTCGAATACAAACAGTTGAATAATATAATTAGAAGTAAGACTTCTAAATTTTGTCTTGGTTTCACATACAAACAGTCGAATAATAAAATAAGAAGTTAACTTCTGTCTTTTGTCTTGGTTTCGAATACAAACAGTTGAATAATAATAATTAGAAGTAAGACTTCTATCTTTTGTCTTGGTTTCACATACAAACAGTTGAATAATATAAGAAGAAGTTAGACTTCTGTCTTTTGTCTTGATTTCATATACAAACAGTTGAATAATATAATTAGAAGTTAAGACTTTTACCTGGTGTGAAGGAAAGATTGAAATTTAACTCATCTTTAACGGGGAAAAAAACTACTTTCTTAACAGGGCACGGGAAGATCGTCTATTATTTGAACGTACAAAACTAGGAACACAAAGACAGTTAGGCCCTATTTAAGAACAACATGATTAACAAATATGGTACATGGACATTCAATAAAGTAAGACTAGTACAGGATTACACACTTGAATTAATTTCATTCATTAGTTCAATAGTTTCAGACAGATTATAGAACAAAATAAAGCCAACTAAATGAAGTAGGCCTATTTAATGATATATTGGGGAAGATAAGTGGAATAAATATATGATGATATTACAATTGGCCATAGAACATGAATGAAAACAAAATAAAATTGGGAAAATAATTTTATGTAACAAGATTACCAAAAGCAGCATTTAACTACAAGCCAAGAGGTTCAAGGAATGTAGGAAGGCCAGTGAAAAGATGGACAGAAGAACTGTGAGGCAAAACAGGCAATTTGCCTAGCCCGTGAAGTGAAGAATTTTATGTAAATAATATTATATATTAAAGCAAGTAGTATTACTTTCTTTGTGATGGAACATGCTGTAAATGAAATGTTATACTTTTGACTGTCTTTTGTCTTGGTTTAACACAGAAACAATTGAATACTGTACACTATCTTAACTTTAAGTGCATTAAAATGCTTGCCCTGATTTGTATTTTTGTAAACATAAGGTGTGGACACGTACCTTCATGCCGAAGAGGAAACTGACGCAGTATTCCTACACGGGACTCGCACCACAACACACTGTTTCCTTTCAAACAACTTCAGCTGATCGATGTTGCCACGGAAATACCCGATGTCATCCCGGCCTTACCAGCTCTATTATTGGTGGTACTGTGCCGGGCGGAGCTTCTTCAAAGGGGTGTGTCGGCCCGCCTCCTGGAATACAACACAGGGTTCACAGATCATAGCTTATAATTCTTAAATCATTTTAATTGTCAAACAGTTACTGATACGTCAGATAATAAGACACTTTACGTCAAAATTCATAAAATATTATAGACTGTTCTTCCAAAATCTTGTCAGCAATCACCCACCAGTAACGACAATAACCACCACTTTTACCACCACCACCACCAACAAAAACAAAAACAACAATAATAATAATAATAATAATAATAATAATAATAATAATAATAATAAATAACAAATATTAATCCATCCATCCATCCATAGTAATTCTGCCCGAAGGCAGGTCCTTCACTACAATCATAGCATTTTCATGCTATGCTTGCAGCTATACTAGGAAATTGTAGGTGTGGTAGCTTCCCGTTGCTTTCCACACCAGTGTAGGATGATGATGATGATAAGGATGATGATGATGATGGCCATATGATTTAGGGGACCGTTTGGGCTTTACACTTTTCCTGACATTTGACTTATAGGTGAGGAAAAACCCCGATAAAAACCTCACCCAGAAAAGCTGCCCCGACCAAGGATCGAACCCGGGCCCGCTGCGTGACAAGGCAGCACGCTACCTCGAGACGACAGCGGTGGACTTAATATTAATAGGGCCTAATTAATAATAATAATTAATTAATATTAATAATAATTAATCATATTATTAATTATTATTACTATATTATTATTATTATTATTATTATTATTATTATTATTATTATTATTATTATTATTATTATTATTATTATTATTATTATTATTGGAAATATTAGCTCAGGATAGGGATGAATGGAGAGCTTATGTCCGCGAGGCCATGAACCTACGGGTTCTATAGTACGAGTTAGTTAGTTAGTTAATAATAATAATAATAATAATAATAATAATAATAATAATAATAATAATAATAATAATAATAATAATAATAATTAGAGACTTAGAAACCAAATTGAACAAATTTCAGTATGTATGTGGGAAAATTAACAGAACTCTCCACAATAAAACTCGAAAAAAAAACACAAAATTAAAGTTTTATAAGATAACACTGGTCAACATGATTTTAGTCTCATGAGTATCAATAGTTGTACTTAATGCAGTTTCTTACAGTGTTCTCAAATAGGCGCATTCGGAATTTCTCCATCACCCACAGTTTCTTTTATTTCAATTTCAATTAATGGATTTAAATAATTATTTTTTTAATAAACGTTTTTTCGTTCATTTGTCCATTGTAAAATAAAACCAAATGAACACGGGGAACACTTTCATCAGGAGATTTTAGCTATGGAAAAGAGATATCAAGGCAAATGGAATCCTAATATGCTGGCCGATTATTGTTGGATCATCAAGAGGGATGCTCCACAGGCGAAATACAGCAGAAAATCGTCATTTCTTACTTTCTATGTGAGTCCGAATGTTCGAATATTGTGTAGTTACAAATGTAGAAAATATTAAAGTATTGAAATTACAATTTCCTGTCTCTCGGAAACCTTGCGTGATGGAGAAACCGATATCATATTTGAATTCAGGAGAAAAAATGCTATCAAAATCACATAATTTTCTTTCTGAGACAAAAAAAAAAGTTTATTTTTTTGTTGCTCAGTGTAATGGCTGTGCCAGTATTAATGTTTGGTAGTGAGTCTTGGATATTACAGGAAAGAGAAGTTAGATTCAATCGGCTAAAATGAGGTTCCTTCGTAGGATAAAAGGCAGGCTGATAAGTAGAGTCCGGATTTTTATGAAATATTAAACTCCAAATAGGCTATGTAATAAATAGGCCTATGTAGAAAAATTGTAAAGACATGTAATAGGCCTATTACATAATTATTACGAAAAATAAAAATGTAGGCCTATGTAGGGCCTATCAATAAAATACTGTGTCATTTCTTGCCCAAGCTTTGTTTTGTATAATTGATGAGATATTTTTCTATTCAAATTCGATAATTTTATAAGAATGTAGAGGTTCACATATTTACATAATAACAATGGTAAGTACCAAACAATCCAGAAGCATAGGCCTATAGGTGTAAAAGGGTGTAATGAATGTATTTTAGACATAGTTCCTGAATCTAAATTAAATATAGATCCTGATATTACTAAAAGAAGACATATTAGAACAGAGCGGAATATAGCATATAACCTTACAGTTAATTTCACATACGCCCTAAATTTACTTATTTTTCAGATGTTTAAATTATTTATGTACGACTCTCAAAATACAGTACTTAGGCCTATAGTTTTCTTGCACTTAACAATTATTTGATGCATAGTGTACAAGGTGTAGGCCTATAGGCATACAACACTACACTCTAATTCAACCCAGGAAGTTACTACAGACCTTATGGGCTATGCCAGTGTCCCCCTACGTACAGGTAGATGTTTCCAAACTCATAATAAGGGTATTTGTTTGTTTTGGGAAGGGTGGAGCGGCAAGGTTAGCAGGCTAATGTTTTCCAAGAAACCTATAAACGTTAATGAAGGTTTGCATTTTGCTTTCTTAGAAAATATGCATTGTGTTTTAATGTGAGGTAGTCTATCAGCAGAACTGACCTGACAAAGTACATTGATATGACTATGACCTGTCAATCATATGAGCCTCCAAATAGAGTTGAGAGAGAACAAATCATACAGACATTTTACCTGTTTACCAGCACTGTACATAAACATTTTTAACATTTTGGGAACTTACATTTGAAAACCATTTTATGTAAAAGTATGTCTATTCTATAATAATTCCTGGGAACAAAAGGCAACCGTTCTTATCTGTTTTTAAAAACTAGTGAAGAAAAGACACACTTGTCCTGAAATAAAGGATTTTAAAGTGTCAGTAATAGCCGACTTGTGAGAGTGGTGGGAGGCGAGGTTCTTAAGTTTTGGCGAAAAGTATAGGCCTACATTAGCTTGCTTCTCATTTGTATTTTATTCTTAAATAAATAGTTAATTGTCATAAGTAATGCCAGGAGTGATTTCCAATTTATCTAGAGAATTTTGCAATCAAGAGTGGCATTTGTTAGGACTATTTAACGAAAAAATTAAGCTGTTTACTCACAAATCATTGTTTAACTACAGTTATTTTAAAATATTTATATATTTAATGTAAACGGCGATGTTTGAAAACAAATCAGAAATGTGAGGTTATGTTCATTCACTGCTGCTTGATCATATTATCATCATCATCATCATCATAGTACATTCACGAATTTAGGCCATTTGTTGACCTGTTTCGGCCTCAAGAGAAACACCATCCAGAAGTCTTTTGAGTGGACGTCCTGGTCTTCTTCTTCCTGCAGGTTGATATCTTAACATTTGTTTGGGTATTCTGTGATCTTCCATTCGATGAACATGTTGCATCCATCTTGACTTATAATCAGAAATTTTGTTTTCTAAAGATTCCATGTGTAATTCTTCTAAGATGTCTTCATTTTTTTTTTGTGATCTAGTAGTGTGTATCCTGCAGTCCTCCGAAGATATCTCATTTCAGCAGATCTAAGTCTGATCATATTATTTATTATTTATTGCCAAATAAGATCGCAATATTGTAAGAGTGCACCCAAGTGGAGAAATGATGTAACACATCGAACTATATATCATAATCAACATTACGGGTTTTCATTAATTTTTTTTTTAGTAAACAACTCAGTAAAATAAAGGAATATTTTCATTATTTGCTGTATTCAATGTAGCTATTCGTTGGAGAAGAATAATGCTTTGACCTGTTCAGAACATTAAAAAGGAAGAGCTTTCTTTATCACAAAAGCAGGAGCTGATAAAGAGAAATCGATAAAGAGCGAGGTGAAACACGACTGTCATTGGTTGTAAAACAACATTCATTGAAACGTGATTGGTCATTGACTAGCATTTGTGGCATGAGTTAAATAGTCATAAAAAAGTCAATAATTGAGACATGCAGTTAATGACACTTGAAGTGTAGAAAGACTCTAACCTTAGGTAGTTTCAAGTACAACTTGTCCACTTTTTCATTCATTGTTTATAATAATTCTGCCGGAAGGCAGGTCTTTCACTGCAATCACAGCTTTTTCATGCAATGCTTTGCAGCTTTACTAAGGAATTGTAGGTGTGGTAGTTTCCCGTTGCTTTCCACACCGGTGAAGGATGATGATGATGGCCGGATGATTTTCGGGGATCGTTGGGCCCTAAGCTTCCTGACATTTGTCTTATAGGTGAGGAAAACCCCCCGAAAAAAACCTCACCCATGAGCCTGTCCTGACCGGGAATCGAATCCGGGCCGGCTGAGTGACAAGGCAGCACGTTAGGCTACCTCGAAACCACAGCGGTAGACTTAAAAGTATTTAGGCCTAATGTTCTAATAGATATATAGTAGGTATATGTAACATCAAACTTGAGTCTAAGGTCTAGATTTATATATGAATCGTCTATACTTTTCGGTTATTATGAAAGAACATATGAAAGAAAACATATGTAATTATATACAAATCCGGACTCTACTGATAAGAAATGAAGATATAAGAGACGAATTTAAATGAGAAAATAGAGGAATATAAAGACAATTGAAGAGCCCACGTGGATCGTATAAATAACGAAAGAATCTCAGTAGCCTACTAGCGTATAACTATCAATCTCAAGGAAGAAGATGTGTGGGACGTCCAAGTAAGAGATGGAACAGGCAAGATTGTCTAATCCCTGCAAGGAAGCCGAGGGATGATAATGATGATGGTGATGATGATGATGATGATAATTGTATTGTATTGTAAGCCTATGTTTTCCCTTTACAGAGATTTAAGCGCTCTACCCCTACAGGGAAGAATTTGAACCATGCTAATTTAGCTACACTTGTTTTCGTATAGATGTCATTTTGAGTTGTCTGTGGTCAGCGTTCCGCCTCATACTGACATCTAGGAAACCAAGGTAGTACTAGGACGGGAAAATTCGGTAAATTTTGCTTAGATGCCTTTTTATGCAGGCTTAAGGATTTTTTACGAGCCTGAAAATCTTCAGACTCGGGACCCACGGCTTAAAGTCCCTCCCGGAGGACTTGCTCCTTGGATTTTTCAGTCCTAAAAAATCCATCGACCCCTGCCGGGTTTGAACCCGCGACCCTCGGGACCAGAGGCAAGGAGCATAATCACTAGTGCACCGCGGCCGACTAATGATGATGATGATAATAATAAAAATAATAATAATAATAATAATAATAATAATAATAATAATAAATAAAATATCCTCAATTCATGTCCAACTCAGCGTCGGGTCGAGGGATGAGATGAGGTCGACCACGCCTGACGCACCATCACAGGGGCAGATGAATGAAATGAAACGAAATGGACAAGATGAGTAGGCCTATAGAGAAAGGATGGAATGAAATTGTAGCAGGGGAAAACGGGAGGAACCTCGCGAAAAACCTGCCCAAGCTACGTTTTGTCCCCCACGAAACACACATGGAGTGACCGAGACCCGATGTTGGGACCCCAGCGGTGAGAGGCGAGCATCTAACCGCATGCGCCACAAAGCCACCAATAATAATAATAATAATAATAATAATAATAATAATAATAATAATAATAATAATAATAATAATAATAATAATAATAGGCCTAATAGTAATAATAATAATAATAATTATAATAATAATAATAATAATAGGCCTAATAGTAATAGTAATAATAATAATAATAATAATATTAATAATAATAATAATATAGGCCTAATAGTAATAGTAATAATAATAATAATAATTATAATTATAATAATAATAATAATAATAGGCCTAATAGTAATAATAATAATAATAATAATAGGCCTAATAGTAATAGTAATAATAATAATAATAATAATAATAGGCCTAATAGTAATAGTAATAATAATAATAATAGGCCTAATAGTAATAATAATAATAATAATAATAATAATAATAATAATACAAACATTGCATTTTTGGAGGCATTCAGCTGGAATTTCTGGAAAAAATTAAAATAACGAACAGCGTAATTAAACAAAATACCAGATATAGGTATTATATGGATGCGAAACATGGACTCTTACTTTAAGGGAGGAAAGGAGATTACGAGTATTTGAGAATAAAGTTCTTAGGAACATTTTTGGACCAAAGAGAGATGAACAGAGGGGTGAATGGAGAAGACTGCATAACAGAGAACTGCATGGTCTTTATAGGAAGTCAGATATAGGCCTAATGAGAACAGTTAAGTCTCGTAGATGGGCAGGACATGTGGCACGAATGGGGAATGAGAGACGTGCATGGAAGCTTCTTGTAGGAAAACCAGAGGGAAAACGCCCAGTTGGTAGACCAAGAATGAGGTGGGAGAATAACATTAACTATGATTTGAGGAAAATAAATTATACAGGGGATGATTGGAAAACATTGGGTCAAGATAGGGATATATGGAGAGCCTATGTCCGTGCGACCGTGAACCTGCGGGTTCGATAGTGCCAGTGAGTTAGTTAGTAAATAAACAAAATATGAATGTTCAAACTTCAATTGTGAATTTCATAAAAATAAACAAACGATTAAAATGTTATGGTCATGTAAAAAAGAATGACAGAAGACAGATTCCCATGAAGAATACGGTAACTTACTAGAATGAGTGCAACTTAGTAGGGAAAAAAAGAGTAGGCCTACAGCCAAAAATAATATGGATTGATGGTGTTTTGAGAAGCATGCGACACACGATGGAGATTGGAACGACAGAGAGATGTGAAGGAGATGACAGTAAATTAATTGAGCGCAGGAAAATGTTGTGAAACATTGTGAACCTGCTAAACAAATAAATAATAATATTAAAAATAATTATTACATTCCATTAAATTAGTGACGCTCTTACCATAGGCCTATAGTTACTTTTTTACATTGCACACGCCGGCCGGGCCTTACAGTGACATGATCTGTCCGAAGAGGGTTTTGAACCATGGATAACAAAAATACTTTTGTTTTACCAAACAAGGATATGGAGGGCTTTCCAGAATGTGTGATCAGCTCAATGTAAGTTATTAAAATGTCAGAGACCGTCGCGGATGGCAGACCAATGTGAAATATTCGTGTTATAAATCGGCTAAATTATACCCAGGGACAAAATAATATGCAGTAAGTGTCTTGAAGTTCGTATTAGGCCCAACACTAAACAAAAATCCCGCAGAATACCTCGACCATGAAAATAATCTTGTGATCCATTCATTTAGGATCCTAACCTTCACAAAGTAATTCATGATATCTCTATCATACTGCGATTACAGTTTTACTAAGCCAACAATGATATGAGAAAGTAGGCCTATTAACAAATACTCAAAATAGTCTAAATGATCTTTCATATCGTAAATCTCGTTTCAGTAATTAAAGAGGCCTACAACAATATTTGCAATTTTACGCCCTATAGGCATCTATTACAATAGCCTAATTAAAAACATTACGTTAACAGTGATGAAATAATTTGGCCTACGTGATTCTTAACTCTTAAATTTGGAAAACATTAATTTCTTGTGTCAGTTATTTTAAATGTGGCGGACCGCACTGAAAACGAAAGCAGACATAATTGTTATTATTAGGTATATTGTTTAATTTGACACACATTTAAGTAATATCTACTTGTTTGTTTTCTTCCGTTTATTTAAAATTATTAAATAAATGAAACCAATTGATGTATCCTACAGCATAGTTAATTAAAGGGCTAATCCGCCAATTTAATTGCAAGAAGCCTGAATGTTAATTGATATTCATAAGTAATGCAACGAGTGATTTCCAAATTATCGATAAATTCACGACTCATGAAGTGAGCTAATTTATCGATAATTTGGAAATCACTCGTGGCATTTGTTAGGACTATTTAACGAATAAAATTAAGCTGTTTACTCACAAATCATTGTTTAACTATAGTTATTTTAAAATATTTATATATTTAACGTAAACGGCGATGTTTGAAAACAATCAAAAATGTGAGGTTATGTTCATTCACTGCTGCTTGATCATATTATTTATTGCCAAATAAGATCGCAATATTGTAAGAGTGCACCCAAGTGGAGAAATAATGAAACACATCAAACTATATATCATAATCAACATTACAGGTTATTCATTTATTTTTTTAGTAAACAACTGAGTAAAATCAAGGAATCTTTTCATTATTTGCTATATTCAATGTATTTGTTGGAGAAAAATAATGCTTTGACCTGTTCAGAACATTAAAAAGGAGGAGCTTTCTTTATCACAAAAGCAGGAGCTGATAAATAGAAATCGATAAAGAGCGATATGAAACACTACTGTCATTGGTTGTAAAACAACATTCATTGAAACGTGATTGGTCATTGACTAGCATTTGTGGCATGAGTTAAATAGTCAAGGAAAAGAAACCACAAATACGATTCGGTTACGTTTAATACATAGTGATCCAAGGTAGGGAATTGTAAATTTTTATCCGTTCCCCTAATAGGCCCTAATAACTGACGTATTTACTCGAGTAATTTCCCTCTTTTTTCAAGATTTAGGAGAGAAATTTCGAGCGAGGAAATTATGCGATGTGTATGAAAATATCAATACGCTTTCACAATGTAGAACAGTATAAATTAGACATCTACGGTACTTACCTCTTGTAACTTAAAATTTGCAGTGTAGCTGTTACACTTTCTTTCAGAGTTGAGTTTAACGACACTGACGCTGTGACGGTAGAACATTGTTACCAATAACTCCTGGCGCGACAGGCCTAGAAGGCCCTTAGACGACCAGCCGGCTGCTGGCCTCACATCCACATGTGTCAATCACAGTGTAGGGGTGACATGTGGTCAGCATGTCAAGTCCCCCAGCCGTTATAGTTGGTTTTCTCAACCTGGAGCCGCTACCAAATGCCTCACGATGAGCACCGGTCCCATTCTGGTCGAAATACCGTGAGAAAATTTCTTCCCCCATGGAGACTCGAACCAGCGCAAATCCCGTAGCTCTGCGCTAAGGCTTCCTGCCTTAACCACTCAGCTACGGCGCGGGACGATATTGTTACCAATGCACAATGATATTATCGCCTCACTATGATGGTTGTCCGTTTATATAAAAGCGGGTGCCGCGCGACAATGCTTGACAATGATTAACATGCGGAATTATTATATTGGCGGTAGTCGGTATCTTTGTATTTAATTATATATAACAGCTGCGGGGAAACAAAGCGAGCCGCTGGACAACCATCATAGTGAGGCTACAACCTAACTGTATTCAGACTGACAACAGATGCGCGCGGTTGACAGAGACTGCAGGTACCGTTAGGTCTTTGTAGAAAGGGAAGGATTTGGCCTTGGGTTTCCATGAATTCTTTTGTGTTTTACTTGAAATATTCGTAAGAGTGTCCAAAGTTGTAGCTGCAAATGTTTGGCCTAGGTAATGCACATTGAATCAGAGGTGGATTAAAAAACAATATGTACGCCTATATGAAAAACCTAGGGGAAATTACGTAAGGGGGTCAATTATGCGAAATACGGTAAAAGGATCTCCGTTATTTAGAAGGCTCTTGACCTATCGTTCACCTGTTAGCCTCACATCCAAATGCGTGAATCGCAGAGGTGGACGATTTTCCAGCCAGTATAGGGGAAACATGTGATCAGCATGTTTAGTCCCTCAGCCGTTTAGGCTGGTTTTCTCAATCCGGAGCCGTTACTTATTGTAGCTACTCAAATTCCTCGTGGTGCTGGATGGGCACAGGTCCCATGAGACTTCCCCCCCCCCCCCCAGGGGACTCCAACCGAGCACAAGTCCGTAGCTCTACACCAAGGAACTAGGTATCATTAAACCGTTCACTTGCGGCGCAGGACGCTAACAACAACAATAATAATAGTAGGCTAGTAATAGACCTAAATTTACTGATGATGATAATAATAGTGGAGTAGTTAGGGTCTAGTAATAGATCTAACAATGGAACTGTCAACTATTGCATGATCAAACCTACCATGAAATTTCTTCCAGAGAAACGTTGTGATGTATCAAGGCCCTAACCTTAAAAAAATCCCGTTTTTAACAGAAAGGCAAAATAATAAAGTACCAAACCTCTGATTAAAATTATAGGCAAGTAATGTAACTCCAGAATTGGCAGAGTGGATAACCCTCACTACCTGCCGTCCGCGCTAATCTGCCTCTTTTCACTCATGCATTACTCATGCAGGTAATTCATCTGCTCCGTACAGTGGGTTGCCATTTCTGGATTGTAGCTTCAATTTCTGTGTCTTGCAGTTAAAAAACGCAGTTTTTTTTGACACGGTCTTGGTACATCACAAAGATTCTCTGGGATAAATTTGAAGGTAGGTTTCGGCATGCTACGGTTGACAGTTCTCTTGTAGATACGGTAACTTATGCACTTTTAAGAGTATACTTTTGTATGGTACACAAATTTGGGGAAGAGTCCTAATGCATTTCATCTGTTTTTAAATTACATTAAAAAAGACTGTACTGGGTCTTCTTATGATGCCCATTGTTCATAAAGGCAGGAATTTTAATTGCAGTTTACCTTTACATAAGTTATATCAATGTTAGTGAAAATTAAGATTAATTTAAATCAGGGACAGTCAAACTACGGCCCGCGGGTCGGATTCGGTCCTCCATCACTTTCTATCGGCCCCTGTAGACCTGCAACATTTTAATGAATCAATATATGCTAAGGGTAGACTTATAATATTAGTATATCTGTAATCGACATAACAAAAAAAGTAGCAAATCAACGCACGCTTATAATAATAATAATAATAATAATAATAATAATAATAATAATAATAATAAACAATGAAGTGGTATTATCATTAAAAACGAAGACAGAAGATAGATTCCCAAGAACAATACTAGAATGAATGTCATTTGGTAGAAGAAAAAGAGGACGACCAAAAATAACGTGGATTGATGATGTTTTGAGCAGCATGAGAGAAAAAAGGATTGGACGATGGAGATTGGAATGACAGAGAGATGCGGAGGAGAATAACAGTAGATTAATTGGGCGCAGGAAGATGATGTGAAACATTCTGAAACTGATAAATAAGTAATAAATAATAATAATAATAATAATAATAATAATAATAATAATAATAATAATAATCCACAACAGGGCCTTTTGGCCTGAGCCATCTTGATGTTTCTTCAATTTGGCCTTCGATACAAGTAAGTTTGGGCGGCTCTGATTTAAATCATCTTACAGTTAGAACTGATACATATTCATAACTACTCTACGAGAAATATTTTCACACTACATTTCCTAAACTTAGACATAAAATTCATTTTTTAATTAAGGATTTTCTCTACATTACAGTAGTTACCCTCCAGCCCAAATGTATTTTGCTTCGCCACAGATTTCTATCCTCAGCATCTTCTTCTTTGAGGTCTCTGCTGATCATGTTTCTTCTAACTTCATCCATCCACTGTTCCCTGAGTTTCCCCCTCCTCCTCCTGCCTTCATCATTCATGGGATTCTATTGTTCTCCATCCTTTTCAGATGTCTATAATAAGCTTATCGTGTTTAAAATTCATTATTTATCTAATTTTATGGTTCCGAACTTTGTTCTTTCTTGATTTTCTTGATGCCCTTCGCCAAAAAAAAATAAAATAAAAGTACTATAATAAGTGTCGCTTTAATTTTTTTTTAATAATTTGCCTCCTAAGGCTCTCTCTGTAAGTTTCGATTATTTTGTAATAATATATTAAGCAAATTCTTTCAATCTAAACCATACTATGAAATTAACGAATTTTTAAAGTATTCAAATAATTTTAGAATTTAATTTTAAATTTAGATCTTAGGCTAACCACCGGTAGGCATATGTATTTTTTTTCTCGGGTCATAGTTTATGGTTGCTCCTGACATGAAAAATAAATTACAATTAAATTAGGCCTACTCAGATTAAACGAACGTTTAGAAGAAATAGAAGAAAAACGTTTGAAATGTTATGGACACCTCATAAGAATGGAAGATGATAGAACACCAAAGAAGATACTTTATTGGAAAGCTAATGGAAGAAGTGGAAGCGGCAAACCTAGAGAACGTTGGATAGATGGAGTGAGGAAAAGTATGGAAGCTAGAGATATGAGAGAAGAAGATGCTTTAGATAGTTACCTCTGGCGACAAATCTCTTTGGATTGAAGGAGAAACACTGTATTGTGTTTTCCCAATAAAAAATTAAACGAATGTGTGAGACTTTTGAGAAAGATCGTTTTGTTTCCAGCCCGACGAACAACCCTCAACCTGGAGGACCGGAGGTTTTTTGGTGGGCTCCCATTCCCTTAGAAGGTTGCCGTCTCCTCGGCTAACGAGAGGCCTCTTCCCGGGTTTATTTCGGAGTTTTCCTTCTCCTACAACCTTACCAATACTCACACTTTATCGACAGCCATGTCTAGATCCGCCGTATTCAGTTAAAGCAGGACCACCTCTTGCAGGATGTGGTTCATCACCACAAGAAAATACCATATTAGAAATGAGAATATTAAAGAGGAACTGAAAGTACAACCACTTCTTCAACAAATAAAAGAACGTAGGAACAATTGGAAAGAACATCTGCAAAGAATGACAGAGAATAGGATGCCAAAGATGGCACTGATGTATAATCCTGGAGGAAGAAGATCGGTAGGAATATCAAGAAAGCGCTGGGCTGAATAGATGTGAGATCGGAACAGGCAAAGACCTAATCCGTGAAGGAAGATGATGATGATGATGATGCTGATGATGACGAATGTGTTGGTAACTCATTTTAGGACTATTCTTTTTACTGACTTGCTAGGACTTTCTCCTGAAATCTTGAAGTGATGGGAGTTTTTACATTACGGACTTTTTTTATCATGCATTCAGTATTGGTGTTATGAATACATAGAGTATTTTACATAGATATTTAATTATTTCATAGATTATTTTAAATATTCAAATAAAATGTTGTTGAAATAAAGCTTTAGACATATTATATTTCAGAACAAAGGCTTCAAGGCTAACTATAAAATCTCTACTTTTAGACTCTGGTATGTTATTACAGTTAAGTCAGTGGAAAGTTTAGTATTTAACCCTGACGAAGTAAGGGACTCGGGTCTGTCTGTGAAAACAAGAGCAGCTGATGGGTAAGTCAAGCTACCATTTTTCTTAATATAATGTACCTAGGACTTTTGGAAAGGGAATCAAGTACTTTAAATATTTTAATACTATATTTCAAAAGGGATATTAGAATTTCTAAAATGTAGATTAGGGTAGATTTATAAAACCCACATCTCCCTCTTTCAAACCCCAGAAAGTTCGAATGTAGGTTTTCTTAATATAAGCTTAGATTAGTTATTTATGACTATAATACTTAGAGATTGTAATCATTATACTCTAGAAATAAAATAGTTAAAATTAAGAATCAATTTATTTATGTTCAAAAACACGTTTGCCTTTATAACTAATACATCCACATACTAACGCTCGGAACCTCACGCTACCAAAATTTCCAAGTCCCGAAGGTCCTTTAAGCCCTAAGAAAACCAGCAGTTCGTAATAATCAGTGTTACTAAGTTAGGTTAGTGTAAATCTTGTTTCTCAGAGCAGGCTCCGCGACGCACTGGCTCCGGAATTATTGCGCTAGATGAATCATGAAAAGGTTCAACTTGGTGTAATAATGCGAGGGGTCGGACATTCATTGTGGCGCCCCACAACAACCCCAATACCTCAGCACGAGTCCAAGGAGAATTTTATTATGCACGGTGACAGCTAACAAATTTAATTCATTAATTAATGATTTTTCACTATCTTCAGATGAAAACGTGGCAACCGAAAAAGAAACTGATATAAATAAAGAATAGGAGACTATAAGATATACTATTAAATTGTCAGCATCAGAAAGGTTATTTTAAAAACAGACAAAACAATAAATGGTTTGAAGAGGAATGTGCCGAAATTGTAAAGAAAAGGAAGCTAGCCTAAATTAATTGGTTACGTGAGCTAATTGAAGTAAATTCACAACAATTAGGTAACGTCAGGCTACAAACCACAATGTAATTAAAGAATAAAAAGAGACAATATTTGACAGAGAGAATGATCTTGAAATGAATGCAAAAAAAAAAAAAATAGAAACATCAAAGAATTATATCAGGAAATTAGGATAGAGAGAAAAAGGTTTCAGGCTAGAATAAACATAATTAGGAATTAAAATGGGGGATATGATCGCATATTCCAGGAGAAGGCCTATATTAAATAGATGAAAAAATTACTTGGGTCAATAATTACATGTGAAAGAGATGTACCTACAAACTAAAATTGCAATGGCAAAAAATGTAACTAAGACATTACATGGAATAATTTAGAACAAAAATATTACAAAGAAAACTAAAATGAAAATTTATAAGAACATAATACAGAATATTTTGTCATATGGAAGGGTGACTTGGTCTTTGACGGAATTACAAAGAATAAAATTAGAACATTTGAATTTGATTATCTTAAAAGAAGCCTTCAAAAAACAAGACAGAATAAAATAATAAATGAATTCCTTTGGAGAGAAATGAATGTCACTACATCTGTTGTTATGAGGATTGAAAATCAAACTCTTAAATGGCATAGCCATGTACAGAGAATGGAAGATGAAAGATGGCCAAAAAATATATACCAATTGTCACTCCCTGAAAGAAATAAACACGGCAGACCAAGATGGGTATGAAAAACTTATGTCAGAACTACAATGGATGATGAAATTTCGAAGAAGGAGATTGGAATGATAGAAATAAATGGAAACTAAAGACGGCAAACCTATAAATGGGGGAAAGCCGAAGAAGAAGAAAAAAAATACTATAATCAGTTATTAAATGTGCATGCAGAACAGAATATTGCTTAGGGAAATGTTTCAATCAGAAAAGACGAACTTGCATGTGAATGAAGAAAACTAGGATATAGCCTATAGGTAAGAAACCTCCATAATAATTAGTCTATATGAAACCAGACGTAGCCTAAGTTTAATAAGAGTCACGAGCCGTACCCGAGCAGTTTATAGCATGATGCTTTGGTGCAAAGCTAAGGGACTAGCGTTTATTCGAATCCCCGAGGAAGAAGACATTTTTAATGGAATTTCGGTCAATATGGGACCGATTCCCATCTAGCATCGTTAGGTATTTGGGTAGCTACAATAAATAACGACTCCAGGTTGAGATAACCAGTCTGTAATTGATAGGGAATTCAACTTGCTGACCACATGACAACCCTATATTGGCTAGGTGGATGTTCATAGGCTGTATGTGATTCGCATGTGGATATGATGCCAGCAGCTGGCTGGTAGCCCGAGGGTCTTCTAGGCCTGTTGCGACATGGAATTTTAGTAGATGTGATAAGAACAGTTAGGTCATAAATGGGAAACAGGCCTAATTAAAGGGCAAGAACACTATTGTAGGAAAACGAGAGTGAAAACGTCCAGTAGGTAGGTAATAATGAGGTGAAAGAATAACTTTGGAGGGATGAATTATACTAATTCTAACTCACTGGCACTATCTAACTCGTAGTTTCATGGCCGCGCGGACATAATACATCCCTATCCTGAGCTAATGTTTTCCAATCATCCCCTGTGTAATCTACTTCCCTCAAATCATAGTTAATGCTATTCTCCCACCTCATTCTTGGTCTACCAACTGGGCGTTTTCCCTCTGGTTTTCCTACAAGAATTTTCATGCACATCTTTCTTTTCCCATTCGTGCCACATGTCCTGCCCATCCCAGTCTACGAGACTTAGCTGTTCTTATTATAGGCCTATCTGGCTTCCTATAATGATCATGACTCTTTGGTCTATACAGGAAATATATTGACTTAGGCTTTCACGGCCGTAGTTAGTATAAACACCTACTTGTCTTGAGACAACCCTTGAGGATGCCGGACGCAGTCTCTGGCGAAACGTCGTGGAATTTCAAGCCTCAAGACCACGGCCAACATTCTGCAATTTTTTTCAAGATCTTTATACAGGAAATGATTAGCTCAAGATAGGGATGAATGAAGTGCTAATGTCCTGATGATCGCTGGTTGAGTGGAAGAGAAGGCCTTATGGTCTTAACTCTGCCAGCTAAAATAAAGCATTATTATTATTATTATTATTATTATTATTATTATTATTATTATTATTACCTCCGGATTCCATAAAGCCAGTAATTATTTAGTTAATTAGTTCGTTCTCGATCCAACGGTTAAGTAAAATATTTATTGTCGAAGCTTTCCTCTGCTTATTCGAGACCATCTTCTTGAATGAAGAAGGCTGAAAGCTTAGACCCCAAATATATTTAACCTGACTACAGCCTGAGAAAACTTTTTTAATAATCAACGCCAGCAAAGTTGCATAACAAATCTTTATGTAGGCTTAATTTTATATATTTGTTAAACTGGCAAAACATCTACTCGGTAAGTGAAACTGATAGACTAAATAAACTTAAGTTATAAAAAAAGAAAAGGGAAGAAGAACAAAGGAAGGCATTTCAAATTTAGTCTTGCCCATATAATTTAAATTTAGCTAATATGGAGAGGAGGGAATTCTCTGTGAAGAAAGAACCTACTCAGAAAAGAGCAAGGGGGATGAAATCCCAGCAGATCAGGATGTAAGAGAAAAAGTATACTTAATTTTGCGCCTGCTGCGTTGTGAAGATGAGAACTTCCCTCTCTCCTCTTCACATTCTCCCAACATCATGCAAAATATCTCAAGTGCCAACACAACGCTTCAGAATAGTCTATCTCCTTTTTGAGCTATTTGAAATGCCCAAACCAATCTAAAAATAGTAGACACTTTTTGCTTCCCAGCAAGAATACGTCGCGTGGGTGCAGCGTCCTCCTTGTTGTCACCAGCTTATGGGTGGCATCTAGTGAAATTTTCAAGATTTCAGAAAGCGATCTGAAGGTTATTCGCTGATCTTCTCTGACCATGACAGTAGCCGGGTCCAGTTTTTGTTTTGGTTTTTTTTTTTTTTTAATTTGATCGTCTCCCATCTTTAAACAATTTATGTCATCTTCGAGCTGTGTTGTAGAGAAGAATAACTCTCTATAGGCCTCCTGTAACATAGCATAGGCTTCAGCCGAAGATTTATCATTATTATTAAAACATTGAAGATGCCCAAGATCGTAGGCTTTGGAGGTTTGGCACGGGAAGACGGCAGCCGCTGTAAAAACCGGAAGATAGATAGATTTATTATTATTATTATTATTATTATTATTATTATTATTATTATTATTATTATTGTTGTTGTTGTTGTTGTTGTTGTTACAGGTACAATATCCAATATTAGATTTTATAAAGAAGAAACAATTAACTTGGTACGGACACATTAGAAGAATGGAAGAAGGAAGACTACCTAAGATAATCATGGATTGGGAACCACAGGGAAGGAAAAAGAAGGGTAGACCAACTATTACGTGGATTCAGGGCATCAATGAAGCTAAGAGGGAATGGGAAATAGAAGAAGATATATGGATGAACAGACAGGAATGGAAAAATGTGTTAAAATAAATGTAGGCCTATATTTAACTGTGAACATGGGTACCGGAAAAATGTATATTCATTGTAAAAGCCGGAATAATAAAAAAGTATTATTATTATTATTTTATTATTATTATTATTATTATTATTATTATTATTATTATTATTATTATTATTATTATTATTATTATTATTATTATTATTATTATTAAACTTATAAATTTGTTACGCCTATAAAAGGCAGGCCTAGAACTATAATGTTTGGTGATTCGTAACTCTTTAAATGTTTGAGGAATTTTGAATGTTTTTTAAAGTAAGATAAGATTGTTTTATTAAGTCATAACAATTTAATGGTTAATGAGAATATGTTAACAAGCCTAGTTGTCGTTTGAAAGGTTCCCCTGCGAGTTCCCCGCGGTGCACAGTTTGAAAACTACTGCGAACTCAATAAATACCAAAAACAACTGGCAGTTTGAGTACGTGTGTGCTTTCAAATATTTCTTTTAATATATCTTCTTCATTTAAAAAAACAGTTATTTTCTATGGAACAGCCTTTAGGCACATTATTTAATTCACTGTATTTCTATCAGATCTGATATCATACCTTTCTACAACTGGCGGAACGGAGGCCTAAGTCTCTATATCAAACCGTGTCTATAGTAAAATTTGAAAACCTGTTTTCTATCGTATATTATTTCAATTTGAGAGTATTCATTAATAAAAGAAACCTATATGTCATGACAGGCCTAGAAGGCACCTGACCTACCGTTTGGCTGCTGGCATCACATCCACATGTGTTAACCATAGAGGTGGACGATTATGCAGCTAGTATAGGGATCACACAGGGGTCAACATGTAGGTTAGAGCCGTTAGAGGTGACTTACTCAACCTGGAGCTGACACTATTGTAGCTATCGAAAATTCTCACCATGTTGGGTGAGCACCGGTCCCGAAATTCTATTCACAACATCAAATTTATTCTTAAATTCCTAATGAAATAGACATTTTTATATTATTTTTTTGTTCGTCATAAATTCCGCAGGATGTAAAGGATAAACTTTCTGAAAATACTGTTCATGTCAGTAAAAAAAATTATGTTAATGTTAACGTGAAAGCATGTAATATATTAAAATGTTACTATTCCATCCATCCATAGTAATTCTGACCGAGGGTAGGTCTTTCACTGCAATAATAGCATTTTCATGCTATGCTTTCCAGCCTAACTAGGGAATTATAGGTGTGGTAGCTTCCCGTTGCTTTCACACCAGTGAAGGATGAAGATGATGATGATAATGATGGCCGGATGATTTTCGGTATCTTACAGGTGAGGTAAAACCCCGAAAAAACCACACCCAGGAGCCTGTCCGGACCGGGAATCGAACCCGGACCCGCTATGTGACAAGGCAGCACGCTACCTGGAGACCACAGCGGTGTACAATGTTACTATTATGCAGGCCTAAAATTTTCAATTTGATTAAAAAAATTGATGTAATTTAACTATTAGCCTAAATCTTATGAATTCACCATTTTCTATAGGCTATGTTTTCTTATAATCAATCATAGACTAATGTTAGCCAGCAAGGGATATTTTGGACTTAAAAAACAACTCAGTTCCCGATATAGCTATAGGCCCTATGTCTTCAAACAAAAACAAAAATATATAAAACTTTATTGATACCTGTTGCCATCTATGGCTGTGAAAGTTGGGTCCTAACAAAAACTCAAGAAAACAAAATTAGAATATTTGAAAGAAAAATACTAAGGAAAATATTTGGTCCAATATGTGAGAGTGGAAACTGGCGAATTAGATACACAGGGTGTTTCAAAAAGGATGGCGCAAACTTACATGGTTGAAAGTACACGATAATAGAAGCAACAATGTCCCTGTAAACATGGGTCCGCAAACGAGCCGTTTGCGAGATAGGCCTATTTACGAATGTATGGTTACAAGCCGCCACTGACGTCATTGTTTGTAACATCGTACGGTTTACTCCTTGCGCACTTGAAGCCGTCCTATGTTCTTTGTTTACAAAACTGAACATTGTCGAGAGGTGGAGTTGTAATCAAACCATACACTCAGAACGTATATGCATGATGGAACTCCGGCACATTTTGCTGCTGCTGCTGCTGTGAGACGGCATCTAACGCGCAGATACGGCCAAAGATGGATAGGTCGAGGCGGATCTGTACCTTGGCCTCTTGGCCTCCAAGATCACCTGATCTAAATCCTTTGGATTTTTGTGTCTCGTGTCACCTCAAAAGCGAAGTGTACAGCACACCCGTTAACAAGGTTTAAGAACTGGAGCAGAGAGTTGTACATGCTTGTCAAGAAATCAGAAATGATCATGGGGTTTTCGAAAGAATTCGACATTCATTGCAGAGACGAGCACAGTATTGCATCCAGATGCAAGGAACGCACTTTAAACACCTCTTTTAACAGGTAACCCATAGGCTAAGTGAACTTAACTGTGAAATGTGAGATGTGAACTAAATGGGATGAAAAATGAATAGTAAAGTCTAAATTCAAATTAATTTGTACTAACTCGGACGATGTTTACAATGAAGTCAGTGGCGGCTTGTAACCATACATTCGTAATTATCTCGCAAACGGCTCGTTTGCGGACCCATGTTTACTGGGACATTGTTGCTTCTATTATCGTGTACTTTCAATCATGTTATTTTGCGCCATCCTTTTTTATACGCCCTGTAATGATGAATTATATGAACTTTATGGTGATGTAGACATCATTAAAACAATAAAGATGGCAAGAATTAGATCTCTACAGGGAAGAGGAATCAGACACATGTCGTAGAGTCACATTGACAACTAAAATTGGAAACCGAAGAGTTGGACGTCCTAATATTAGATGGCTGGACAGCGTTGAACAGGACCTGAGAACACTGGGTTTACGAGGATGGAGAATAAAGGCGGAGAAGTGGGACGAATGGAGGCGCATTGTAGGGGCGGTCAAGGCCTGCAACGGGCTGAAGAACCGATAATGATGATGATGTTTTCTTATAAACAGATCTAAGTTTATTAAATTGTTTTTATTTAAAACTTTTTTTTTAATTCATGACTTGGACCTGGTTACGAATGAGGCATTTGCATCAGTGGTTTTCTCAAAATAAAATGTACACACAAATAATAAGTTAATAATTTTATTTGGAAGGTTTTAAGTCTGTCACTACCAGACGTGATGAAAATGAAGCCGAGTTGTTAGAAGCAGTTTTGATTGGAAACACAGAAGTGTTGGTTTGGGCGGAACCATGTTACAAGAGTAGATGTCCCAGAGGACCACCAATTACACCACTCATTACAGCGCCCAGGCTGGATAACCACAAGCATACAGAGAGAATCTGCCCCTCGTCTCCCGGAGGCTCTTCTCCAACTTCAACACAGGGTGAAATAAATACTCTACGTCTATTAAGGTAGCATTTTTTATTTTAGAAATGAGGGTGGAAACTCAATAAGTAAATTACATTTTTATTTAATTTCATCTGAGATACTTGAACAATTCACATGCTTTAGCCTATTATAGGAAATTTTGGGCATAGGTGTCTATGGTGTCTATATTATACCAGAATAATTTACACAGGTAGGCTTATGTAGGGCTATTTGTCACACATAGAAAAGCATTATGTAGGCTAATGGAAATGGGATCTTGAAAAAGTTTTTGATAAGGTGATAAGAAGAAAATTGTGGGAAATAATTAAGGCAAGAGGGTACCCGGCTCAACTTATAGAAGGAATAAAAAGTCTTTATAGTGGCACAAAAATTATCCTTAATTCAGATAATTATTCCAGTGAAGAAATTTTAATAAATCAAGGAGTTCGACAAGGGTTACATTATCACCTTCTTCTTCTTCTTCTTCTTCTTCGGCTTTCCCCAACTTATAGGTTTGCCGTCTTCAGTTTCCATTTATCTCTATCATTCCAATCTCCCTCTTCCAAATTCCTATCATCCATTATAGTTCTGACGTAGGTTTTCCATTTCCATCTTGGTTTGCCATGTTTATTTCTTCCAGGGGGTGACCATTGGTAGCCTATATATTTTTTGGCCATCTTTCATTTTCCATTCTTTGTACGTGGCCATACCATTTAAGCGTTTGATTTTCAATCCTCTTAACAACATATGTGGTGACATTCATTTCTTTCCAAAGGAATTCACTTCTTATTTTATCCTGTCTTGTTTTTTGGAGGCTTCTTCTAAAATAATCAAATTCAACTGTTCTAATTTTATTCTTTTGTAATTCCGTCAGAGACCAAGTTTCACTTCTATATGACAAAATATTCTGTATTATGCTCTTATAAATTTTAATTTTAGTTTCCTTTGTAATATTTTTATTCCAAAGTATCCCATGTAATGTCTTAGTTGCATTTTTTGCCATTGCAATTTTAGTCTGTACATCTCTCTCACAGGTACCTAAACTTGTAATTATTGACCAAGATATTAAAAAAATTCACACTTTTTTATTTTCCCTGTTTCAATGAGGTCATCCACATCCTTTCCCAAACACATATATTCTGTTTTCTGTAAATTTATATTCAGTTCCCATTTTTTTATATTCTTCCATTAGTTTATTTATCATATATTTCATATCATCTTCATCCCCTGCAAAAATAATTTGATCATCTGCAAACAACAATGAATGCAGCACTTTTCCTCCTATGGGAATACCCATTTCAAAACATTATCACCTACATTGTTTAATATATTTTTTGACGAGGTTATACGAAAATGGAAAAAATCAAGTCCCATAGGAATAACTTACAAATTAATAGGGAAAAGTACATGAATATTTTAATGTATGCAGACGACCTGGTAATTATACAGAAGTCAGAGGATGATATACAAAGAGTCATTTATACGTTGAATCAATTAGGACTCTACTATAATCTCAAAGTCTCAACTTCAAAAACTAAAATTATGGCTTTTCAGGGCAAAGTGCCAGTCAGAGCAAAAATAGTAATCAATAATGAAATAATAGAACATATAGCACACTTTAACTATTTTGGTTCAGATATCACATACAGCTACGATTGGGATATACACAATAAATTAAACCGATATCAAATGATGTGTGGCACCATAAGAAGAACCCTCAGAAAGACTAGAAGAGAAACTCAGCTCAGGTTTTATAAAATTATGGCTGTTCCTGTTCTTTTATATGGATCTGAATCTTGGGTACTTACAAAAAAAAGATATCTCACATATTCAAGCCACTGAAATGAAATGTTTAAGATCCGTAAAAGGATGTATACGCATGGATAGATTACACAATGAATCAATAAGAAATGAACTGGAGATATTTTCAATACTCGATAAACTATACGAGCACAAATACCAATGGAAAGAACATTTAGACAGAATGGACAATACAAGATTACCCAAAAAGATCAACGCCTACAAACCGCATGAAAAAATATCTTTGGGACGGCCAAGGAAACGATGGACTTGAGACCGGAACAGGTCGCATTGACCTAATCCTGGAAAGGAAGAAGAAGAAGAATGGAAATGGATAGGTAATCTTGAGGAAGTGGCTGAATTCAAATACCTAGGAACAATAATAACAAATAGGAATGAGATGCACAAAGAAATTAAACATAGACTCAATTATTCTGGAAATTAATGCTATTATGTATTACATGGATTCTTGAGATTCCAAGTTCTTTAAAAAAAAACGTTAAACTGAAAAATATATAAAACTGTTATTCTACCAGTTATGTTATATGAATGCGAAACATGGACTCTTACTTTGAGGGAAGAAAGGAGACTATAAGTATCTGAGAATAAAGTTAATAGAAAAACATTTGGACCAAAGAGAGGTGAACAGACAGGTGAATGGAGAAGACTTCATAACAGTGAACTACATGGTCTTTATAGGAATCCAAATACAATAAGAACCGTTAAATCTCGTAGACTGCGATGGGCAGGACATGTGGCACGAATGGGTAATGAAATACGTGCATGAAAACTTCTTGTAGAAAAACCAGAGAGAAAATTTCCAGTTGGTAGGCCAAGAATGAGGTGGATGAATAACATTATCCAAGATTTGAGGGAAGTAGATTATACAGGGGTTGAATGGAAAACATCAGCTCAGGATAAGGATGTATGGAGAACTTATGTCCGCACGACCATGAACCTACTGGTTCGACAGTGCCAGTGAGTTAGTTAGTAAATATGATATTTTGCAGTAGTTATTTTTTCGAATTCAATAACCCATATTAAAAGAAGTGGGAATATATTTGAGATTATTGCTGGTTGAGTAAAACTGGAGCTAAACAGAATAATATTGCAACATGTTCACACGGTTCTGGATATTGATTTGATGTGCCGGAATCATCATTACACTTGGGTGATCCCATGGGAGCCTCTAGACGCGTGCTAGCTATTACTTCCGGCACATCACGTCCCTTTGACGGATTAACTGTACATTCAAGAATTCATGTGCGATATTCTAACTTTATACAAAGTGTGTTTGCTCTAGGCCTACTCTATGACACAGTTTTTCAAATTTCATTCTTGTTTGTTCTATCTCCTATAAATTCAAAATAGAAGGTAAATGACTTCAAATGTTTAATCCTTAAATTGGCAAAATAGTTAGTTAGTTAGTTACTATGTAATGGAAATTGTGTCACTTCTTAAACTTCCCCTTTATATCCATCGAGGAAAACATCCATTTTTATGGAAGTCGTCCTCGATCAATGGGAATCGTTCAATCGTGAACAGCAACTTCCGGCTATTCTTAGGGATTTCCAACCCTCTTTAGCCCTTGTGAATTAATTATTTCGTCGTTGGTATTTAATAATAGCCTATGTCTTCTACGAACTTTATTTGTTCGTTTACTTACTCTTCGTGTCAGTTATTTAAATGTGGCGGACCGCAGTGAAAACGAAATGGTGCGTAACTGTTATTATTAGGTATATTGTGAAATTCTAAAAAAAAAAATGAAATCTCTTCTCGTTAGTTTTCATCTGTTTTCATTTATCTATTTTTAATGCTCCAGGTTATCATTTCGACATTTCTGGTGTTCTCATCTGGTATGGGTACTTGTAACCCACTTCTGAGGTTGGGGCGCCTGGGAGGCGGGGTTACGCTGCCCCTATGATATTAGAGTTCATGATGATGGTAATGATGGGCCAGGAGAAGCCTTAAACTAAACTTAATCTAATTAGGTGAATATGATATTGATGATAATGATGGCCAGATGGTGCTCGGGGACCGTTCGGGCCTTAAAGTTTCCTGACATTTATCTTATAGGTGAGGAAAAACCCCGAAAAACCTCACCCAGGAAACTTGACCCGACCGGGAATCGAACCCGGACCCGCTGCGTGACAAGGCAGCACGCTACCTCGAGAGCACAGCGGTGGACTCATCTGTTTTTATTAGAATTATTAAATGAATGAAACCAATTGTTGTCTCTTATAGGATATATTTTTAATTTAAGCGTTAGTGATTGGACAATGCTTGTGCAGGCGATTCCGTATGTTCAAATATGCATAAGCTTATAATATTTAAATCAACAATAATTATAGGCCTAAAGGAATATTTTTATTAGATAACGGTTAATATATTCTTATTCTGAATTGGTCCTTCAGCCCTTCCGCTTATTCAATAAATCTTTTCCAGACATACTACAGTACGTAGACTACTATAGGACCGGAGATAAAAAAAAAAAAGTATCGGTTCACTAAAAAAGTCGCATTTTGGACGCCTAAAATGACTTACGTTGCCTTTCATTAGTTAAATTTTAATTGTATTGTATTATTAGACATTATTTTCATTATTGTTTAGTTTTACCAGGCTATAGGCCTATAACTCATGCCCCAAATGGGACTCAATGGCCAATCACGTTTCAATGATTTCTGTTTTACAACCAATCAGAGTCGTGTTTCACGAAATATTTATCAGTGTTATAATTGCCATATTAAAGAAAGCTCCTCCTTTTTAATATTCTGAACAGGTCTGACCATTATTTTGCAGTGTCTGAGCCTGTGAGAAATACGGCTACCAGATTGTATATATAGTGCATGAATGTCAACAAATGCCGCATGCGGGAGTTAATATAAAAACATTTGTAGCAATTGATTATACCATCAAAAAAAGAAACCACTGTTTGCACTTTCTTAAATGTATTTTTTCCCAGGTAACAATCCAGAAAAATATAATTGTCATATTTACATCTTACGACATCAGAAATGAATTAATATACAGTTTGATGTGTTTCATTTTTTCTCCACTAGAGAGCATTCTTACAATATTGCGTTCCTTTGGCAATAAATAGTATGATCTGGTTGCAGTGATAAACAAAAGAAGCAGATGAAGCGTACCTATCGCTTCTCATTTGTTTTCAAACATCGCCGTTTACATTAAATATAGGCCTATAAATATTTTAAAATAACTATAGCTTACTTAAATAATGATTTGTGAGTAAACAGCTTAATTTTATTCGTTAAATACTCCTAACAAATGCCACTCTTGATTTCCAAATTCTCTAGATAAATTCACTCTTCACTTCGTGAGTCGTGAATTTATCGATAATTTGGAAATCACTCGTGGCATTACTTATGATAATTAATTGTCTAATACGTTGTTGTTGTAAGGCCATGTTTTCCCTTTACAGAGATTTAGGCGCTCTACCCCTACAGGGAAGAATTTGAACCATACTAATTTAGTTACACTTGTTTTCGTATAGATGTCATTTTTGAGTGGTCCGTGATCAGTGTTCCGCCTCATACTGACATCTAGGAAACCAAGGTAGTACTAGGACGGGAAAATTCGGTAAATTTTGCTTAGAGGCCTTTTCATTCAGGCTTAAGGATTTTTTACGAGCCTGAAAATCTTCAGACTCGGGACCCACAGCTTAAAGTCCCTCCCGGAGGACTTGCTCCTTGGATTTTTCCGACCTAAAAAATCCATCGATCCCGGCCGGGTTTGAACCCGCAACCCTCGGTACCAGAGGCTAGGAGCATAACCACTAGTCCACCGCGGTCTAATACGTACTGTTATTGTATTTTTTTGTATTTAAATGTACCATATGTTTATCCTGGTGAGTGGAAGAGAAGCCACATGGCCTTAACTCCACCAGGCTAAATAAATCTATTCTATTCTATTCTAAAACATAACAAATACACCAAATGAATGTAAACAGAATTGAAGATTTCTAAAAATTCTACAAAAAAGTCTGGGACAGCATATGTGTGTCTATCTTTTATTAATAACTCATAATAACAACTTCTGTCTTTCAGCTCATTTATGCCAAGAAGTTCGGGATAAGTAGATTCCCGGACAACGCCGGATTCTCTATCATAAGAGGCAGCGGGACATCGCTCGCAATGTCATAGTCCGTTAACGCTCTAGAGGCTCCAATTTCTGTTTCATCGAAATCAAACTTGGCATATAGCAATTAATTAAAAACATCGGGATAAGTAGAATCCCGGGCAACGGCGGGTAATCAGCTAGTATTTTTATAGATAATTCCACATTATATGTTTATTTCTACCTTCAAATCTTGCAGGTACGTAGAAAATAATTGTTTCATCTTTCTATCAGCATGCACACTCATTGTGTTGACATGATTTTTTTTTAATTAGGCCTACATTGTCATATACATATTTTGTAATAGCTCAACAATTCTGTTTTTATCGCCTTATCCTATTATTATTTCCTTAAACAGTTCCAATTATCTTTCTTAGCACTTTCTTTTCAAAATCTAATAGCATATATAAAAATTAATGTTTGTTTGTTTATTCGTTCTTTATGCGCGGCCATACCCTGAGGTAATACTGGCCTTTCCCTCTCAGCATTTATTTAGGTGTAGCAGCACACGCCAAGTAGGCCTATTAGCTAGTACCTACTAAGTATAATAGCCTATTAAAATAATGAATAATATGACCTAATAATTGGAGGGATTTCAAGAAAGTAAGAAGGACAATAGCCCTCATAGACCAATATAACATAGGCCTACCTGTTAAATAAAATTAAAATTAAATTTAGAAATATATAGGCCTATATATATGACTTTTTACGCAGAAAATTTCCAGCGAATGGAAGAGGATCGACTACCAAAATCTGTTTTGGAATGGAAACCTGAGGGAAGACGAAGCAGAGGAAGACCTAAAACCTCCTGGAGTCAGGGAATATGTTTATAGGCTATATGAAGGAGAAACATCTACAACCAGGAGATTGGATGGACCGACAAAACTGGCTATTAGGAATCGGACGATGTCAAAGACATTAATCAACCGATGATATATCTATCTATCTATTATTATTATTATTATTATTATTATTATTATTATTATTATTATTATTATCTATAAAACTGATGTCAACAGGAGGAATATAAATCAATAAATAGTAACAAAACGATAATTATCTACTGGTCTATGATAATTGGACTAGAACAAATGAGTGCGAACCGCTTATTTAACTTGGTTAAGTGGTGTTAGAAATATTGTACACAATGACAAATTGAATTATGTGACAATTGTAAGAGTGCACGTTGTAGAACAAAGGCGGACGGCACGTGGCAGGCTATTTAATTTGTGAACCCGCGCCTCCATGATTGCTTCATTGTGTTCATAAGTTTGTTGTCCGATCACTTTTTTTATTTAAAAATGAAACACCCTCACTCACTCCCCTCAGATTGTGTCTGTTAGGCTACGTGTAGTTCATAGAATACAACATGGTTTATAAATCTTCACAAAAACAATGTATAAGATATTGTCATTCACGAAAAGAAAATATTAAGCTAAATTCGTAATAATTATTGATTTTTTTATAATTGCAAATAAATTTTGAATAACCGAGTGACCTCGCAGTGACAATAGCGTTTGAGAATAAAATTCGGGAGGCTCGGATTCAAATTCAGGACCAATAAATCTAATTATTATTAATATTTATTTTAAAAAAGAATAATAGAGACAAAGAAAGTTGTTAGCATATTAAATTATATTTTATGGAGTAAGCATATAATCAAGAGGACTAAATTATTAACATAGGTCTATAACACAATTGTGAAGAGTACTTTTTTATATGGTGCGGAAACATGGACGTTGAAGCAAAAACACATAAATAAATTTTAGTCACAGAAATGAACTTTTTAAGAAGATCGGCAAGAATATCAAAATTAGATAAAATAAAAAATAAAACAATAAAAAAAATAATGAATGTAGAAAAGGATATTGTACAAGAGATTGAAGAAATCCAACTAAGATGGTATGGACATATAATGACAAGAAGGGACACAGAAACAAACAAAGAAGTATTGAAATGGATACCTCCTGGAAAAGGGAAACGTGGAAGATCAAAGCCAACGTGGATAAAGGGAATACAAGACAACATGAAGAAGAGAAGTATGACAGAAGCAGACACGCAAGACCGGGAAGTGTGGAAGAAAAGATTTGTATATTTTGGTTGAGGATACCTGTGTAAATAACAGAAACAATCTTGAAAAAAAAAAAATATATATATATATATTTCCCACAATCGTCAAGACAAGTGCTACGTTGAATTGCCATTACCATTATCTGTTTCATTATAGATGACAAACACAAATGCACAGTTAATTGGATAAATTAGATTAAGCTATATGATTTTATATATTAAAGGATCTGTAAATAACTAAATTATGATAGTTGAACTACTAGCATGATTACAAATATGTAATTACATAACCAGTTTAATCCGTGGTCTATTTTCATATAAAAAAGACGGAATTAAAGTTATTATTATTATTGAATCTCCAAATATTTTAAAACCCTATTTCGCCACAAACGCATGTTAGGGTTGTAGCTTATTACATATAACAATATTATACTATACATTGTAAAACAGAAATATTATCTTATGGTTTTGAATGAGTGTTATGAATTACATTAATTGTCTTAGAAAATAGTACATATTGTTATGAATGTTTGTTACGAATTTCATAAATTGTTTATAATAATTTTGGTTCTTAAAAATCACTTCACACATCCAGGCAGAAGCCTCATCACCATTTAAAAGTAAATTTAACCACAATCGTTGTTTTTCTAATATAGGACAATAAAATAAAATATGTTTTACAGATTGTATTGATTCTTGACATTTACAATTATGATCACGATCTGGGTTAATATTAAATCTTATAAAATTACTACCATATTTTCCATGGCCAGTCATAAATTGTGTTAAAATGAAATTTGGAATAAAATGTTTTATATTTAGTCTATGGTGTACTGTAGGAAAGAAGAGCTCTTTATTCAAAGCATCATTTGCACTCATTATCCAATGTTCATTCTAATCAGTGATGAGGAATTAAAGTTAATCTTAGAAAATAAGAATTCTTACTGAAATGAATATGGTCATGAATGATAACACTCTTAAATATAGAAAAATTCGTAACTGATGGTAGGCCTATTTGTCTTGTTATTATTATTTTACAAATAAACCTAATAAAATGTTATAGTTCAAGTGAACTGTACAATAAATTTAAATTTACACAAATATGATAGGTTAACAATGTAGATATTGCAGCAGTGACAGAAACAAAAAAGAAACGATCAGGAAATTCATATTTAGGACATTGCATACTTTTTGGTTAGGTATAAATAAATCCAAAAAGCTAAAGCAGGAGTATCAATAAGATCTTCTTGTAAGCCCATGTTTTCCCTTAAAAGAGATTTAGGCGCTCTCCCCCTACAGGGAAGAATTTGAACCATAGTAATTTAGTTACATTTGTTTTCGTATAGATATTATTGGAGTGGTCCGTGGTCAGCGTTCCGCCTCATACTGGCATCTAGGACGGGAAAATTCGGTAAATTTTGCTTAGAGGCCTTTTCATTCAGGCTTAAGGATCTTTTACGAGCCTGAAAATCTTCAGACTCGGGACCCACTGCTTAAAGTCCCTCCCGGAGGACTTGCTCCTTGGATTTTTCCGTCCTAAAAAATCCATCGACCACGGCCGGGTATCAATAAGATAAGATAAAAGTTAAAAATTAAAAAAAAGTACCTGTTGGCAGATGCCGTCGTCCTCAACTCATTGAGGAGTACCAATGTTTGTAAAAAAAGACAGTAAAAACATAATAGAATATGAATATACTAATGAAAGATGCCTAAAGATTAAAATTAATCTTAGGCCTATGGGAAGAACAATTGTGTTCTTAGCAGTCTACGCACCAACAGATGATCCAGAATCAGAAAGAAAAGTAATATTCAATGATAGTGGAACAAATAGAGAAAATACGAAGTAATGAAGAATTAGTACTAATGAGAGACTTAAATGGGAAAGTGGGTAGAAGTAACAGTGGTGAAGTAGTAGGAAAACACCGGGGAACAAGAAGTCAACGATAATGGAAATAGAATCACAGAGATGTGCAAACAACATAAATTAAAGATAGTGAATACATTTTTCGATCATAAGGATATAGCTACATAAATTTACTTGGGAACGACCTAGTCTCAATCAGAAATCAATAATAGACTACATAATTGTAAAGCAAAATAGGCCTACTTGCTTATTTATTAAGGACTCAAGAGTTAAAAGAGGAGTAAATTGTGGTTCTGACCAATATCAACTCACAGCACAGATCATCCCCAAATTCCTTACAGAGAAAAAGTGCATGATGAAGCAAGGGAATCAACAATGCAACTGAAGCAGGAAGAAAAAAATTTAATTAGGCCTATATTTGTTTAATCAGGATAGTATCAAAAAACCTATAGGCTATAAAGAAAGACTCAAGATTAAAATTGATAATTTGGATTTCAAGGAAGACGTAGAAGAAGAATATAATCAGTTAAAAGGAAATAGCACATTCGGCAGCGAAAGAAGCATTAGGCATAATAAATAAAAAACAAAATACACAAGATTGGTGGAATGATGATATCGGAGAATTACCAAAAAGAAGAAAAAGTGCTACTTAGAATGGTTGGCAAATAAAACAACACAAAATTGAATAGAATACAAGAGAACAAACGCCAAACTTAAAAGGAAAGTGATAGGAGAAAAGAAAATATGGAAAAGCAAATGCCAAGAAATAGAAAGTTATATAGGAGGTTCACAATCATCAGAAATATGGAGATTTTTAAAAACACTGAAAAGAGTTTATGGAAACAACAGAAAATCCAACTACTGAAATGAACGCACTGGAGTTGGTACAATAGGCCTAGATATAGAATTACAAATTCAAACCCTAAAGAATAAAAAGACACCAGGACCAGGAAACATACCCAATGAGTTAATTAAATATCGTCCAAAAAAATTAATAGGTAGATTGAAGGACTTGTTTAATAAGTGCATTGCAATACAGAAGATTCCTGATGAAAGAAAAATAAGCTACATTCTACCAATATACATGAAGGGTGATAGGAGAGACGCAAAAAAACTACAGAGGACTAAGTATAAATAACACATTAGGCCTATATAGAATATTTACGAAGTTATTAAAAACAAAGTTACAAAAATATATTAATGGCAAAACAGGAAAGATCAAAATGGATTCAGACCGGGAAGCTCATGTGTTGACCATATAGGCCTATTTGTAATCCAACAGTTAATTGAAAAACGGACTGCAGTTGGAGAAGAAACCCATTTAACAATGATAGATTTAGAGAAAGCTTATGACTAAATTCCGAGGAACAAATTATGGAAAGTATCAGAGAAATACAATATTGATACAAACCTAATATAAATCATTAAACAAATTTATAAAGATAACTCCGCTTATGTTAAAATTGGAAATATAATATCTAATCCTATAAAAACCACAAAGGGATTGAAACAAGGGTGCAGTCTATCACCAATTTTATTTAATATTTATGTAGGATGTATATTAATGAAATGTAAACAAAGCTGCAAAGGTATGGGTATCCCAATAGGCAACAGATTTTTGCTGACATTACAATTTGCTGATGATCAACTGGTTTTAGCGCAAGGCAAATTTTATATGGAATTCATGATAAAAAGGTTGAAAAACACATATGAATCGTGAGGTCTCACAGTAAATTTACAAAAAAAAACAGAATATTTGGCAATAAATAGCAATGAAAAAGATAATTTAATATTGGAAGAAGGAATCCAAATAAAGCAAGTGAAACAAACTACATATTTGGGAATAATTATGGATAACATTGAAGGTAGGCCTATAGGCAAAGAGAACATAAAACATAGAATTGAATTGAGTAGCAAAATAATATAATCGTTAAATTCCATATGGTGGGATAAGGATATTTGGAAAGACACAAAGTGGAATCTGTTGCAAAGTGTGGAAGTGAGGTATGGACAATCAATAAATAATACAAGAATAGGCTAACAGCTCTAGAAATGGATTATTTACGCAGAAGTGCCAGAAAGTCAAAATTATAACATGTCACAAATAAGAAAATTAGAAACACAATGGAAGCAGAAGAAAGCTTAATTGAAAGAATTCAGGAGAAGGAATTAAAGTGGTTAGGACATGTTTTAAGAATGGAAGATGAGCGATGGACGAAGCAACGATATCAATGGCATCCGACCAGAAAGAAGAAAAGAGGGAGACCAAAGTTAACATGGAAGGTAAACATGAAGACAATAATACAAGCAAGAGGGCTAAGCATTGGAGATGCCCAAGATCGTAGGTTTTGGAGGTTTGGCACGGGAAGACGGCAGCAGCTGTAAAAATCCCGAAGATAGATAGATGACAGGTTAGCCATTAGGACTATATAGACACGTATACCCAATATCGGCTTAGAATAATTGATTTATTGGACAGGATTTTTGATAGAACAAGTGGTTCTAAATATAAAAAATTAGGTTTAGAAAAATGACATTAATTCAATTTACCTTACTGTAAAATATATTTTTTAAATAACTTATATTAAGTAAATGTAAGGTAAAGTGATTCCACTACGAGCTTTAGAAGACTCTTTGGATAATAGGAAGTAGAGCTCCCACCTTTCTAGATACGAAATGTCAGCCCAGCGAATCGGCCGCCTTTTTCCCCAGATCTTAAGTGCGATACTCATTTCCATTAGTGGCTGAGTCGAGCCCATGATGATGATGATGATGCTAGAAGATTTAGGCCAGTTTAAAAATGCTGTCCCAAGCACTCTACTAGCTGGTTTTCTCGACCTGGAGCTCCTAGGTAATATAGCTACCAAAATATTCCTCAAGATGCTTGGTGGATACCGGTACCACATTGGCCTAAATTTCGTGAAAAAAATGTCTTCCTCTATAGGTACACGAACAAGCGCAAATCCTGTAGCTCTGTACCATTACATCATGCCTTAATATTGCTCTGCTACGGCGCGAACGACTTACAATAGTGAATAATAAAATATAATTTTATCATTAAGAAAACTAAATTAAAGTCGCATATAACTATAACACATCTATATTAAATACCGTATTTACTCGCATAATTGACTCCCATCGCGTAATTTCCCCAGGTTTTTCACACACACACACACACATATAGACCTATATATATATATATATATATATATATATATATATAGGCTATATATATATATGGGTATCACGCTGAGGTACAGACTCAGAGATCCGGGTTCGAATCCCGTCCAGGCATTTATTTTTCTTATCATACCATATATATATATATATATATATATATATTTTAATCCACCTCTGATACAATGTGCATTACCTAGGCAAAACATTTTTAGTTACAGCTTTGGACACTCTTATGAAGATTTCAAGTAAAACACAAGTACATTAATGGAAAACTCAAAATCGAATCCATCCCCTTCTACAAAGACCTAATAGTACTTGCAGTCTCTGTCACCCGCACATCTGTTATCATCAGTCTGAATACAGTTAGGTATCATTGTGCATTGGTAACAGAGTTATCCCTCACAGTGTCACTGTTGTCAAACTCAACTATGTGAACAGATACACTGCAAATTATAAGTTACAAGTGATAAATTTCACCTAGGAAGCCTTGGCGCAGAGCTACGGGACTTGCGCTGGTTCGAGTCTCCATGGGGGAAGAAATTCTCTCATGGAATTTCGGTCAGTATGGGACCGGTGCCCACCCAGCATCGTGAGGCAATTGGGTAGCTACAATAAGTAGCGGCTCCAGGTTGAGGAACCAGCTATAACGGCTGGGGGACTCGACATGCTAACCACATGTCACCCCCTACACTGGATGTTGATCATCTACCTCTGTGATTGACACATGTGGATGTGAAGGGCCAGCAGCCAGCTGGTAAAAGGGCAACCACTGAAAAGTGGAAAGACCCTCAATCGGAAAACGGACTGAAACACACCTTCATTGTGATATACTGTACCGTTATCTTTTGTATGGTTTGAGTGTCTGAAAATAAGGAAACATTAAATACAACTTATTCTTTCAATTTATGAAAATGTCTTTGAGAGTAAAGTGCAATGACCTTGATGGAATTACCGTATATGTCTAATTGATAGTGTTCTACATTGTGAAAGCGCATTAATATTTTCATACTCATCGCATACTCGAATTTTCACTCCTGGATCTTAAAAAAAGGAAGGAAATTACTCGAGTAAATACGGTAGTATTTTTATTAGAAAACAGCTTGGATTGCGGTACTAACGTATTTGAGAGCACGATAAGCTTTCTTACAGGCCTAGGAATTTTTGTGTAGGCCTACTTCAAGAAAATTCAAATAGGAAAATATGGCACAACCATGTTATACATTTATTATAAAAAATAAACATAGTCTAAAGCCTGATAGTAAGTTTAAAGGTTAGAATGGGCTTACTAAAGCCTATATATAGGCCTATAGGCTATAACTGCCAAAATATGATTTAGAAATAATAACTCTGAGCAACAAAAAATAAACTCTTTTGTATCAGAAAGAAAAATATGTGATTCTAATAGTGTTTTTTCTCCTGAATTAAAATATAATATCCGGTTTTTCCAACACGCAAGGTTTCGGAGAAACAGGAATTTATAATTTCAAACACTCTAATATTTTCTACGTTCGTACTTACACAACATTCGAACATTCGGACTCGTTTAGAAAGTAAGAAATGACGATTTTCTGCTATATTTCGCCTGTGGAGTATCCCTCTTGATGGTCCAACAATAATCGGCGAACGTATTAGGATTCTATTTGCCTTGATATATCTTTTCCATAGCTGAAACCATTTGAGTAAGCTCATTTGGTTTTATTTTACAATCGACAAATGGACGAAAAAACGTTTATTAAAAGGATAATTATTTAAATCCATTAATTGAAATTGAAATAAAAAAAAATGTGGGTGATGGAGAAATTCCGAATACATATTTGAAAACACGATAAAAAACTGCATTAAGTATAACTATTGTACTCATAAGACAAAAATCATGTTGACCTGTGTTATTTATGTTGAACATTCTGTTAGCAATATAGGCTACTTATTGACTGATGCAGCTACAGATAATTTATAAATCTTGCTTAGGTGAAATTTGGAGAGGAATTGCACTAGAAGAGAACACTGTAGGGTGACGATGAGGACGAACGTCAAAAATAATTTATAAATTTAATTCTCCATATTTTTAGCCTTCCTAATTTATTTGAATTTTTTAAACCGCAGTATAAACACCACCCAACTGTTGCGCTGTTAAAAGGAACTCAGTAGATTCAATTAATCATCTCGACCAGATACATTATAGCAGGTAGGAGTAGAGTTTTATGTAGGTGAATTATTCGTGATGTCAATTATTTTGTAATACGACAGCGCGCAGGACTTCTTTATGTCTTCTCCGTGCTCACTATTTCCTCGCGGCACAAACTGGATAAATCTCATTTAAATTCTAGTGATAAATTCACGTCGCCATTTATAATATTGAAATATGGGTGCTTTCCTATAGCTTCGAAATACCAATAGGCAAGTCAATCCCTATTTTTTTCATATAAATATGTTTCATTTATTTAATTAAATGCAATTTTATATCAGTTTTTCTTGTAAATGATTCTTTATATATGTGTCCCGCGCCGTAGCTGAGTGGTTAAGGCAAGAAGCCTTGGCGCAGAGCTACGGGACTTGCGCTGGTTCGAGTCCCCATGGGATAAGAAATTTTCTCATGGAATTTCGGCCATTATGGGACCGGTGCCCACCCAGCATAGTGAAGCATTTGGGTAGCTACAATAAGTAGCGACTCCAGGTTGAGAAGACCAGCTATAATGGCTGGGGGACCCGACAAGCTGACCACATATCACCTTTACAATGGCTTACGATCGTCTACCTCTGTGATTTTCACATGTGGACATAAGGCCAGCTGCCGCCTTGTAGGCCAAGGGCCTTCTAGGCCTGTCGCGCTTGGAGTTTTTTTTATTTAGCCTATTTATGTAGTCTGAGCTTTCTATTTGTTTAATATATTTGTATAATATATGAGAACGACCCAGAATCTATTAGACTAGGCCTATGTTAAATTAGGGTCGTCCTCGGTGGACTAGTGGTTATGCTCCTTGCCTCCGATTCCGAGAGGGTCGATGGATTTTTAAGGATGGAAAAATCCAAGGAGCAAGTCCTCCGGGAGGGACTTTCAAACTTGGGTCCCGAGTCTGAAGATTTTCAGACTCTTAAAAGATCATTAAACTTGAATAAAAAGGCCTCTAAGTAAAATTTATACCGATATCAACATTCTAGTAATACCTTATACCTCGTTTGGCTTAACTTTGCAAGAAATTTGTAGAAAGAGACAGCTGTGCTCACTTCTCTCACTCGCACCAGTGTTGTCGGTATTTCTTCACCAGATGTTAATAGGGGCAAGGGGGAAGACGAAAACTGACAACCGAGTGGGTTGTTTCTTTTGTTATTGGACAAAAGCGGTCAACAGATCTACCCTTTTATAAGATTCATGATATGTTCCGTTGAGGTATTATTCAAAATTAAAATATAAAATTATGGAATATTCACCTGAAAGGTCCGTCTCCTCAATAACTAATAAAGTTGAGGAGACGGGCATTTCAGGTGAATATTCCATAATTTTATGTTTTAAGATCAACCCTTATATCTCCATATCTCTCTTTGCCAAGTTAAGCCATGTATACAATAGTTAACTGCTAGATGTCTCAATGAGTCGGTGTGTTGACCACATGCCATTCATGACACATATGGGCTAATAAGGCAACTAAATTAACTTGGTATAGTAACTCCTAACAAATAAGAGGCTGTGACTCAACAAAGGGCTACGCTTATAGAGATGTTAAGTTAGAAGAGATGTTTACTCAATCATGGAAGTTTCTTGTAGGAAAACCAGAGAGAAAACGCCCAGTTGGTAGACCAAGAATGAGATGGGAAAATAACATTAACCAAGATTTGAGGGAAGTAGATTAACCTACAGGGAATGATTGGAAAACATTAGCTCAGGATAGGGATGTATGTAGAGTTTATGTCCACGCGGCCATGAACCCTACGGGTTCGATACTACCAGTTAGTTAGTTGGTTTACTCAACCAATAAATTTATCGTCAGATACCTTTTATAAGTTACTCACAAGGAATGAAGTGGATGAAAGCACTAAACTCTTTAAAATGTATTTTATTTCGCATGCAAAATTCCATTCCCATTAAAAATTGCAAACTTTATTTAAAATGGTATTATTTGTAATCATACCACTCAAATACGTCTATACCCAACTCAAATTTTCCTAAGTTTCTAAATTTCAAATTGTATTATTATTAAAAATGTTACAACTGTCGGTAAACTCATTTAAAAATGCATTCTAATTCATAAAACTTGAAATCTTTAAAACATGTATCGCCATAGTTGAGTTGATCGACAACCGTTACTTTTACCATGACTATTTATCTCATAGACAGATAATTTTGCCTCTTCCTGTTGATAAATTGCCTCTTCCTGTTCGTAATGAGAGAAATCTCCGCAAATTAAATTCTTTGACAGGGATATCGGTTCAACAATGTACGATCGATATGGTGCAGCAAGAAATGCCAAAAATTACCAAAAAAGTTAGTTCTGTTGCTCTGAAAATTATTAAATGTTGTACAATTAACCTGCATTATTGTTAATAGTTATTTCTCATACAATCATTTGTTATTGATTTTTCCCAAGTCCAAAGATATTTAACAGTTAAAGATATGGTGTTTGTAATTATACAACGGCTTAGAAATCGCCCGGAAGTAAGATTGGAATACATAACCTCACATTTGGTAAATATTAAACATTATAATTATTTTTTAGCTTCTGATGTTGTATTATTCGCTAAATAGTCACTCCAAATCCAACGCGACGTTGAGTTTACATTAGACAAAAACACTCGCGACTTTTTCGCTCGTGATTTTTTCATAAGTAATGCTACGAGTGATTTCCAAATTATCGATAAATTCACGACTCACGAAGTGAGGAGTGAATTTATCTAGAGAATGTGTAAATCAAGAGGGGCATTTGTTAGGACTGTTTAACGAATAAAATTAAGCTGTTTACTCACAAATCATTATTTAAATACAGTTATTTTATTATATGTATAGCCTATATTTAATGTAAACGGCGATGTTTGAAATAAAATGAGAAATGTTATGTTTCATTTGTTCATCACTGCAACCAGATCATATTTATTGCCAAATAGAATCTGAATATTGTAAGAATGCACCCTAGTGAGAAAAAATGAAACAAATCAATACAGGCTATTAATTAATTTCTGATATTCTATGATGTAAATATGTCAATTTATATTTTTCTGCAACGTTAATTCCTGGGGAAAAAATAAGTTTAAGAAAATATAAACAGAGTTTTTTTTGTGGTACAATCAATTGCTACGAACGTTTTTTTCTATATATATATATATATATATATATATATATATATATATAATATAATCTGGGAAACACTTGTTCAAATGAAAACGATAAAATTAAAGTGATAAAATCGAGGTGAAAACCGACTGTGATTGGTTTTAAATCAAAATTCATTGAAATGTGATTGGCCATTGACTGCCATTTGGGGCATGAGTTAAATAGTCAGAAAAAACACAACCTCTTGTTAGATTACTGTTGACTATTGTTAGAAGAGATAAATGAAGCAAATCTAAAAGAAAGCTCTTAACAAATCTAGATATAATGAACAGGTAGATCCATATCTCATTTATATTCGAGTCATCGTTGCCTCACCTCCACCCCTTGCGTTTTATTGCTTTAATCATGACAATAATATTATTACATTCCTGCTTACAATTACGTACTCGCAAAAACAATATTGCAAAACATAAAACAAACCGCACACATCTGTCTTAATGAGTTAGTTTGTTTAATTCTCACCTACGTGCCCTGTGTGAGCCCCTTCCCCTGTGTGACCCAACTAATTAAGCAATTCAACCAACGAGTTCGATAAAGTTACATAAATTTATTGTGGAGCACTCACATAAGTTCTTATCACAAAATATTTAATTACATCACAAACAAATATAAAATCCAGAATTTTAACTTAGGAGATTTTATTCATCATTACAAATATTATAACCCCAATGGCTAACTTCATAAATACAGTGAAACTTGTTTAATCCGGAACGTGAATAGTGCGGAAATCTGTCCAATGTGAACAAATATATTGGTCCCGGCGAAATAATAGTAATTTTACGGTATATATTTTGTGTAAAACGGAATATGACCATCGCGAGAAAGGGAAGGATATTTCTACACAATTCATGAAAAAAAATTATAAAGCGGAAAGGTATATATATTTATTAACAATCAGCAGGTTTTTTTTTTTTTTTTTTACTGAAGGCAGGTGCCAAGACGGCATTTACAAATAGTGATTCAAACCGATTCCGATTGAGGGTCTTTCCACTTTTCAGCAGTTGCTCTTTTACCAGCCGGCTGCTGGCCCTTCACCTCCACATGTGTCAATCACAGAGGTAGATGATCAACAGCCAGTGTAGGGGTGACATGTGGTTAGCACGTCGGGTCCCCCAGCCGTTATAGCTGGTTCCTCAACCTGGAGCCGCTACTTATTGTAGCTACCCAATTGCCTCACGATGCTGGGCGGGCACCGGTCCCATACTGGCCGAAATACCATGAGAAAATTTCTTCCCCCATGGAGACTCGAACCAGCGCAAGTCCCGTAGCTCTGCGCCAAGGATCCCTACCTTAACCGCTCGGCTACGGCGCGGGATTCAAACCAAATTGACAAATAAATATCAAAACAAAACAAACCTTATTGTCACTGACCCTAAAGTTCATTGTTAAAAACTGTTGCCGTATTTCACATGCCGATATGTACTTTGATAAATGCCTCCATCGCCACGATCGGTATGCCTATATCGTTGTTTCAACTTGTTCGTTGCAATAATTTTGATTGAATAACACCTGTCTCTTGTGCTTTGTCCCCAGTTTATAATGTCGAGTAAAAAGAAAGAAAAATAATTAGTACCGAAGAGATAAAAATTAGTGTTGCCGCTTAAGTAAAAATAAAAATGCTTGACCATTTATACGCGTTGGCGAGTCTTTGCGTCTACATCACGCTGTTTCAATGTTAATGAATCAAGAAATCCGAAGACAAAATAAGGAATTATATCGCAGAATTCATAGCTGAATATCAATCTTAATTGAAAGACCTTTTAAAAGCGGCAAAACAGAAAAAAAACTAAGTTCTTTAAGTCCTTGCCTAAACCTAACAGTAATAATTAATAGAAATTGTTTAAAATCTCTCATTAATTTATTTTATTTTGATAATTTGTAATTTATTCTGTAATATTGGAACGCATTTCATATATACCCATACAAATTACTATTCCATATTCGCGGCATATTTGCGGAACATATCCCCCGCGAATAAGGAGCTTTTACTGTATAGATTCTCTCTGAATAGATTCGGCCTCATTGCATACCCATTAGTTATGCAAAACACACATACTTGTCTTGCAAATAACAATTGCGCTGCAAAATCTTAGATTAGTTAAGTTCTGAGACCAATCTTTCACGGGTAGCGTTCTGAATTTACGGAATAAAGATTGCTGAAACGTATCATTCTCATTAAGCGTAAAAGTGAAAGTGATTGAAGATAAATCTCCAAACATTTCCGAACCGATGCTCCAAAGTCAAGCTTTAGCTCTTGTTAAATCCCTAAGGGAATAACAATTTCAAGGAATCTTCAGGTTGGTTGGACACTTTTAAAAGACGACACAATGTAGTGTGGAATGAAATTTGCGGGAAATCAAAGGATGTGGACGAAAGTATAGTTAGTAAGTGGAAACTGAAACTGCATACCGTACTTTAATTTCAGGATACGCGCCTAAGAGGCATTTTTAACGCTGACTAAATGGACAGCTCTTTTTTTTTTTTTTTTTTTTTGCGCGTTACCGTCGAAATGGCTCGTACTTACTATACTTCACTTTTCAACGGCAGCGGAACCACAATTAATCCAAGGTAAGAAAAAAGACATGTACGGTACTCTATAATCTAAGATTGGTTAATATTTTTTTGTTTTTTTTATAAAGCGGAATTTTGTCTAATGTGGAAAAAACAATTGGTCCAATGCATAAGTTTCATATTTCGAATAGTAGGCCTAAATAAACACTTCCTTCATTACTCTACGTACAGAATTGTATCTAAGTGACATATTTTTCATAAGTAATGCCACTCTTGATTTCCAAATCATCGATAAATTGACGAGCCACGAAGTGACGAGTGAATTTATCTAGAGGATTTGGAAATCAAGAGTGGCATTTGTTAGGACTATTTAACGAATAAAATTAAGCTGTTTACTCACAAATCATTATTTAAATAATCAATTGATTTGGTGTTTACTTGATCAATAGGCCTATCCATTTTTACGTTAATTAAATAAAAATAAAACTGTAGTTTTATACGATTTTCATATTTATTTCAATACAAATTCGTTACAGTTGTTTCAGTACTTTGTACCTTCTTCAGACGAATTTGATCTTGATTACAAATTAATTTTGTTATTATGATGTAGTACTATTGGCCGATAGTGAGGAGATACTAAAGGATAACACGCACATACTATTGAGTAAAACTAAGAAATTAGGACTGGAAGTAAATATCAATAAAACTAAATATATGGTCACACGTATAAATACATTATATAATGTAAATGAACAGCTAATGACAATTGAGGCAAATTTTGAGAAAGTGGCTGAATTCAAATAGCCTACCTAGGAACAATAATCACAAATTGGAATGAGATGCACAAAGAAATAAAACATAGGCTCAATTCTGGAAATGCGTGCTATTAAGCATTACAGAGACTCTTGACGTCCCAAATCGTTTCAAAAAACGTTAAACTGAAAATATATAAAACTATTATTCTACCAGTTATATTATATGGATGCGAAACGTGGACTCTTAGGCCTACATTAAGGGAGAAAGGAGATTATGAGTATATTTGAGAATAAAGTTCTTAGGAAAATTTTTGGACCAAAGGGAGATGAACAGACAGGTGAATGGAGAAGACTACATAACAATGAACTACATGGTCTTTATAGGAAGCCAGATATAATAAGAACAGGACATGTTGCGCGTATAGGGAATGAAAGACGTGCATGGAAGCTTCTTATAGGAAAGCCAGAGGGGAAAACACCCAATTGGTAGATCAAGAATGAGGTGGGCGAATAACATTAACTATGATTTGAGGGAAGTAGATTATACGGCGAATGATTGGAAAACATTAGCTCAGGATAGGGATGTATGGAGAGCTTAGGCCTATGTCCGCGCGGCCATGAACCTACAGGTTCGATAGTGCCAGTGAGTAAGTAAGTAAGTATTATCATATATATATATATATATATATATATATATAAACTACAATACATAGGGCCTACCGGTAACAACCGTATCTATTTAAATATAGTTACTGGTATTTTAAAATATGTATAGGCCTATATTTAAAGTAAACGACGATGTTTCAAAGCAAATCAGAAATGTGTAATTTCATTTGTTTATTCATTACAACTTGATCATATTATTTATTGCCAAATAGGATCGAAATATTTGAAGAATGCACTCTAGTGGAGAATAAATTAAACATTATAAGCAACAGTATAGGTTATTAATTAATTTTTTTAGTAAAAATACTCACTAAAGTCATTATTTAAAAACACAATTATTGAACACACCATTATCAAATGTGTAGTTCGAAGGAATCTGTTCATAATTTGCTATATTCAATGTATTTGTTGGGCAATCAGTCACTACAAAATATGCCTAATGATCTGACCAATTCAGAATATTAAAAAGGAGGAGCTTTTTTTTATCACAAAAGCAGGAACTGGTAAAGAGAATTCCATAAATATCGATGTGAAACAGGACTGTCATTGGTTGTAAAACAAAATTCTCTGAAACGTGATTGGTCATTGACTGCCATTTGGGGCATGAGTTAAATAGTCCCAAAAACCACATATACAATACGCGTAATTCTGCACTTGATATCTCAGCAATAGACTGGATGTAGTGGCACTAATTAGTGAATGACAAACCTGAAGTTAGTTTAGTAGCAGCAGCAGTACAGAAGTTCCCGGCCAGACCCGGAGTTACGAGGGGTAATAAACCACTCATCGAATGGGATCGTTTGTTTAGAACCGAGCCGAAACAACAAGAGTTAAAAGCCTTAAATATCATATTTCCAGTTTGATTTATCTGTTCTGGTTGTTGTGCTGGATGAAGGAGCCGACGAGTTATTCCACTTTCCCTTCCTGCCACAAGTATAAGTTATTTTGTTTCCCATTTTAGCTTCCTTTCCAGCAAACCCATACCTAGGAGTGGACGCAATGTCTTGGTTTGAATTATTAGTCATAAGGAAAGCCGTTTCTTTTCGTATTAAATTTTTTCAAAGATTTTTATTACTCCAATATTTTTATATTTGTGACTTAAAAATCCAACTTTCCTATAAATAAGATTAATCTATAGGCCCACAGGCTATATAAAAATGAATGTTTGTATGTCTGTCTGTCCTTCATACTTACTTACTTACTCACTGGCACTATCGAACCGTAGGTTCATGGCCGCGCGGACATAAGCTCTCCATACATCCCTATCCTCAGCTAATGATTTCCAATCATTCCGTGTATAATATACTTCCCTCAAATCATAGTTAATGTTATTCTCCCACCTCATTCTTGGTCTACCAACTGGACGTTTCCCCTCTGGCTTTCCTACAAGAAGCTTCCATGCAAGTCTTCCATTCCCTATACGTGCAACATGTCCTGCCCATCGCAGTCTACAAGACTTAACTGTTCTTATTATATCTGGCTTCCTATAAAGACCATGTAGTTCATTGTTTAGCAGTCTTCTCCATTCACCTGTCTGTTCATCTCTCTTTGGTCCAAAAATTTTCCTAAGTAGGGCCTACTTTATTCTCGAATACTCCTAATCTGCTTTCCTCCCTTAAAGTAAGAGTCCATGTTTGTCTGTCCTTCATAGACTTCTAAACCGTTCAACCGATCTTAGTGAAAATTGTATATAGGCCTCCAGGAATTCAGATGCGGCGAGTGTTTAGCCGTTACCTATTATGTTCTAAAATCATTAGGTGTTGTTCACCTGAAATGAAAATTTTAAAATCGCTCTAGCGATCGCAATTTTCGATGTTTCACAACAAAACTCGGAATATCCTATTAAAATAAACCGAGGTATGTATTGTCCAAAAATCAGCGAAATCCGATAGTTAGAATTGGGAACTTACTTGAAATTCGAAATTTAAAAAAATGCCTGGGCCTATATGATTGGACCGATTTTGATTAAATTGTTTGTGTGTGTTTAAGTGGGTCCCTGGATGGCTTAGATTCACAATTGGATCCTCTAAAACTATTAGGCGTAGGATTTCATCTGAAGTTAAAATTTAAAAATCGCTCTAGTGGTCACAATTCTCGATTTTTCACAACGAAACTCTGTATATTCTATTAAAATAAAAAAAATGTCAAAAAATGAGGGAAATCCGACAATATTAGAAGTTAAAAACTGCCTAAACGACTTCACCGATTTTGATGAAAATGTTTGTGTGTGTTTTAGTCTGTCTCTGGATGTTTTAGACTCACAAACTATAAACCATTAGGCGTAGGAGTTCACATGAAGTGAAAATTTAAAAATCGCTCTGACAGTCACACTTTTCGATGTTTCAGAACGAAACTATGTATATCCTATCAAAATAAATCGAGGTAGGCCTATATATTATCCAAAAGTGAGCGAAATCAGAGAATCAGAAGTGTAAGTTTAGGCCTACTTGAAATCCAAAATTGAAAACTGCCTAAACGACTGGACCGATTTTGATGATATTGTTTGTATGTGTGTGTGGGGGGGGGGGTCCCTGGATGGTTTGGATTCAGAACTAGACCCGGTAAGTGGCGCTGCGATCGGGTAATAGGATTATTTTATGTCAGATATATAGTCATCTGCATTACCGACATTCCGCGCGACAACAATGTGACGTCATAATGCACGCTTCGTGAGCCACAATGGTTGGCAGTATGGCAGTGAGGAGTTTTCTTGCGTTCTTATTAATTATGAATTTTATGATAAAAAAAGGTAACATTATTTTTATCGTCCGGCCATGACACGATAATTGAACGTTCGGGCTAGACGTCTGCCGGGTCCGCCTAGCCTATAAGAAACATTCATTCATTTTTCCTAATAGGTTAATCCATGGCGCGACAGGTCTAGAAGATCCATGGCCTTACAGCCAGCAGCTGGCCTCATACATTAATCACAGAGATGGGCTATCATCCAACCAACATAAGCTAAGGGTGCCATGTGGCCATTCCAGCCGTTATAGCTGAATTTTTCAACCTACAGCCCCTACTTATTTCAGCTCCCTAAATTCCTCATGATGCTGAGTGGGTATCTGTCCCATAGCCTACTGGTCAAATTTCATGAAAACAACACAACTTGTTTTCAATGTGTCATATAAGTTCAGGAATCCAGCCTCGAAATACAGATGCTATTAAAATAAATTTTTAACGATTTTCAGATGATAATAATAACATCGAAACCATAAAAAACAAAACAATTCCAAAATAAAATGTTCACTTATGTAAAGATATGTGAAGTTTTCCGAAATACGTTCAAATACGTAATATACCCTGAAATATGGAAAAACAAATATGTCTTAAAACACTATAAACACCCTAATTCGTAAATATATAAGTAGGCCTATATAAACATTTTAACTTTAACTAATGTAGGCCTAAATAAAAATATAGCCTATAGGCCTAACTTTGAAATGCTAGCCCTGTTAATGATTATTAGCCTATTATTATTATTATTATTATTATTATTATTATTATTATTATTATTATTGTTATTATTAATGTTATTATTGTTATTATTATTGTTATTGTTATTATTGGTGTTATTATTATTATTATTATTATTTTATTAGGAATATTCCACAATACAGTGTTTCTCCTTCAACCCAAGGTGATTTGTCGCCAGAGGTTCCTGTCTAAAGCATTTTCTTCCCTCAAATCTCTAGCTTCCATAATTCCCTTCACTCCATCCATCCATCGTTCTCTACGCCTGCCTCTTCCACTTCTTCCATTAGCTTCCCAATTAAGGATCATCTTTGGAATTCTCTCTTCTTCCATTCTTATGAGGTGTCCACCCCATTTCAAATGTTTTTCTTCTATTCTTCCTAATGTTTTTTTAAACTAGCATAATTTCCCTTATTGTGCTGTTTCTGACCTTATCCCTTCTTGAAATTCTTCTTCTTCTTCTTATTATTATTATTATTATTATTATTATTATTATTATTATTATTATTATTATTATTATTATTATTATTATTATTATTACGATTATCATTATTATGTTTTATTAATATTATAATTGTTAGGCTCTGTTATTATTATCATTATTATTATGATATTATTATTATTATTATCAATATTATTATTTCATCCATCCATAGTAATTCTTTCACTGCAATCATAGCATTTTCATGCTATGCTTTGCAGCTTTACTAGGGAATTGTAGGTGTGGTACCGGTAGCTTCCCGTTGCTTTCCACACTGGTGAAGGATGATGATGATGATAATAATGATAAGGATGATGATGTGATGATGATGATGGCCATATGATTTCGGGGACCGGGGTCTTAAAGTTTTCCTGACATTTGTCTTACAGGTGAGGAAAAACCCCGATAAAAACCTCACCCAGAAAAACTGCCCCTACCGGGAATCGAACCCGGCCCGCTGCGTGATAAGGCAGCACGCTACCTCGAGACCACAGCGGTGGACATTATTATTATTATTATTATTATTATTATTATTATTATTATTATTATTATTATTATTATTATTATTATTATCATCATTATCATTATCAACACAATTTATTCGGCTTTCCAGGTTCCTAGTAAGATTTTAATTGGAATTTTGTGGTTAGGCCTAATTCTTTCGTAAGTAACTTTCAAATTACAACAGTATAATTAGTCTATAGAATTATTATAAATATATGAGGCCTATATAAAAAGTCAAAATTATATTTAATTAGCCTTCTAAGAAACCTGATATAATAAGAACAGTTATATCTCCAAGACTGCGATGGACAGGACATGTGGCACAATGGAAGAGGTGCATGGAGGCTTCTTGTAGGAAAATCAGAGAGAAAACGCCCAGTTGGTAGTCAAAGAATGAAGTGGGAGAATAACATTAATCATGATTTGAAGATGTAGATTATAAGGGGAAGATTGGAAAATATTAGCTCAGGATAGAGATGTATGGTGAGCTTATGTCTGCGCGCCATGGACCTACGTGTTCGATAATGCCAGTGAGTTAGTTAGTTATATAAACTCTAAAATATTAAATTCGTTCCTCTTGTGTAACAAAACGTATAGGCTTCCTTACAATGCTGCGAGCATGATCAATACTCAATTGGACCTCTTCTAGAATATAATGTTCTAGGCTATATCTACAATGGCGTAGCCCATTGTTGAGGCATAGCCTCTCTTTTGAAAGGAGTTACTAGACCAAGTTAATTTTTTTAGTTACTTTATTTGCACAGAGATGTCATGGATGGCATGCGGTCAACACACCTACCAATGAGACATCTAACAGGCAACTAAGGTATTACTAGGATATTGAGGTCGGTAAATTTTGCTTAGAGGCATTTTCATTCAGTCTTAAGGATCTTTCAGGAGCCTGAAAATCTTCAGACTCGGGACCCACGGCTTATAGTCTCTCTCCCGGGAGACTTGCTCCTTGGATTTTTCCGTCCTAAAAAAATCCATTGACCCCGGCCGGGTTTGAACCCGCGACCCTCGGGATCAGAGGCAAGGAGCATAACGACTGTAGTGTTAGTATATTATTATTATTATTATTATTATTATTATTATTATTAATTTTCGGAATTTTTCCTCAACATTGAGGGTTTTCTCCAACCAATCTTAGTAATTAACATGAATTAAATAAATAAATAAATAAATAAATAAATATAAATGACCAAACAGAAATATAGCAGGATATACTCTGCTGGATAAGAAAAGGAATGAAGATATAAGAAAGGAACTAAATATTTTCAAACTTACAGACCGAATAATTAAATATAGGAACGACTGGAAATAACATATTGACAGAATGCCAGAAGAAAGATTTCCAAAATTATTGCTAAATTACAAACCACACGGAAGGAGAAATGTTGGACGCCCACACAGAAGATGATCTGAACAATTTCAACAATTCTAGTTTTCATGGAACCGGAATGAGCCAACAGGCTTAATCCCTGGATGATGATGATGATGATAAATGACTAGGGACTTATAGACTATCCGTTTGCAACAAACATTTACAAATTTCCCTTAATTAAAGTTCTCCATCGTTCTCTGCCCTCTGTCTTATTATTATTATTATTAATATTATTATTATTATTATTATTATTATTATTATTATTATTATTATTATTATTATTATTATTATTATTATTATTATTATTATTAAAATGATTGACATATGTAACATTTAGGCGTATTCCTTACCGCCTTATTAGGTCACCGTACTATTCGAATGTAGCAAATAAAATTTCTCGTAGTCTATTTATATTCCATTTTCTCAAGGAGAATTAATCACTGTATCAACCATTTCAGTTTATCTTATTTTTTTAAGCGACGTAAATCTAGAACCGATGAATTGTAAGCCTGTTTAAAGATACGCCTCATCGAATTCAAGAGCTATTCTCACTTTTATAACGTACTACACCATTAAGAATCCTGTGTACATGCCGCCATATATGGTGGCGTGAAGTGTCTCCAAGCATTTCTACAAATCAAAAGAACTCCAAAAGAAAAAGACCTTCCTCTTTCACTCCGCCACAGTAAAATATATTATAGCTTCTAGTACAAAGAATGGTGAATAAAGTGGTGGTATAGAGCGTACATAATAAGCCAACATATCATCTGGGACTGAGCGTGAAATTGGGATGAATTTCCTGATGCTCACTATTTCACGTGGACTTGGTTTCGAAAGCAAACTGCAGATAAATAACGTCAGAGACTCCCCTGATTCATGTTCCACGGCTTGCACGGATGATATATCCAATTCATTCATTGCTTGCATCTCTTTGTGCTTCTTCCATTTCATTCACTAAGTCAAAATAACACTAGTCTCCCACACTGGCCTCAATCTAACTTTACACCATACTGCACAAAAACATAAATAAACATGATAAATATTCAACACTACTCCTAAAATGCTTTGTATGAGGAATTATGTTCACATTTCAACCATCAGGTTCATGTTTTCACCTCTCCTCGCTTTAGGGATGTTAAAATATTATGTTATGAAACTTTGCTGGAAAGGTCAATTTTCACATAATAAAAACGTGACTGATGCGGTGTTAACATGTAGTGTAGGCCTAGGTATGTCATCACCAGGGAACGGAAGTTCATGCATTTGCATATTTGTTCTCTCTCGTTGTGCAAATATGCCGAAAGATTATCTTCACGAATCACAAATTTCTGAATATAATAATATTGCTTTTATTGTGCATAAAAGTGCATATTTTTACCTTTATTTATAAATGCATCATATTTTAACATTTATGCATATTTGTTATATTTTTGGTATAGGCCTATTTATTTGTATTTTTCAAATATTTAAAGATTTTAAAATTTTAAAATTTCATGAATTTAAATTAGATGGTTAATTAAAAAATGTAACGTAGTAAACATGATTAATTTATGTTTATGAATTTTGTTTAACGATGAATGGCACACCCCTCAAGTATTTCGATAGAACGATATCCAGTTTAATATCAGTTCCGGAAAATGTAGGAGATATAGTGAAAGAAAAAACAGAAAATATTCTTTCCAAAAACCCTGGCTATATAAACTTGCAGAAATTCGAGATATTCTCGAAGGAAAAACACCAAACAAACCAACAAAGTTATCTATAGAACAGCTCACAGTTTTTTTGCAAGCCCCTCTTACTTCTTGCGACGTAGAACGAAGTTTTTCGCGCTACAAAGCTATGCTGAGAGACAACAGGCGAAGATTTACAACAGAAAACATACGTCACTGGTTAGTTGTGAACTGCAACAGTAGTAATGGAGCATTCAGCAATGAGGCAAGCACTTCAAAATCCAGAGATCAAACGTAAGTTACCTATAAACCTATAACGCATTATTCTGTTAAAATAATCTCAGATTGATTAGGGCCTATGCATACTTTGTATCATATTTAGTTATTTTTACAGCATATTTTGTGACATATTTAGCCATTTTTTCCGGCATAAATGCATACATATTCTTCATGTTTTTAGGGCATGAACTTCCGTTCCGTGGTCATCACCCAGCATCATGAGGAATGTCATAAGAAGTGGATCAAAACTGAGAAAACAGCTGTAAGAACTGAGATGTGGCTGACCGCATGCCACCCCTATAATATAGTGGACTATTATTTTAGTTTCCTGGCGGCACCAAAGACAACTGTTTCCCTCTGGTTTAAAAAATGCATTGTTAGCCAGGCAGAGTCGAGGAGTTGTTGTTAGAGGCTTCTAAGACGCCGCTCCAATCACCAAGAAACTGAAAACAGTTCTCTGCCAATAATGTCTTCGCATTAGGCCTATAATTGACGTATAAAATGACATTTCCATGTCAACTCCACGTGGATAGGCCTATAATTATCTTAACAGCGTTGTAACTTTAATCTTTGCAGTATTATTATAATATAGTATGTAGTACCAGTGAATAAAACATGACAACGCCGCTTGATAAGCTAAATACTTATCCGTACAAAATAGACCTATGTAAACACAAATCAAAGCGCTTGTAAACTAAAATACTGAGTCCACTATACCTGGATGATCGTCTACCTCTGTGATTGACAAATATGGATGTGAAACCAGCAGCCGGATGAAATCCAACGGCCTTCTAGGCCTATCACACAACGAAATGGAGAGAGTTTTCTTCTTAATGTCTCTAACCTAAAGGATTTAAGAGAAATAGGCACTAATGTAGCTTAATATCTTTCTAAGAACAAGGCAAGATCAACTTAATCCACATCTTAATTGTTATTTTCTTATCTTTTTTTCATTCTTTGTCTTAGTTATACCTGTTCCTTGCAGGCAATTTATATGGCACACGCTTTCCGACCCTTAGGTCTGCAGAGTTGCAACCTAGGGATAGGAAAATCTGGTTCACATAGCCTACTATGCATTATTTTTGAAAACACAAGGACATGGAACGACTCCTCGGATGAGCGATCAGCTCAATGTCGGAGACCACTTCAACATTTGATAGGCCTGAATAATTTAATTCCAATTCCATCCATAGTAATTCTGCCCGAAGGCAGGTCCTTCACTCCAATCATAGCATTTTCATGCTATGCCTGCAGCTTTACTGGGGAATTGTAGGTGCGGTAGCTTCCCGTTGCTTTCCACACCATGATGATGATGATGATAAGGATGATGATGATGGCCATATGATTTCGGCGACCGTTTGGGCCTTAAAGTTTTCCTGACATTTGCCTTACATGTGAGAAAAAAAGCCGATAAAAACCTCACCCAGAAAAACTGCCCCGACCCGGGATCGAACCCGGGCCCGCTGCGTAACAAGGCAGTACGCTACCTCGAGATCACAGCAGTGGACTAATTTCAATTAAGGACATGAATTATGCTGTTTAGTCCTCTAAGTTTTTTTTTTCTGTAATGGTAAGTTATAGTATATGTAGAAATTCCAACTTAGGCCTATATTTAGTCCTTGTATGTAGGCCCTACATATGTCACAATGTGTCCCAGTTTTATAACTTGCTTGTTGACGCGTACGACCTTTTTAATTGTTCAAGTTGGTATATCTACTTGCTGGGAAACGTATTATCCGTTAATCAGTGTTGGCAGATTGAGGAATATATTCCGCGGTTTAGCGAATTTCTAACCGAAAGGGATATTTTGCAGAATGTAGGAGTTCCTCTAGTACCGCGCCGTAGTCGAGTGGTTAAGGCAGGAAGCCTTGGTGCAGAGCAACGGGACTTCCGCTGGTTCGGGTCCCCATGGTGGAATAAATTTTTCCCAGCATCGTGAGACATTTGCGTAGCTACAATAAGTAGCAATTCCAGGTTGAGAATACGAGCTATAACGGCTGGGGGACCCGACATGCTGACAATATGTCACCCACACTGGCTAGATGATCGTCTACCTCTGTGACTAATACATGTAGATGTGAGGCCAGCAAACGGATGATCAGCCAAGGGACTTCTAGGCCTGTCGCGCTTGGAGTTGGAGAGGGGAGTTTCTCTTCTTTTTTTTTTATTTTATAGAAGTCCTTTTATTGACATTTATTTAAGAATAAATAGCATTATTTTCTTTTTCTGTTCTTCCACTAATAAAAAACTCCTGGCGCGACAGGCCTAGATGGCTCTTAGCCTACCAGCCGGCTGCTGGACTAATATCCACATGTGTCACTCACAGAGGCAGATGATCATCAGCCAGTGTTGGGGTGACATGTGGTCAGCATGTCGAGTCCCCCAGCCGTTATAGCTGGTTTTCTCAACCTGTAGCCGCTACTTATTGTAGCTACCCAAATGCCTCACGATGCTGGATGGGCACCGGTCCCATACTGGCCGAAATACCATGAGAAAATTTCTTCCCCCATGGAGACTCGAACCAGCGCAAGTCCCATAGCTCTGCGCCAAGGCTTCCTGCCTTAACCACTCGGCTACGGCGCGGGACTCTTCCACTAATAATGTCCTTAATTACACGTTTCAGAATTATTAGAATATTGGTAAAATATTATTATTTCTTTCCGTTGTCTGACACCCTGAGCCATTAAGTTTGACATTAAGTGCATTGAGCAAAAGTGTACTTGGCTTCTAGACGCCTTTTTTAAAAATTATAATGCTTATAAATCCATTGTATTGTATGTTGGCTAACCCAAGTTACTGCCAGCCTCCCCCTCCCCCATCCATCAGCTCCCAATGTAGGTATATTTACTGTAATAGCTAGCTTTAGTTTCTTCTTCTTCTTCCTTTCATGTATGGACCTAGCGGTCTGTTACGGTCTCAATACAACGTTTGAAGGGTCTGCCCAATGATCTATTGCCTGGTGGCTGGTAATTTAAGATTTGACGTGGTATTCTTGTTCTGTTCGTTCTTCTTACGTGAGATTTCCAGTTTCTGTATTTTTACACATATTCGATGATTGATTATGTTTGTAATTCTTTGAGAATCTCATAATTCCTTCTATGGTCTGTTTTTGAGTAACCTGCAGTACGTCTCATAAATTTCATTTCTGCCGCAGTTAGTCTTTGTTCATCTACACTGCGAATTGTCCAGGCCTCACTGCCGTAACATAATATGGTTTAGTTTAAACCATAGCTATAAAGCCCTATTTTTTCTTAAAACTCACTACAATTTGGATATAAACTATTTCATAGAGATTCCCGATGTATGACCATATAAAATCTTAAAGATTATTGTTGTCCCATAGATTTAAAGTTGTTACAGACTTTAAATTATTATAATATGATATATTATTGCCAAAATAGATTTCAACTACCTTCATCAAATACTTTATAGGCTATAAGAAACGCTGCTATAGAAAGCTGTGTGATTTTATCTATCGTATTTTTAAGAGACTTTGAGTTAGTTTTTGGATTATTAATTTATTTATTTATTTGTTCATAATACATTACATTATTATTGATATGTAACGCTAGAAATTAAGCATAATCTAAATGAATGTAAATAATTCAATGTATTGTTACTAAAACCCTAGCATAGCGGAAGGTGAAATAGGGTTCCCATTATTGCAGACTCAATAATAATAATAATTATTGTTATTTATTTAAATATTAAATATTACAATTACTTAATTTATTAAAAATTTATTTAATTAAATAAAGATAAAACTTACAGTTTTATACGATTTTCATATTTATTACAATATAAATTCCTAACAGCTGTTTCGGTAGGCCCTACTTTGTACTTTCTTCAGACATGATTACAAATGAATGAATGAATTTTATTACATTTTATTACACACACACACACACATATATATATATATATATATATATATATATATATATATATATAGGCCTATGTTATAATTAAATGTTTAACATTGAGCAATGCAAGCTTAATATGGCATGATAAGAAAAATAAATGCCTGGACGGAATTCGAACCCGGAACTCTGAGTCTGTACCTCAGCGTGTTAATGGATAACACGCTGAGGTACAGACTCAGAGTTCCGGGTTCGAATTCCGTCCAGGCATTTATTTTTCTTATCATGCCATATTAAGCTTGCATTGCTCAATGTTAAACATTTAATTATAACATCGATAAAGCGTCACTGCTATAAGGTAAAAATATTATCTTTAATTTGCTTACTTGTTATAGTCAGCTACTAGATGGCAGTGAAGACCGAGTTTTCGCGACATCTAGTAATAATTGAGAATATAATACATATATAAGAAAAATGAGCGTTTGAATTGGATTCGCCTGGTGGTGTAATGGATAACACGCTTAGGTACAGACTCAGAGTTCCGGGTTCGAATCCCGTCCAGGCATTTATTTTTCTTATCATGCCGTATATATATATATATATATATATATATATATATATATAAAAGCCATACTTCGCTGCTGCCCCAAGGCAAAAGATCGCTGGGACGTCTAAAAAGGTGCTGGATGGAAAATTCCTCTTTGAGACCGTAACAGGTCACACGGCCTAATACTTGCATGGATGATGATGATGATAATGATGATATAACCTATATACATATATATATAATATATATATATATATAATATATATATATATATATATATATATAATCATGTCTGAAGAAAGTACAAAGTACCGAAACAGCTCTGTTACAAATTTATGTTGTAATAAATATGAATATCATATAAAAATTTAAGTTTTATTTTTATTTAATTAAATAAATATGGATTTTCATCAAGTAAATACCAAATCAATTGATTATTAAACAATGTTTTAGACGGTAAAATATTGCAGATCCATTTATTAAAGTTGTTTTAATTTTTAAATAATAATTATTGTAAATCCATTTATTTGAAGTTGTAGACAAATTATTCTAATATCATTTATTAAAAGTTTCCGTAGGCTTTAAATCATTGAAATCTCAATAAATTATTGTAATTTTATTTATTAAACATTGTTATAATATTTAAAGTATTAGGTCTATAGCTTAGATCCACAATTTAAAAACTTCCAACTTAACAGCAGGCCTATGTTATGAAGTTGATGTTGTTTGCGTAATTAAGTAGCAAGTTTGAGATTGAATAAGGAGAATTTCTTATAAATGTGAAAATGGCTCGTTGGAGGGAGTTGTTTATCGGCGTGAGATGCAGAGGCGCCAGGGATGCTGCGAGGGTTGCCATGACGACGAGAGGGCGTGGTGCACGGATTTGTGATGCTGTGCAGCACAATCGAACCCTAGATTGTACAGAGCGAGTGATTGATCCAGCCTCTACCCTAATTACAACTTTCACCCCCAATCATTCCCCTGTAAAACTACACCACACTTCATACTGCCTTTCTCAAGTCTCATTCAGACGCAGATTTCTATTTAAAATAGACTTAGGTATATAATTAGGCCTACTTACTCACTGACACTATCGAACCCGTAGGTTCATGGCCGCGCGGATATAAGCTCTCCATACATCCCTATCTTGAGCTAATGCTTTCCAATCTTTCCCTGAATAATCTACCTCCCTCAAATCATGGATAATGTTATTCTCCCACCTCTTCTTGGTCTACCAATTGGGCATTTTCCCTCTGATTTTCCTACAAGAAGCTTCCATGCATGTCTCTCATTCCTCATTCGTGCCACAAGTCCTGTTATTCCATATTATACCTGACTTCCTATTAAGACCATGTAGTTCACGGTTAGGTAGTCTTCTCCATTCGCCTGTCTGTTCATCTCTCTTTGGTCAAAACATTTTGCTAAGAGCTTTATTCTCAAACATTCGTAATCTCCTTTCCTTTCTTAGCCTAAAGTAAGAGTCCATGTCTACGATGAATATAAATATTAATAGACTCTGAAAACACCCAGAGATTAACCCGAAATAAGATATTTGCATCTAGTCATAGATCTTTATTACAGAGATAGCACTCCATATTGGAATGTACTCCATTAATTTAGTGTCATGTAATTTACTCTTGCACACAAATATCTGCAACTCAATTCTGAAATTATCTGACTGAAATAAAATTTTAAAACTCTCCCAAAATTATATTTGATTTTAATATTGCAGATTTATGTGCGGTTTTCTTAATTCTCTTATTTCTTCTTTTCCTCCTCCGATGCACTATTAAACTGTTATGAAGAGAGATTATTCCATCTTTTTCTAGATTTCCATCGTGCGACTGCTCGTATTCTGTTCTCAATTTTTTTTTATATATATTGCTGTTCCAATTACAGCTCTTGATCGCAATTCAGTCTTTTGTTGGGCGAATTTCACGCATATTCTTAATTAATTAGTTTACCATGTGTTATTTTTCGTGAGTGTGGTCATATCTTTTTTCTTTTTTTTACGTTTTTAAGAGTAGCCTATTATTGAAAATGATGGGGAAAACTTCAGATATGGATTCCTCATATGGAGAGAAGAACAAATATTATGAACATAGGTCCGTAAATATTTGGTTGTCGCGTTATAGGGATACAGATAACTTACTTTAAAGTGCGTGTCTCTATTTGTTGAAATCATTTCTTTAATGATATAGTCTTTGATCATTTTCTTACAGGTAAAAAGGTAAACTGGCCCCACTACAGACCTTAGGAGACCTTGGAGTAGTAGAAGAATAAGGCATCCACCTTTCAAGACAATCGGCACGAGATATCAGCCTAGTTGTCAATTCTGCGTCACGGTTGCCATCATCTATTATCGTTAAAAATGCCGCGGTATCACCAGAAGGTTTAGGTCAGTTTAAAAACCCATGCCCCATCGGAAATCGAACCCGCGATCTTCCAGTTGTAGCAAATTGCTTCAATCAACTGCGCCAAGGCGGACCTCCCTCCTCAATTTTTCTTCCAGGAACTGTTATCCTCCTCCTGCTTGAATACAGGCAGGTTTGCGAATGTAGAGACCAAGAATTTTATTCACCTCGCACTATCCAGCGACCAATGAGCTTACGTACACGGCTACTGATAACATAGAGGAGCACATTCGTGCTTGAAGTGCTTTCTTTGACAAACAAATGTTTCATGTTCCAACAATTCGTTGGGTATTTCGGACGTACATAGGGTTCCAGCAAGAAGTTATCAACTATACCAGTACAGATGTTCAAGGAAATTCTCTGTTTGTGTGAAAATCTGACAAATATATAAAAATTAGCATTAACACATGTGCTGGTTGTGTAAATTCCCAATTTCATCTAAGTGGATCGTGCTTCATCGTGAATATCACAAAAATTGGGAAGTTTGGATTTACTGCGCACTGTTGGAGGAACCATTGCCCAAATGTTAATTGTGCAGGCAAATTATAATATGAAAAGGCTTTTGCACCCTGAAGATAGTATGGGTATAACTGCTGTTCGCTCAGCACTCCATAAACAATTCTGGGAGAAACTTTCCTTTCAATTCTTTAGTGGAATTAACGGATCTCTGGACTTCTGAGAGTTGCAAAGGAAGCTTAGAGGAGAGACACATTGTTGCTTGTCATACACTGAGTTACGGTGGTGATGGTATGAAGATCACCAGCACGTCAGAATTGATATTTCAGTGGTGATAACATCTCGCCATGAGCAGTAAATATAGGGTTAATCATAAACAAACTCATTGGAGCAACAGACCTAAAAGATCCTTGGCCTTCCAGCCGGCTGCTCGTGTATCATCCACATGTGTTAATCACGGCAGAGGTGGACGATCATAAAGCCAGTTTAGAGGTGACACGTCGGGTCTCCCAGTAGTTACAGATGTTTTCTCAACCTGGACCCGCTACTTATTGTAGGTACCCAAATTTCTTACAATGCAGGGTGGGCACCGGTGCCAAACTGGCCGAAATTTCATGAGTCTTCCATGTAGAATTCTAACAAATTATAACATAGACTCTCACTTTTTAAATGAATACCAATATTTACAATAAAATAGAAACCAAACACAACTAAAACTGTATCGGCATATTTTAGAGAATTTGCAACGTTTCAATTTTTTTTTTGGCAAGTCTTTGAGCTTTTGGACACGAGGTAAGAGTGACCATGCGGTGATTGGCTATTGCAATGACAACAAAGAAAGACTCACTATTCTCAAATGCTGAGTTGACAGAAGTTCAAACTATCTCATTGGCACTATTGAACCCGTAGGCTCATAGCCGCGTGGACATAAGCTCTCCACACGTCCTTATCCTGAGCCAATGCTTACCAATCATCTTCTGTATAATCTACTTCCGTAAATTCGAAGATCCGTCAATTCCACTATAATCCTCTTGTACTGATTCGAGTATTCTGATCCTCAACATTGAGGATAGCTACCTCCTCATCAGGAGCTGTCTTTCATGGTCATCCTGTGTTTCCAGCTGCAGTTGCGAAACTCAAGTGTTCACATAGGCAGCTTTTGATGCGTTCAAATGTTTTTCGGTCCGGACATCTGCGTCCGGAGAACCGTTTACGATACAGTCGACACGCTCTCTTAGCAATTCCATCTGCCCAAACATTGATACGTAGCCTATCACTGAAGTATATTTTCTCACAACGGAAAGAGAATTAACAAAGAAAATACATAGCAAAAACAGTAAAAGAATTGGATTGGTGCGTATTCTTCATTTGAGTGTACCTTTGACTCCCTAATGTATATAGAGAAGGCCTACAACTTACTACATCCATTGTAGTGGAACGCCATATACATGTAATAAATGTCACAAAATATCTCTAATTTAAATAACTAACAGACGAGGATGCATTTGCGGGTGTTAAGATTACCATTCACGCTAGGCCATACACAGTACTACACATTAAGAAAACATCTGACACGTGTCGCGTATTCAATCAACGCAAATAAAAGTTCTGGTGTGCACGAAATATCTTCCTAGTAACCACTATAATGATGAACCAAGCATTTCCAAATATTTCCTCGTACCCAGAAGTATTAACTACTATTTTCGACACACTCTGTATCTTCTTCTTCTTCCTCTACTGCATGAAAGCTGGCAGCTTGTTGCGTGTTCATTCACTACAGGTCCGGGGTATGGTGACGTCCTTCCATCGTAGTTGTGGTCTTCCTAAAGGCCTTTTATGCTGAGGTGTCCATTCATGTACTTTCTTCACTAATCTACTGTTCTCCATTCTATTTATGTGATCGTTCCAATTTAGTCATGGCTACATCTAAAAGAGAGAAGAAAATCGCACTGTCTAATTCTCCTATTTAAGATCCTACATAGGCCTACCTCGATTCCCAATTATTTATCATCCCGTTTCCAGTATCTATCCTCAAACCATAACTTAAACACAAGATCACAACATAGTTTCTTACTTAATATACCGCAACATAGGACATCACATCACTCCATGTCATAGCCTATACCATCTCCACTTCTCGCAACTGGAATTCCCTACCACAAGACATAAGGGGCTGCCGGACATTGGCATCTTTTAAAAGAAATCTAAATCTATATTTGCTCTAAACTCGACTTCATTATTATCCAGTGTAAGATAGGCCTATATATATATATATATATATGTATTCCCGTATATATGTATTCATATTTCCCGTATTATGTATCATATTATTATTATTATTATTATTATTATTATTATTATTATTATTATTATCGTATCATTATTGTTATTACCCTATAAAATGTTGTTTGTACATGACATTTACATTGCTACATTTATTATATCTTTAACTGTTTATAATTAGTATAGTGTATATCTATATTTGTCGAATATTTATTTGTATTTGTGCTGGTTGAGTGGAAGAGAGGGCCTTATGGCCTTAACTCTGCCAGAATAAATAAAGTATTATATTATTATTATTATTATTATTATTATTATTATTATTATTATTATTATTATTATTATTATTATTATTATTATTATTATTATTATTATTATTATTAGTCTTCTATCATTTATCCAAAGGTTTGTAGGTTCAATTTCACATTCTTCTCTAATAACAGAGCTGCGAATTTTCTCTCTAAGCGATTTTCCTACGATTACTCTGTATGTAAGTACATTAAACAAGAGAGCTACCTGGCGGAAAAAATAGATTTTGAGCATGTGCTTAAACTTATCATGTTGAAAATATTCGAACATGAAATTTGGAAGAGAACTTTGTCGACAGTTTTATTACGATATTATCTTATCCTCTTACAAGATTCTTGCTGCTTTACATGATATTAATGTTGCAAATTGTACATCAAAAGCTTGAAATGCAAATATTATTTGTATGTCAAAATAACCTGTTACATTCACTATAATGTGTTCACCCTACTGAAACGCCTCATCAATTCTGAAAATTAGCTTCTGTTATTCACCAATTTTCCTCTAAAATACCTGAATATTGAGGTAGTATAATAGGCTATAGAGATCCTACTAGAGTTTCTAAACAGAAATGGATTCACTTTCTATCACAATAGATCCTTGAAGAATAAATTAAAATAATGAAAGTAGTTACGTCTCCTTTGCATTTTGTGTTTTATAGTCAATATGGCGGCTGCATATTTGCATTTCTTCCTAATAGAAATGATTAATTTTAATTTTAATATTCATTATTATGGAAAATGAAAACTAATCATATTAATGTAAGCTTGCTTTACTTTATAAAAGTAGACCTAATATTGTCTGTGAAAAAGAGCATTTTAAATGTAATGTAGAAGTAATAGGCCTATGTATTTAAAATTATTTCTATGAAGACAAATACATTATTGATCAATTCCATATAATATTAATTTTATTGTCACAAATTTTAATAATTTAATTTACAGTTGTAGGTCTTACGACAAAATTAGAAAATTAGAAGATATTCAAAATTTGGTTAGCCTAATGAGTTTAAAATTTAAAGATATTATTACCATTATCATCTTATCATCATCAATACTATTATTATTATTATTATTATTATTATTATTATTATTATTATTATTATTATTATTATTATTAAGTCGGCCGCGGTGGACTAGTGGTTATGCTCCTTACCTCTGGTCCCGGGGGTCGCGGGTTCAAACCCGGCCGGGGTCGATGGATTTTTTAGGACGGAAAAATCCAAGGAGCAAGTCCTCCGAAGGGACTTTAAGCCGTGGGTCCCGAGTCTGAAGATTTTCAGGCTCGTAAAAAATCCTTAAGCCTGAATGAAAAGGCCTCTAAGCAAAATTGACCGAATTTTCCCGTCCTAGTGCTACCTTGGTTTCCTAGATATCAGTATGAGGCAGAATGCTGACCACGGACCGCTCAAAAATGGCATCTATACGAAAACAAGTGTAACTAAATTAGTATGGTTCAAATTCTTCCCTGTAGGGGAAGAGCGCTCAAATCTCTGTTAAGGGAAAAACGGCTTACAACAACATTATTATTATTATTATTATTATTATTATTATTATTATTATTATTATTATTATTATTATTATTATTATTATTATTATTATTATTATTATTATTATTAAGGTATTAATACTGAATTTTCATACATCTGCTCATCCGTACTGCTAACTCCCTCCCTACAGGTCCTGTTCGGATAATTAGATTGTATAGTTTTTTTAATTTAGTTTTTTTTAATTATTTCGTATTTGAGATTGTCCTACGTCTTAGATTATTGAAGAAATTTTAAGGAGAAAATGTTATATTCTTCAACAAAGTAATTAAATATATAATTACAAAATTTCGTAATTTCAAAAAATTTTACTAATTACATTTGATGAATATTTTGAAAAGCAAAATAACTAATTTATATATGGTATAATTCAATATAGCCTATTTCATCTAATTTCTGTAACACTTTATACTAGTAATTCTACTATGGTATTTTGATTAGTAGAATACAGAGTGTCCCATTCAAACCTCCCACATTTTAATTAAACATAACTAACAAAGTATGCGGAATTAGGAAATGAGGTCGCTATTAAACGAAACAGAAACTCAAAGAATTCTCATTGTCACATATCGCCACACACTAAAACATCTCTATCCTGCTCTAATTTATTCAGTCATTTCTTCTGAAACACGTGTACGAGCACCTCCTGATTATTTTTTAACGCTTCCAGTCGCCAAAAACTTCACAAGCCATGCCTTAATGGTCTTTCCATCAGGTGCATTTCCTCCACATTCTCTCCGGTAATTTCTTTGCACTGTAATTATTGGCTTCGTCTCTGCATACCAGAAAACAGTTTGTACTCGCTGCTGAGGAGTCGCCATTTTGTTTTATGTCATTACTGTCCAACATGCGACAGATGAATTAACTGCAACAATGAAAACAAAAATTCTTTGAGTTTCTCTTCCTTTTCATACCAACCTTATTTCATAATTCCGCGTATTTTGAGGGTTCTGATTAATTAAAATGTTTGAATGGGACACGGTGTATAAGCTAATTTTTGTCATCCTTTCTGATTACTTATAAGCATACAGATGATTTTAGAATCGGCTCGATAGAAGAAAGTAAATATGTACAAGATTAGATTTTAAAAATTAAAAATAACTTAAACATCAAGGCTAGAATACAAACCCCATTCAGTTAGTCTACAGCACAATAAAGGAAATGGTTTAAATAACATGTTATCATTTTTCACAATCATATGTTGTGTTGATGTCAGGTAGACCATAAAATTAAATATTTTTTTTAAATAAAAATATAAAATTATGGAATATTTACCTGAAAGGTCCGTCTCCTCAACTTAATTAGTTATTTAACTGTAGTGCTTTCGGGACTTTTCCCATCATCGGCAGGATTCAAAACTGGTGTTTCACTGAAGATCTGGTAGAGGGGTTTACATGTATTGGGTTCGTTTTCGTTTATCAGATTGTCGTTGTTGTGAGCTGCTTTCATGATTTCCATCTCTTCGAGTAGGCCTACGTTTATCTTCGCAGGATTATTTTCTCTGTGCATTACTGTTAGTGTGTTTTCAATATTTAACATGCGATGTCCTTCATGGATAATGTGTTTTGCATAGCTTGATTTTCCTTCTGCGTGAATAAAGTCTCGAAAATGTTATTTAATTCTGTTTGTTGTTCCTATATAAAATTTGTTGTAGTCCTTACATGTCAATTTATATAGCCTACTCCTTTGCTGTTGAAAATGTTATTTCCTTCAATGTTATTGTTTATTATGTTGTTTAATTTGTTATTAGTTCTGTATGCTATTTTTACGTTTTCATCGGCTTTCTTTAGTGTATTTGCTAATTTTGTCGTTTCTTTTCCTGTAGGCCTATATGTAAGTGCTATCCATGTTTTCTTGTTGTTATCAGATTCTTTTTCTAGTTTAGTTATGTTGGATATATTGTTCTTTCTTTTTTGTTTATTTACTAGTTTATTTATGATTTCTTCATTATAGCCATTGGTTTTTGCCATATATTTAATGTAGTTGAGTTCCGAGGAATAGGCCTACTATTGATAATATCTTGACAAGAGGACAGTGACTGATTCTTTTGAAGAGAGGAGACACCTGGTGGTTACTGTGTGGTTTATTTGGATGGAGATGATTACTCTCTTCTTGATGCTGTAATTGGCCTCAAATTATCCTGTAATTTTCCCTGCGGTGGGTGAACACGAGTGGAAGTGCCGGGGGGGGGGGGAGACATCGTCAAGAGCATCATTGTGTCACAAGCCACGTGCTCTGCGACTTTCATTTGTCGCTTCTTTTTAAAATATGTAATCAATATAGCATATTATGCCATTTCATTTCAAACCTTTTTTATTTTCTTCATAAATATTTTGTAGCGAACATACAAAAAGTATGAATTTATTTGCCTAGGAAAATATAAAAAAAATATCTCATGGCCATAAATTGCACGTGCCTAATTCTACGTTCATCTTAATAAATTATTTATCCCACATTTTGAAATCATCTGGTAAGCGGGTTCGAACTCGAATCATATTAGATGATTTAAAATTTTCAAATTAAAAAGCCCATTAATGTTGAAGTTAGGACAATGATCCTGAATAATTTAGACCTATAAATTATTGGTCGCTGTTTAAAAACAGCATAACAACTAGACTTAATACGGCACCTATTTAAATTGACTGCAACAGCCATAAGAAGATAAAAAAATGTTAATTTCACAATTTCGATTGTTTGAAGTTTCATTTATTACTTTGGTTTATATATATAGGCCTATATGTAGGCCTATATTCAAATTTAATCTAATGGCAGTAAAATAATAATTTTGCGCGATAGTGCGTTTTGTCGTACTTACAGCAATGGCGACCATGATCGAAAGTTCAACTTTTAACATTTCGGGATTGCCAATCTAAATAACTATACTGTAATATTACATTTACACCCACGTGTGGGAAGTAAAACCACTGCCCTCTATGTATAACTTACTACGTAGGCTACAATGTATATAAGCCCACAAAAATATCCAAAAGGTAGTGTTAATGTAGGCCTACATTATATGAAACAAATCACTGCATTTTTAATGAACTGAACTTTATTTGAAACAATATAAAACAATAAATACGTAGGGCCTACTTGCGATATTTTATCAATAATAATAGTTTCACGCCTCCTGTACTTTCAACTAATAAACACTGCCCACACTGTTAACGTTACTCAATTGTTTATAATGAACGCACATATTTACAACAAAGATGTTATTACTTTACTACTTTTTATTATTTTGAAAACACCATCGCGCAAAAAATAATTTATAACGCAAGTTTGTGAAGTGTTTTACAAAATCTCGGAAATTAAAAAGCTCGTTATCGCTCGGTTTTTAAACATTTTCCTCGATTCTGTAAATACCATTTCCCAACCTCGCATCGTAATATACTATTTCGATCCCTTTGATTGTTTCTACATTATCTTACTTTGTTCCTAGGACCTGTGTATTTTTTAATGCAAACGCCTACCACATTAGATTTTAAAAAAGATGTTTATTATTTTGAAAACACCATCGCGCAAAAAATAATGTACAACGCACGTTTGTGAAGTGTTTTACAAAATCGCGGAAATTAAAAAGCTCGTTATCGCTCGGTTTTTAAACATTTTCCTCGATTCTGTAAATACCACTTCCCAAGCTAGCACCGTAATATACTATTTCCATCCCTTTAACTGTTATAGCTACATTATCTTACTTTGCTCCTATGTATTTTTTAATGCAAATGCCTCCCATATTAGATTTTAATCTAATTTCACAAAAAATAAAATAAAATAAAATAATTTTAAAGCCTACTTCTATGTTGATCTTAATTAACTTGATTTCCACTTTCACTTAAATGTTGTTTATATAGGGTATCACAGTTTTAAGAATATGTAGTTAAATAGTTAGAGCATATTAGAATGTTTCAATAGTCTATCAATATAGGCCTAATATTACGAAAATGCTCATCTCTATCTATCTTCGGTTTTTACACCTGCTGGGCATCTTCAATGTTTAACCCTCTTGCTTGCATTACTATCTTTATGCTTTCCTTCCATGTTTAACTTTGGTTTCCCTCTTTTCTTCTTTCTGCTCGGTTGCCATTGATATAGGCTAGTAGTTTCGGTCACCGCTCATCTTCCATTCTTAAAATATGTCCTAACCATTTTAATTCCTTCTCAATTGTTTCAATTATGCTTTATTCTGCTTCCATTATGTTTCTAATTTACTTATTTGTGACATGTTCTAATTTTGACTATCTGGCACTTCTGCGTAAATAGACCTAATCTATTTCTAGAGCTATTAGTCTATTCTTGTAGTACTTATTGATTGTCCATACCTCACTTCCACACACTGCACCCGATTCCACCAATGTTTTACCAATATTATTTTTTGTGTCTTTCCAAATATGCTTATCCACCATATGGAATTTAACGTTGATAGCCAGGGTAACAGTGAAGACCTCAACGGCAGAGTCAGTGCAGAAGGAGGCTTCAACACGGCGGATCTGGCGGAAGAGGCAACCCTATCTCTAAGCCTTGCGGTGAAGAGGGATCTTCAAAGGCTATGGGAGGAACACCCAGACAAAAAATTTCCCAGTCCTCCAGGTTGGGGATTTATGCTGTGGGCCAGCTCCCCACACTGTATTGTGCTCCTCTCACATACTGTTTTCACAGTCTCTATTGAATAAGCCGAGTTTAATATGTCGATTTTAAGGCAATAACCTAAAATCGACTTCAAAAATTGTTTTAACGAGAATGTGTAGAAGAAACCAAAAGAAAAAGTACTATTGTTATTATGTACAAAAATGGAGACCAGATGTCAATAGTTGGCATGTGTGTTAAAAATGTTACAGTGTGAAATGTAATGGTATCAAATTTAAGCACTTAACTAATTCTAACAATATAAAGATAATTAAACATAACAAAACAGATAATCAACAAAATACATACATTGTATTAAAATAATTCAATAGAAATTATTATTCTTAGTATTATTGATTACTCTCCAATCTGTTTGCGGGAACTATAACTACTGACATCTATTTTTTCAAATCTTGAACCCGCTATTAGATAGCGCAATTTAGAACATTGTACTGACACTAAGAGAGATGACTCAAACTGTAATATTTATGTAAGTATATTTTTCCTATTTACAGTAAAATAATCTCGTGGGCTAGTGGTCACCGTTTATGATTACCGTTAATGAGGTCCCAGGTTTGATTCCCGGCAAATCATACGATTTTTTCTTAGAGGTAATTATTATTAAAATTTTAGGAAGTGTCTTAGACAGTATTTTTTTCTTTGAGTTCTTAAAATTATGCCACACATTTTTATTAGTTCATAAAATGTTCTTTTTAATTAAAATTATAGCTTACTTGGCATTCCAGATAATGGAATACATGAACTAGCTAAATTAGCCTATTATATATGAGTAATTCTGCCTCTAATTACATGATGCTCACCGAAACCTATTTACTTAGTTTTGTTAGCTGAAATTTCTAAGTTATAAGTGTTTAATAATAATAATAATAATAATAATAATAATAATAATAATAATAATTTGTTTATTCCGGCACAATTAAGACCAAATGGTCTTTTCCTCCAATTAAACGCAAAATATACAGATATAGGTTTACAATGAAATTGTATAAACAATATACAAATTATCGATTGATAGTAATTCTGCCCGAAGGCAGGTCTTTCACTGCAATCATAGCATTTTCATGCTATGTTTGCAGCTTTACTAGGGAATTGTAGCTGTGGTAGCTTCCCGTTGCTTTCCACACCGGTGAAGGATGATGATGATAATGATAAGGATGATGATGAGGATGATGGCCATATGATTTCGGGGACCGTTTGGGCCTTAAAGTTTGTCTTACAGGTGAGGAAAAACCCCGATAAAAACCTCACCCAGAAAAACTGCCCCGACCGGGGATCGAACCCGGGCCCGCTGCGTGACAAGGCAGCACGCTACCTCGAGACCACAGCGGTGGACTATACAAATTATAATAAATTAAAAAGAAAAACATCAAAAACAAAATTTGATATGTTATTACATTAATATAATAGTATATTTTTTATATTAACTAAAATATAAAATGATTGAAAGAAAGACATATCATAGAATCATATCAACGAATTAGGATATAGAAGAAATGGTTCGAGGTTAGAACAAACATAAGTGGAAATGAAACAGAGGATATGATTACAGATTCCAGGAGAAGATAAAAATACAAAGAAATACTTTAATCACCTATTAAATGACCATGCAGAATAGGATACTGAAGAGGGTGCTTACAGATAGCAGAAATGTTAGTCACAGAAACATGTGCATTATAGGTTGAAATGATGGTAAAAAAAATTATAGATGTATAAAGCATCAGGTTATGAGTAGAGATCCCAGCAGAACTGATGATACCAGGAGGAGGATAATTGATGGAAAAGATACGCTGGTTACTAAGTATGATTTGGGAAAAAGAAGCTCTACCAAACGAATGGGACGATTCTATTATCGAACCAATTTATAAGAAAGGATATAAAACTAACTGCTATAACAACAGGTTCATCTCATTACTTTCAACTTCGTACAATATCTTAACAAATATATTAATAAGCACACTAACTCCTTATATATGATGACATAATAGATCATCAATGTGGATTTAGAAGAGACAAATCTGCAAATGAACAGATTTTTAGTATAGAATAGAATTTATAAAAGAAATGGGAATATAATGCCTCTGTACATCAGCTATATACAGACTTAAAAAAAGGCATAAGATTCAATTAAGAGGAAGAAGTTATTATGGTATCCTGCTGGAATTCGGAATTCCTAAAAAAATTATTAAACGTATTAGAATGTGTCTAAATAGCACAAACAATAGGTGCATGTAAGCAAACAGTTCTTGGATACTTTTGATATTCACAATGGGTTAAAGCGAAGATATCAACTTTCTCCTCTACTATTCTATTCTGTTTTACAGTAGGCCCTATGCCATAAAATATTTAGAGGATATAGTAGGCCTGATGATATTAATAAGCTGTTTTTGCTGATGATGTATTATTAGACGGCAGCGTGGAGGTACTAAGGGTCAACACACACACTCTCTTGTGTAACACTAACAAATTTAGGACTGGAAGTAAACATCAATAAAACTAAATGTATGGTCACACATAGATATACATTATATAATGGAAATGTACATTTAACGTCATGTGAGTTAAATTTTGAAGAAGTGGCTGAATTCAAACAACTAGGGACCATAATAAAAACAATGGAAACGAGATACATGAAGTAATTAAACATAGCGTGAATTCTGGAAATATATGTTATTATGCATTACAGGGATTCTTGTCGTCCCAACTTCTCTCAAAAACGTTAAACTGAAAATATATAAATATGTTATTCTACCAGTTATATTATATGGATGCGAAACATGGACTCTTACTTTAAGGAAAGAAAGGAGATTACGAGTACTTGAGAATAAAGTTCTTAGGAAAATGTTTGGACCAAAGAGAGATGAACAGACAAGTGAATGGAGAAGACTTCATAACAGTCAGCTACATTATCATTATAAGAAGCGACATATAATAAGAACTGTTAAGTCTCGTAAAGTGCGATGGGCAGTACAAGTGGCATGAACGGGGAATGAAAATGTTGGATTGAGGCTTCTTGTAGGAAACATGAGGGGAATATCCTAGTTGGTAGTGAAGAATGCGTTGGGAGAATGACAATCATGATTTGAGGGAAATAAATTATACAGAGGAATATTGTAAAACAATCAGCTCAGGATAGGGATGTATGGATAACTTATATCTGCGCTGCCAGAACTACGATAATGCCAATGAGTTAGTTAATTAGTTAGTTGAAGGAGACTGTTCAACTTCTCTCAATGAGACGTCTTTAATGAAAAACGTCCTACAGCCACAACTCAAAATTTTCAGCTTGTACCTGTGTTACCGGTATATAATATAAACCGCAACAATGAACAGGTGGCTACCTGTGATACCCGTTCCACTGTTGTTGCAACCACTGTAACATCACTGGACTTAATGCAGCTTTCTTCTTAAAGAAATACAAAAGAATAAAGCTCGGGAACCTGATGCAATATTATATACCATCCGACTTTTCCGACACTAGGTTATTATTTAACTTGTCTGCTATCCATCCATAATAATTCTGCCCGAGGGCGGGTCCTTCACTGCAACCATGGCATTTTCATGCTATGCTTTGCAGATTTACTAGGGAATTGTAGGTGTGGTAGCTTCCCGTTACTTTCCACGCCGGTGAAGGATGATGATGATGACGATAATGATAAGGATGATGATAATAATGATGATGGCCATAGGATTTCGGAGACCGTTTGGGCCTTAAAGTTTTCCTGACGTTTGTCTTACAGGTGAGGAAAAACCCCAATAAAAACCTCACCCAGAAAAACTGTCCCGAACTCGGGCCCGCTGCGTGACAAAGCAGCACGCTACGTCGAGACCACAGCGGTGGACTTGTCTTCTATAATGCGAGAAATCTAAGTATGTGACAGACAGCTTATACGTATTTGGCTGCTGAACAATAATGTTTCTGTTTTCCGATTCAAGTCATTTTCGACTGAATGCTGACATCATTTGTGCATAATATTTTGTAGCGAGACATACTTCTAGACATTGAAAGCTAGAGACAGCCAGTGAGATATATAAATGTCACTCACATACTTAAATCTCAAGCACTATATCGCCTTATAAATGAATTTCACTTTTATATATCTTGAAATTCCGTCACGCAAGAATTGCGTGAACTAATAGAATTTCTCAGTCGAATTTATTCTCTAATTTTGCTGGTTAACGAAATATATATATTTACGTTGTTAAAATGAAGAAACTCAATTTCTGATGGCAGCTTTTTAAAGTGGTAGACTGTAGTAAAAATAAAGCATTCATAACCGTATATTATCTATTTGTACATTGTTCATTGTTGTACAATTTAACACCAATTTCAGTACTATCTACCGATTCATCTTTATATTATATCTTGTAAGCCCATGTTTCCCTTAACAAAGATTTAGGCGCTCTCGCCCTACAGGGAAGAATTTCAACCATACTAATTTAGTTACACTTGCTTTCGTATAGATGTCATAGGAGTGGCACATGGTCAGCGTTCCGCCTCATACTGATATCTAGGAAACCAAGGTAGGTAAAATTCCATAAATGTTGCTTAGAGGCCTTTTCATTCAGGCGTAAGGATCTTTTACGAGCCTGAAAATCTTGAGACTCGGGACCCGCGGCTTGAAGTCCCTCCCGGAGGACTTGCTCCTTGGACTTTCCCATCCTAAAAAATCCATCGACCCCGGCCGGGTTTGAACCCGCGACCCTCAGGACCAGAGGCAAGGAGCATAACCACTAGTCCACCGCGGTTGATTCATTTTTATAAAATATTAATTGAATTAAACTAATGTGTTTTATAAGACTATTTAACTCATGCCCCACATGGTTGTCAATGGCCAGTAACGTTTTAATGATTTTTTTTAACCCATGACAGTCGTGTTTCACCTCGATATTTATCTATTTATCTTTATCAGCTCCTGCTTTTGTGATAAAGAGAGCTCCTCCTTTTTAATATTGTGAACAGGTCAGAGCACTCTTTTTCTCCAACAAATAAATTGAATGTAACAAACAAAACAGATTCCGAGATTTTGCCGAGTTGTTTACTAAAAATAAATGAATAACCAATAATGTTGGTTATAATGGGTCTATACAGTTTGATGTGTTTCATTATTTCTCGACTTGGGTGCATTCTTATAATATTGCGATCCTATTTGGCAATATATAATATGATCAAGTTGCAGTGAATATACATAACCTCACATTTCTGATTTGTTTTCAAAAACATCGCCTTTCCATTAAATATATAAATATTTTAAAATTACCAGCAACTATATTTAACACTACCTTTTTGACATTTTTGTATATACATTGTAGGTAGTATCAACAGAAGGCAGTGATTTTTTCCCCCCGCACGTGGGTGCAAACTTATTATTACAGTATAGTTATTTAGGTTGACAACCCCGAAATGTTGGAAGTTGAACTTTCAATAATGGTCGCCATTGCTGGTAAGTACGACAGAACGCACTATCGCGCAAAACAGCTATTTTCATCTGGTTGTAATTTATCTTGTTTATCTTGTTTAACTTATATTATAAGTTTTAATTTCATTTGTTCTTGTTTCGTTCATTTGTTATTTTTGGTTCATTTGTTTTTTTTTTTCGTAATTAAGTGGATCTTCAATTTTCTTCTATAGGTATGTAACTACAGCTCTAACATACATATATAAAATAGAGCTCCAAATGTTGGGGATTTAATAAATAAATATGTATCAAATATGTGTATTTGTGAAATCTCATAATTTCATAAACATTCAGGTAACTTTATCAAAAGTAAAAAAAAAAGTGTTAAAATAATATGTTTTATCTCAAATTAATTATCCTGTCCATTGATTGATACGATGAAAAGTGAAGAAAGAGATGTCGAAGAAAACATGTTAATAAAAAAGTAGTCCCAATAATTACGTGAAGACCATGGAAGCCTGTTGTAGATAATCTCTAAGCATATCTGTACTGTAGCCTATGTGAAATGAGAGTTAAGCCGTTGCCACGTGTGGATGCACGTGTGATGAACAAACCACACACGTGCGACAGGATATGATACACTTGTCTGTATTCAACAGATACTTTGTGTATTCTTTACGGTCGCGCGAACTATCAAGAAAACAATCTATTGCTAATCTAATAACATACATGAATTTGAGTTTGAAAGGGTATAATTGTGTCTGTATGGGCACTAAGTCCGCATTAAAATTATTCATATGACGTTTCATTGAATAACATTGTCATCCTCTCTCATTCGTTTACTGAATATCTAGAAAGAGAAAGTCTAAAAACTAATAATTTCTATTTAAAAAAAATAATACTAGCCTATAGTAATATAGGCATATTTTTGCAATGAGAACTGCAATTTATAAGAAAATAAAAGGCACCTGTGAAAATATAGGCTATAGGCGCTATAATTATAAGAATGGCTTATAGATAAACTAAAATTTCAGCTGCTCCATGGTTAAGTTGAATTGAAAAAAAATACCGTAAAACGGGGTTACTTTCACTCGAGGGGCAACTTTGACAGAATTGGGGCATCTTTGACATTTTAAATTTCTTGCGTGTTTTGAGCTATTTTGACAACAATTCAATGGTGTAGACATTTCTTTGAAGGTGCACGAATAATTAAGTTGTTTTAAAAGAGGATGTTAATTGTTGGAGACACATCTGTGTCACTTTCAACAACAATGAATTCCCAGCAAGGATACAATCGTGATTTTCGGTTTTAAAGGGGTAAGGACTGGATTTGTTGTGTAAGATGCAAGCTCTGGGTCTGTGGTATGTGTAACAGAGGATCGAACAATTCTCAATATGAATGTGAACTATGTGAAAATGAGATGTGAAAATCTGTTTTTTTACTGTTGTTTCAAAAATGCATGTTTTCTAATCAATTCCTGATTGTCTAACTACAATAATTATATAATGTTTGTGTTCTGTTGCGTGTCAGAATTGATATAGAAGTTTAAGTTTAGTTTGTCAAATTACAGTTATAAAAACATTTGTAGTAAGGTTGTTTACAATAAAAATATTTATAAAAAGATGAATTGGTGTCAAAGTAGTACCTACAGTGGGTCTACTTTGAATTATAGTGAAAACAAATGTGATGTCAAATTAGCCCCAGCACATGGACAAAACAGAACTAAACAAATCTCATTGTTGTCCTACTAAGTATTTATTTGAGGAGAACAGTAACAAATGGGATTTGTAGTCTAAGGATCAATTAGTACAATAAATCATACATTCAATTTTTTCGGCATAAATCATACGAGTTAGACCTTAAAAACCTTGAAAAATATGTCAAAGTAGCCCCGTTTTACGGTATACAGTAAAACTTGTTCAAAGCGGAATCGCATGTGGTCAATTTTTCTTTCTACATTAGACAACATTCCGCATTATAAAAAAATATTAACCAATCTTAGATTATAGAGCACCGTATATGTTTTTTTGATGTACCTTGGATTAATTGTAGGTCCGCTGCCGTTGGAAAGTTAAGTATAGTATGTACGAGCGACTTCGACGGTAACGCGCGAAAAAAACAGTCACGTTTCGTCAGCGTTAAAAAATTTCTCTTAGGCACGTATCCTGAAATTAAAGCGTGCAGTTTCGGTTTCCATTCACTAATTATACTTTCGTCCACATCGTTTGATTCCCCGCAAATTTCATTCCACAATACATTGTGCCGTCTTTTAAAACTGTCCACAACCAACCTGAAGATGCCTTGAAAGCATTATTCCCTAGGGATATAGCAACAGGTAGAGCTTGACTTTGGAGCATTGGTTCGGAAATTTGGAGATTTTTTGATCGTGGACTTGTAAAACACACCTCATTGATTTCTTCATTTTTTACTTATTTATTTATTGCTCTTCATTTGACCCCTTATCCTTGCATCCATTCATTCGTTATTTTTTTTTGTGTTTTAAAATCTCACAAACTTGGGTTCTTCCACTATTTAATTTAGTCATTATGAGAGTTTGTTTTTCTTTATCTTCAATCACTGTTTTCGTTTAATGATAATAATACATACGGTTTAGCCATCTTTATTCCGTAAATTCAGAACGCTACCTGTGAAAGATACGTACACAATCGGTATCAAATCTTAAACTAATTTAAGATTTTACAGTGCACTGGTTATTTGTAAGACACATGTCACACGCCAAATATTTGTTAAACGGACCTGTATTTCGCAAAACGGGTGTGCAGTGAGGCCGAAAGAAAATTCCAGATATAGGCCTAGGTAGAAGCTCTACTTCACCCAGCGCAGGCGGCAGGAATCATCACTTATTGTTAATTCGCCTAACGAGAATCCAATGAAGCGGAAACTAATTTATTTTTTCTATTTTTATATTTATTCTATCTTTCCGCCTTATAAACATTTTTTATGAATTGTGTATAAATATCCTTCCGTTTCAGCATTGGACAGATTCCGTTTCATACAAAATAAATACATGTAAAATTACTATAATTTTGCAGGGACCAATAAATTTGTTCACATTTCCGCATTATTCACTTTCCGGATTAAACAAGTGTTACTGTAACTTTATATATATATATATATATATATATATATATATATCATCATCATCATCTTCATTCATGGATTAGGTCTGTTGACCCGTTCCGACTTCAGCCCATCTCTTTCTAGGTCTGCCCACATCTCGGGTGCCTTTAGGTTTGTATTTTGTTATTTGTTTTGGACATCTATCTTCATTCATTCTGTCTATGTGTTGCTTCCATTTTTGTCTATATGTATCCATTTTATCTGTTATTGCAAATATTTCAAGTTCCTGTATTATTTCTGTGTTCTTGATTCTGTCTTCCTTAGTGCACCCTTTAACAGATCTCAAAAATTTCATTTCTGCCGCCGTTATCCTACTTAGGTCTTGTTTTTTATGTATCCAGGCTTCTGAACCATAGAGCAGTACCGGTACTGCCAACATTTTATAAAATTTCAGTTGGGTCTCTCTTGTTGTTTTGTTATTTAGTGTTCGTTTTATCGTACCACATATTCCCTGGAATGTTGCTATTTTATTATTTATATCATTATCATAATTAAATGAAATGTCACATCCTAGGTAATTGAGATGGTTCACCTGTTCTATGATTTTGTTTCCTATTACTATTTTCGATCTGATTTGATTTTTCCCTTGGAATGCCATTACCTTAGTTTTTTCTATGGATATTTTGAGATTATATTGTTCACATAATATATATATATATATATATATATATATATATATATATAAATTGTTGAAATTGTTAGAAAGAGATGGGCTGAAGTCGGAACGGGTCAACAGACCTAATCCATGAATGCAGATGATGATGATGATAAATTGTTGGAAGTGATTTTAGTTTCATTTACATAGGGACTAAAATGATATGACACGCCTATATTATTAACTTATCTTGTTCTCATATTGAATGGGAGAACTCGGGAAGGCCGAGTAAGTGTGTCCGAGGAAAAGGAATGGGACTTCATTGAAGCTTCAATGATCAATCCTTAAGGGGACCTGGAAGGCCAGATGTGATGAATAAATGCATTTTAATTTTTTTATCAATTACAATACTAGAAAGATTCATCTTTAATATGGTATAATTATCTTGCATGTATCTTGTTTCTAAGTGTGTTTATTATTTAATACACAAGTGATCTTCTTGGTGATAAAATATTAATATATATATATATATATATATATATATATGGTATGATAAGAAAAATAAATGCCTGGACGGAATTCGAACCCGGATCTCTGAGTCTGTACCTCAGCGTGATATCCATTACACTACCAGGCGAATCCAATTCAAACACTTATTTTTCTTATATATGTATTATACTCTCCATTATTACTAGATGTCGCGAGAACACTGTCTTCACTGCCATCTAGTAGCTGACTATATCAAGTAAGCAAATTAAAGAGAATATTTATTTTTACTTTATAGCAGTGACGCTTTATCGATGTTATAATTAAATCTTTAACATTGAGCAATGCAAGATTAATATGGTATGATAAGAAAAATAAATGCCTGGACGGGATTCGAACCCGGATCTCTGAGTCTGTACCTCAACGTGATATCCATTACACTACCAGGCGAATCCAATTCAAACACTTATTTTTATATATAGGCCTATATATATATATATATATATATATTAATGTTTATTATTTGTTTTAAATATTCCCCGTCCCTTTAAATTTTGAGCGTGAGCCGTCAACTCTCTCCCATAGTTTGCATTCATTTTTTTCAATATATAAAGAACATTTTCTTCTAAACTATTAAAGCTAGAGACCTGAAATTTTCAGGACTTCAATATAGTGCTCATATACAATTTTTCCATATTGATGTTGTGATAGCTCAGTACTTAAAGAATTTAGGTTGCAAAATACAGTGTAAAAAACTGAAAGAAAATATTTGTAAATAAAAAAATTGATATAAATGCATATCTATATAAATCCTTATGATAGAAGACTCTAAATATATGAACCTTTCCATTGTAAAAATTTCAACTTGATAGGATTAATAGTTCAGAAGAAAATGTTCCTTACATTTAACATTATAAGTATAGGATGTTCCGGGTCCCCTTAAACCCAATAAGATAGGCTATCTGCGGAATTTCTAACATTATCTCATGTTTTTTTTTAGTCCCTGACCTTTTGCTTCTATTAATGTTGTATTAGTAGTAGAAAGTGTTACGTTTAATTCTAATCCTATGTAGACCTGCTATGGGAATATTTTCGTATCTTAGTTAAATTAAACGCGATTTTGAAGTTTAATCCTCCCCAAATGGCATAACATAAAAAATGTAGACTAGTGATATCACGAGAAAAAGAAATAAGCCAAAATATAACATAATTGAGTAGTAAATTATGAATTACGAAGTATATTAAGACAGTATTGATAGCGAGAGTCCCGCGCCGTAGCCGAGCGGTTAAGGTAGGAAGCCTTGGCGCAGAGCTACGGGACTTGCGCTGGTTCGAGTCTCCATGGGGGAAGAAATTTTCTCATGGTATTTCGGCCAGTATGGGACCGGTGCCCACCCAGCATCGTGAGGTAATTGGGTAGCTACAATAAGTAGCGGCTCCAGGTTGAGGAACCAGCTATAACGGCTGGGGGACTCGACATGCTAACCACACGTCACCCCTACACTGGCTGTTGATCATCTACCTCTGTAATTGACACATGTGGATGTGAAGGGCCAGCAGCCGGCTGGTAAAAGGGCAACCGCTGAAAAGTGGAAAGACCCTCAATCGGATTGATAGCGAGGAGATACTAAAGGACAACACGCACACACTATTGAGTAACACTAAGAAATTAGGACTGGAAGTAAATATCAATAAAACTAAATATATGGTCACACATAAAAATACATTATATAATGGAAATGGACAGCTAATGACAAATGAGGGAAATTTTGAGGAAGTGGCTGAATTCAAATACCTAGGAACAATAATCACAAACAGGAATGAGATGCACAAGGAAATTAAACATAGACTCAATTCTGGAAATGCATGTTATTACGCATTACAGAGACCCTTGACTTCCCAACTCCTTTCAAAAATCGGAAAAGAGATTACGAGTATTTGAGAATAAAGTACTTAGGAAAATGTTTGGACCAAAGAGAGGTGAACAGACAGGTGAATGGAGAAGACTGTATAACAATGAATTACATGGTCTTTATATTAAGTCAGATATAATGAGAACAGTTAAGTCTCGTAGACTGCGATGGGCAGGACATGTGGCACGAATGGGGAATGAAAGACGTGCATGGAACCTTCTTGTAGGAAAACCAGAGGGAAGACGTCCAGTTGCTAGACCAAGAATGAGGTGGGAGAATAACATTAACTATGATTTGAGGGAAGTAGATTATACGGGGATGACTGGAAAACATAATCTCAGGATAGGGATATATGGAGAGCTTATGTCCGCGCGGTCATGAACCTATGGGTTCGATAGTGCCAGTGAGTTAGTTACTTAGTTATTAAGACTTTTTTTATAATTTTAAACTAGTTTATTCTTTTTCGAATATGGAATTAAAAATTAAACACTGAAAATAGAAATCATTTGCCATCAAAATTCTTCGATGAAGTAAATTTTGTAATCTTACTAACAGATGGAAGCAAGTAGTAGCCGGTTAAAATAAAATGAAATAAATATAAAACAACTGAAACGTCTCTTCCAGAAATATGCCCTATTGTAAATAACTTTCACCTCTACATTGGCAATGAAATCGTTCAGTTTTATTTGAGAACGTAAATTAAAGTCGCTACTAGTCCTGGTGCTGGCTATAAATTCATTCCCACGATGGGCGCAGCCCTTCTTCAAATATAACTATTATGTGTATGATGCAATAGAAATTTGTAGTGGGCGATATCTTCCACTTTATAATGAGGTTTCCGATCGCTTAGCACCCAGAATATAATCGGTACTAAACATGAAATCTACTTTACTTTTACTGGATGCTTAAAACTACAGGGTCATTTATAAACATTGTGCATTTTGAGCGAAAAGTCAACTTGCTACAAAACCTAGTTGGAATAGAAATATTATAACTGACATAAAATAGTGAATGAGACTCATATTAGAGAGATTCCAGGATCAAATCCAAAAAGTGGCCAACTGCTGCGGTTTTTGTTAGTTTATTCCTCATTCATCGAAACAAATTCATTCACAAAAATCTTAATCAATAAATATATCATATGAAAAATCATTTACTTAATACTTAATACAGGCGTTCCACTTTACAGCAGTTTGCCTTTGATTCCTGCCTTCCAGAGATGAAAAATCATAAAAAATTAAAAAGCCAGCCACATGAAGCATGCAAAACATACGCCTCCTCACAGCAAAATAGTACCAAATTAACACCAGCGCAGTGAACAAGCTATAGTCTAAAAGGAAGAAATAATTGAATTGTTTGATTTCCGATTTGTATGTACATACGAATAAAAGCTAGAAATCCATGTTTAAACTTGCAGTTTTTTTTTATATTTACTACTAGAATATTCTAAAACTTCTTCGTAATAATCTCTGGCCGTCTTAATTTTCAACTGTCGGGCAGAGGGAAAATCCGTTTGGATACTTACACCTTCCAGTGCCCTCTGGGTTACCTCGAGCGAATTGTCTATATACCCAAGACTGCTGTTCATATGCATCTTAATACAACAGTGAAAAGTGTGAAATAAAGTGTAATAAAAATATTACGATGCGAAGTTGGGAAGTGGTTTTTACAGAAGAGGATAATGTTTAAAAACCGAGCGATAGCGAGGTTTTTAATTTCCGAGATTCTGTAAAACATTTCACAAAAGTGCGTTGTACATTGTTTTTTGAGCGATGGTGTTTTAAAACTAATAAATAATAGTAAAATAATATCATCTTTGTTGGAAATATTTGCGTTCATTATAAACAAATGACTAACATTAACAGTGTTGGCAAAGTTTATTAGTTGAAACTACAGCAGGCCGTGACGCAAATCAGTATCAATTGCGGTAAGTACGTATTTATTGTTTTATATTGTTTCAAATAAAGTTCGGTTCATTTAAAATGCAGTGATTTGTTCCGTATAATGTATACTAACACTAACTTTTGGATATTTTCTGTATATACATCGTACATAGTATACATAAAGGTTAGTAGTTTTACTTCCCACACGTGGTTTGTAATATGTAATATTACAGTATAGTTATTTTATTACAGTATAGTTATTTAAGTTGGCAACCCCGAAATGTAGGAAGCTGAACTTTCAATCCTGGTCGCCATTGCTGTAAGGACGACAAAACGCACTATCGCGCAAAAAAAATGAAAACTATTGAATATTCAAGAATACTAAAATTAAATTAGCATTTTGGTAATAATTGTAAAAAATTCTTTCACACATTGTAATCACAAAGTATATTTTTTTTATGTAAATACAGAGTAATCCCGCGTGTCTTCTTACGGCCACCTTTCGATCAAATAAACTCAAATTCGACAACTATTTCAACCAGGTTTCCTACGGTTTCCTCTGGTATACGAGCAAATGCTGAAATAGCCCCCAAACGACCTCCGCAACGGCATTAGTCATCAAAATAAGACACAAAAATCATAAACGAAATGGTAAAATTAAAGATCGAACCTCAGATCCTTCAGGCTCTACCTTAGTCCCAGGAACACAACCGTAGCACTTTGCTGCCACCAGTCACATAAACCATGTCTCACTCACTAACTGATACACACAACCCAAAATTCAATCAAAATTACTGGGGCAATTGGACTCCATGTCTTGGTATCCAGGGCCTTACCCTTTAGTGAGGCCAAAGAACTGCTCACTGCCTCCTCATGTCGGTCGCAGAGCAGTTCACCTTTAACTATGACTTCAAGTAGGGCCTACCACTTCTCAGCAAGTTCTTAGCCTGTCTTTTGTTAAGCATTTTAAGGAGATAATAGTACCCCAATACTCCAATAACTGATTCTTGGATTTCATTTTCTGTTCTCCCTACAATAATCTGATCATCACCAAAGAGTAAAGTTGTAAAATGTACATTCTTTATAGTTTTCTCCTTCTTCTTCTTCTTCTTCTTCTTCCTTCCAAGTATTAGGCCAAGGCCTGTTACGATCCTATAGAACATTTTCCTTCCAGCGTTTCATAGGACGGCCCAGAGATCTTCGTCCTCTTGGTATATAATTATAAACAGCTTTGGGGATCCGATTTGAACTCATTCTTTCAAGATGGTGTTTCCAATTTAGTTGGCACTGTTTAATATATTCCAAAATTGGCGTAGTCTTCAATTCTTTTAAGATATCGGTGTTCCTTTTCCGATCCCATCTGGTGTAACCCGCTGTTCTGCGCATGAATCTCATTTCACAAGCCGTTATTCTACTTTCATGTTGTCTTTTTAGTGCCCATGCTTCACTACCATAGGTCAACACTGGTCTAGCCAAAGTGTTATATAAACGTAATCTGGTGTTTTTTTTGTACAAGGGATGGTTTCATAACTTGATTAATAATTCCTAAACTTTTATTATAACTAGTAACTTTTTCAGGGATATCCTTTTCATCCCAGATAGAGAAAGATAATATCCAAGATATTTAAATTGATTAGATCTCTCTAAAATTTTATTCTGGAGACAGATTTTACTTTGTATGGGGTTCTTCCCATGAAATGCCATAATTTTAGTTTTGTTAATTGATATTTCCATATTAAATTTGGCACCTATTTTTTTGTAAATTATAAATTGATCGTTGCAAATCATTTTCGGAAAGTGCCAGAAGAGCTAAATCGTCTGCAAAAAAGAATAGTATCGAGTTTGAGGTTCCTATTGATTATATATCCCCGTTGTGTTTTCCTCCATTCGTTTATTATTCTATTCATATATATGATATAATGAAAAGCACCGGTGAAAGTCCACATCCCTGTCTTACTCCAATGTTGATCTTTTTCCAATAAGATAGTTTGCCATCTTGTTTAACAGAGATTTCATTATCTTTATAGATGTTGAAGATATTAGTAATATATTGTTGTGGAACGTTATCATCAGCTAAAATTTATAATAGTATAGGCCTACTTCTGTCTACTTTGTCAAAAGCCTTTATGAAGTCAACAAAGGCGATATGAGTTTCTAGGCCTATATTTCTTTATAGTTAAAATATTATTTAAAATCATTAACCAAATTTTAATGATATCGCCAATACAAACATCAAAATGTGTGGGTGTAAGTGAACACCCTTGACTTCCTCCCTGGTTAATATCAGCTGTAAGATTGCTAGTATCATAAGTCCTTGTTTTTATACAGGGACTAAATTGCTGCTATTAAAGTGTACTGGGACCCCTATACATTTTAATATTTCCCATAAAAATTGTCTTTTAACTCTGCCAAAAGCCATTTCATAATCAATAAATACATAATATATGGGTAATTTGCAATAAAACTAAATATATGGTCACACGTAGAAATACATCATAAAATGGAAATGGACAGCTAATGACAAAATTAGGGAAATTTTGAGGAAATGGCGGAATTCAAATATGCTACCAAGGAACAATAATTAGCCTACAAATAGGAATGAGATGCGCAAAGAAATTAAAAACAGGCTCAATTCTGGAAATGCATGCTTTTACGTATTGCAGAGACTCTTGACGTCCCAACTCCTTTCAAAAAACGTTAAAGTGAAAATACATAAAACTATTATTCTACCAGTTATATTATACGGAAGCGAAACATGGACTCTTACTTTAAGGGAGGAAAGGAGATCACGAGTGTTTGAGAATAAAGTTCTTAGGAAAAATTTTGGATCAAAGAGAGATGAACAGACAGGTGAACGGAGATGACTACATGATAGTGAACTACATGGTCTTTATAGGAAGCCAGATATAATAAGAACAGTTAAGTCTCGTAGACTGCGATGGACAGGACATGTGGCTACGATCGAGGAATGAAAGACGTGCATGGAAACTTCTTGTAGCAAAACCAGAGGAAAAACGCCCAGTTGGTAGACCAAGAATGAGGTGGGAGAATAACATTAAATGTGATTTGAGTGAATTAGATTATACAGGGAATGATTGGAAAACATTAGCTCAGGATAGGGATGTATGGAGAGCTTATGTCCGCACGGCCATGAACCTACGGGTTCGATCGTGCCGGTGAGTTAATTAGTTAGTTATAGGTCATCTGAATTCTCTTCTCTTTTATAATATTTCTGTCAGAGCAAAAATGCAATCTGTACAGGATCTATCTTTCCGGAATCCATGTTAAGCTTCTTATAAACTCCTTACATTATAATTATCTATTAAATAATGAAATGATTCCTAGTTCAAGATTGTTTATTTGTAGGATTAAAGTATATGGTGCATAGCATTCGAAAACAGTAGGTACCCTGTATTTTATTGTTTTAATGATTCCGCATGGAGTTTTTAATGGTGGCCATTAGAGTAGGAAATTTGAAATATGGGTTGTTTGTGTTTGGTCGGCGGAACGCTGAGAGGAAATCGTATCTCAGTCCCGTGACATCATTTTCAAGAAGACTGGAGTTTTTAAACTGCCACCATACTTCATCGTAATATAAAAATAATTAAATACAACCAATAAAATGGTAATCAACAAAACTCGTTCACCTAAACTATTTCACTCCATATATTCCTTCAACCTCGGAAAAAAATGCAATTTAGGTGACTTGTTCCTAAAATGATTTATATTTATTAATAAATAAATATAGAATTTATGTTTCAAAGATGTGAAGAAAAGAAAATGTCATTAATAATCAAAACTCTATCGCCTAATTTATTATAAATATCTGTAACACAACATTGCTGTTTCAAATTAAAATAAGAATTAGCTGATTTGGAGAGTAAGACCGTTATCGCTTCTCAGATATACAAATGTCAATGAATACACTGAAGAAATTGATCTAAAAAATTAGTAATGGTGAAATTCAGCAAGAATACCAAGCCAAAATTGCGAATAGATTAGAAATATATAAAGTGATCAGATAAAACTAAAGAACAAACTGACACACACACATAATGTATGATAACATCAATTAATATTTAATAATTTGGATGTTTCAACCAGTCAATGGTAAAATATTGATGGACACTCTAAAGAGAGTTCAAAGTCAATGCTGAATTAATTATTATTTTAAATCTTAAAACAGAGAAATTCTTTATACCATCTGGAAGAATATGAACATACAGAGTGATTCAGAATAAGTATTACAGACTTCTAGGAGTTGTAGAAGGGATTTAGTAGATAAAGTTTTGATAAGGAAGCCATGTCCGGAAACGTACCATTTTTATGTAAAATAAGTTTGAAGATCGAAACACAATGGCCTGATATCATGTGTCATGCTATGCTTTGCATCTTTACTGGGGAATTATAGGTGTGGTAGCTTCCCGTTGCTTTCCACACCGGTGAAGGATGATGATGGTAATGATAAGGATGATTTTCGGGGACCGTTGGGCCCTAAGCTTCCTGACATTTGTCTTTCAGGTGAGGAAAACCCCGAAAAAACCTCATTCAGGAGCCTGTCCCGACCGGGAATCGAACCCGGGCCGGCTGCGTGACAAGGCAGCACGCTACCTCGAGAGCACAGGGGTGGACCTAGCATTTTTGTAGAATAGTGTTTTTAATAATAATGGTGGCCCCATAATAAAATATTCCGCAGCTCAAATGACAGTAAATAGGCTATGATTTTCTATTTAAGATTTTAGTAAGTGCTCTCAAAATAAACTATAATTTAGTTTGCTGGCTGTGATTTCCAGCCTAAAAACTTAAAACTTTGAACTAGATATTCTACTTAAGTTTAATTTAATGTCGACTGTCTTTTACCAAGTTTGTTAGTATTACACCAATCTTGTTTTTTAAGGAAAAAACTGTTTCAAGTCTATTTTTTAAGAATATCATTATTTTCACAATGTAGGCTACATTTATGACTAAATCATCAACAAATAAACATGTCTCGAGACATCAATCTTTTATTGGCTACTCACAGGAAGATAACGACTAATATAAATTAGAAACTTGTGACACACCATAATTAATTTTCCTAAATTGCGATATCATATAATTTAAGCAAATAGAGTATAATCTATCAATATATTAATTTAACATTTGAATATTTTCAAAACGATAATACATTATTACATCGTTTTATCTGTGGTATTCGCAGATTTGATCACGTTACACCATCCCTGGAACAATTGTCATGGCTGCGTCTACAAAATCGTAGAACCGTCCATTCCCTATCTCTTCTCTATAAAATATTACACACATCATTATCTTATTATTTATCATACCGCTTCGCTAGACTCTCTGATGCACATAAATTAGATACCCGATCCCATCAGCACTCTGTCCTTTACATCCCTCCTCATTACACTATCTATTACTCGAAATCTTCTACAGTTTATCTTGCTATAACATGGAATTCTCTTCCACTCTATGTCAGAGATTGCCAAACTTTACCATCTTTCAAAACAAAATTGAAAATAAAATTATTAGCAGGAACATCTTACTAATATTATTATTTTTTGACAATCAATAATAATTTGTTTTTCCTTTATTCAATAAAATAGTATTAACACCAATATTTTTACCTAATGTCTCTTATTTATATATATCATCATCATCATGAACAAATTCGTTTTAGGCCATGTGGCCTGTACGGTAAACCTAGCGAAGATGGTCTTGATCTTTCCACCGATGTTTTGGTCTTCCTTGGTCCCTATGTCCAGTTGGGGTATATTGGAATGCCAATTTTGGAAGTCTATTTCTTGCCATTCTTCTCAGATGATTTTTCCATTCTTGTTGGTATTTTTGGATATCTTCATTTAAACTTGCTACTCCAAGTTTTCCTCTGATAGTAGTGTTCCTTTGGTGATCCAGTCTATTAACTCCTAACAATGATCGTAAGAAGCGCATTTGGCTTACTTGAAGTTTATGAGAGTTTCTTTTATTTAAAATCCAAATTTCACTTCCGTATTTTAGAGCAGCTTTTGATGTGACGTTATGTAATCTTAGTTTTGTCTCTGTCCTCATCTGTTTACCAAAATGTCTTCGTATATAATATATATATATATATATATATATATATATATATATATAAGCTAGATTAACTCATTACAGTTTATTACTTCCTTTGTATATATTTTTCTTTTATAGTAGATTCGATCTGTTATTCCTTCTTCTTCTTCTTCTTCTTCTTCACTTCACGGGCAAGGCGAATTGTCTGTTCCGCCTCACAGTTGTTCTGTCCATCTTTTCACTGGCCTTCCTACATTCCTTGAACCTCTTGGCTTATAGTTAAATGCTGCTTTTGGTAATCTTTTTACATTCATTCTTTCTAGATGTCTAAACCATTTTTCTCTATATTCTTTGATTTTATCATTCAATGGATACATATTTAAATCTGTTCTTATATCATCATTCTTTATCTGATCCATTCTTGTGCAGCCTTTTGTTCTTCTGAGGAAGTTCATTTCTACGCTTTATATACTGTTATTCCTTTGTGTATTTTATTTCATTAGTTTTAATTTTAATTATCATTAATTTTATTGTATTGTTAGACTTTATTATTGTTCAGTTTATTGTTTAGTATGTACTATTATTGTAATTTTTTGTATTTAAATGTAACATATGTTTGTCCTGGTGAGCGGAAGAGAAGATCACATAACCGTAACTCCACCAGGCTAAATAAATAAATAAAAATAAAAAATAAATACATTAGTTTATGGCTAAGAATATCATGAGATATTGCGTCGAAGCTCTTACTAAAATCATAGAAACGTCCAATCCATCAAGGGAGGAGTTGCATTACATCCATGTAGTTTAAATGAGAGATTTAGCGCTGGATTTTAGAGCCTCCTTAAAGAAATTACAATAGAAAACAGCAGTGAAAAAAAAAGTCTAAAAAGATGCATCATTTTCTCCCTTGTTTCCCAAAAACCATGATTGATTGTAGGTGATGTGATACTCCATCATATCACTCATTCACTCACTGGCACTATCGAACCCGTAGGTTCATGGTCGCGCGGACATAAGCTCTCCATATATCCCTATCCTGAGGTAATGTTTTCCAATCATCCCCTGTATAATCTACTCCCCTCAAATCATAGTTAGTGTTATTCTCCCACCTCATTCTTAGTCTACCAACTGGGCGTTTCCCCTCTGGTTTTCCTACAAGAAGCTTCATTCACGTCTTTCATTCCCCATTCGTGCCACATGTCCTGCCAATCGCAGTCTACGAGACTTAACTGTTCTCATTATATCTGGCTTCATATCCATCATCATATCATTGATTATAATTTAAAATAATTAGATAGGCCTATATCAGAAGAAGTCCACCGCTGTGGTCTCGAGGTAGCGTGCTGCCTTGTCACGCAGCGGGCCCGGGTTCGATCCCCGGTCGGGGCAGTTTTTCTGGGTGAGGTTTTTATCGGGGTTTTTCCTCACCTGTAAGACAAATGTCAGGAAAACTTTAAGGCCCAAACGGTCCCCGAAATCATATGGCCATCATCCTTATCATTATCATCCTTACCATTATCATTATCATCATCATCATCCTTCACCGGTGTGGAAAGCAACGGGAAGCTACCACACCTACACAATTCCCTAGTAAAGCTGCAAGCATAGCATGAAAATGCTATGACTGCAGTGAAGGACCTGCCTTCGGGCAGAATTACTATGGATGGATATCAGAAAAAGGTGGAGGGGAAGACGGAAGGACAACCTAAGAGCATAAAATAAATCAGTCTATTTCACTTTCAAATTGGAACTTCTCCTGACACCAAGAAACAGTGAAAATCAAAACATCTCAAATTAACGAGACTTACTGCAATCTAAACAGATTGTGAAAAAAAGTATAGCTATAAAGCGTCGGATATCGGCAGTGCAAATAACAAATGATTTAGCTGTCATCTCGAGCAAGAAGTTGGTAACTTTGAGAAGGTCATAAGTTACCTACCGCAGGGGCGGCACCCATCCGGACCTTTTACTAATGGGACATAATGAAATATTAATCCAACTTGTTTCGATTGTTTAGAGGTCTACACTCATACTGCTGCACACATCATGCAGATTTTTCGACTCCTTATTCTTCACCTATATATTTCAGTTCGTTGTTTCTTCTTTATTTTGCTTAATGTGGATTTAAAAACGTAATTCTGAGATCAAGAAAAAAGTAGACTTTTACATTTATTTTTCTATCGAATATTTACAAGGGATTCAACTGCATTTAACCCTTAATTTCTCAACGTACCCTATAGGAGGGTTGTAAGGGGTAGTGACGTGTGTATAACCTCTCCTACCTAATTCTCATCCTCACCTTCTCGTGGTACAACCCGTTTTCACAAACGAGGCTCTGAGGACCGAGTCACGGCGGTATAACCGTTCCATCGGGTACTGAGTAAATGCAGTATCCTAATGTCTGTCCAGAGACTAAAAGGTAGCAGCCCTACCACTGGACTACTTAGCGTCGGGCCAGTAACCTGTCCTAAGGAACTTCAAAACTACTTTCAAGTCTCAACACGAAAGAAGACCAGGACGTCCACTCAAAAGACTTATGGATGGTGTTTCTCTTGAGGCCGAAACAGGTCAACAAATGGCCTAAATTCGTGAATGTACTATGATGATGATGATGATGACCCTATAGGATACATCAATTGTTTTAATTTATCTAATTGGTTTTAATAAAACAGAAGAAAGCTAACGATAAGAAATTACTGAAATGTGTGTGGAATTACACAATATCTAATATATAAAAATGAATGTTTGCTTGTTTATTTGTTTGTTTCTTCGTACCTTATGCGCGGCCATACTGTTGATCCGATTGTGATGGGTTTTTTTGTAAAATGTTCAGGAGATTCCCGGGATGAACATAGGCTATAAGAGTGTTGAGATACTCAACTCCTACATCCTTAAAAAGACACTCTTTTTAGTGAAAAGTTATTTTTTTACCCTTAAATGGCTAACGTTGTTGGAAATATTTGCGTTCATTATAAACAATTAACTAACATTAACAGTGTGGGCAATGTTTATTAGTTGAAAGTACAGGAAGCCGCGAGACCATTATTATTGATAAAATGGCCGCATGTACGTATTTATTGTTTTATATTGTTTCAAACAATGTTCAATTCATTTAAGATGCAGTGATTTGTTTCGTACAATGTATGATATATTAACACTACCTTTTGGATATTTTTTGTATATACATTGTACGTAGTATACATAGAGGGCAGTGGTTTTACCTCCCGCACGTGGGTGTATATGTAATTTTACAGTAGGCCTATAGTTATTTAGGCTGGAATCCCGAAATGTAGGAAGTTGAACTTTCAATCATAGTCGTCATTGCTGTAAGTAAGTTACGACAAAAAGCACTATCGCGCAAAAAATAAGTTTTATTAAATCACAGAATGTTTTAAACATATCCTCTTGTGAACAATCTCCTTTTTCAAACTAATAGGCCTATCATAATAGCCTACTGTTAATTTCTCAGATAAATTTTTTGTTAAATTTACAACAAAACTTGCTATATTTATTGTCTTATATGATGGATATTTTTTCTTTAAATAATTTAGAAGAGAATTTGGTGTAGGTAATCTCATAAAAAAGAAGGATGTGCCACCCCTCGGTAGAAGGAAGTTTACCTTTATAGAAATTTTAATGAAGGACGAGGGCGGAAGACGCAACGGGTGCTGAATTGAAAAAAAACAAAAGAAACAGGCAACTCTCAACTAAAATGCAAATTCAGACAGCAGTGGCGCCGCTTTACGTATGTTTATAATTATAATCCAAGACGGAACTATAAATAATATCCATAAGGCCAAATGTTGGCATCTTATATTACGTTTCTATGGTTTATTCAACCATAAAAAGACAATAAAAACAATATATTTCACCTTTAAAAGGCCTGCGCTGTTAGGGAAAAAAGTTGAACTACAGGATGGTGTAAAATTTAATATTTTTTTCGAAATATTTAGAAAGAAGCTACTTTATTTAAAATGCATGACATCTACTCTATAAATGTCTTGCTTTTACCATTAAAAAGAATTATGTTAGAACAAATATGGAATATAAGTTATTTTAAAAAATCAAAATAACATAAATTTCATTAAGGCATATATATTTAAAATTGTTTAGTTTATATTAAGATGGATCTTAATTAACAGAGATTCTATTAAATAACTTTATTCGTGATTAATATACCAGCTATTGTGAAAATGTTAACTTCTTTTGCGAAAGTTCATTGCCATAAAATACTCTTCCATGAGGTTGGTATTAAGTTGGCAATACGTAATGTCAAATTAATTATTAAACAATATTTAAAAATTAATTTCTGTTGAAAAGTTGGCTAATCTTTGATTAGTCTACATGCCATTTCTGAGTACTTTTATATTTTAAAAATTCATAGAATGTATTTAATTTCTAGTATGTCATTCATTATATTGTATGAATTTCTCTTTAAGTTTGCACTCTTAAATAAAAATACGTATCCGGCTCTGATAGTATAAAAATGTTTCCATTAGGCCAAATAGAAAGTGCAGACGGCTGCCTGAAAGTCATAGGCTAAACTAGTAGGCCCTAATTATTATCTGGACTCATAATATATTACGCAAATAGGGCCTACATTACATAAAGAAGTAATTTGGATTTTATAAAATCGTGGTATCCAAGATTTAATTGAAATATAATGTTATTAAGGATATTTTTATTATAGGCCTAAAATAGTTTTCCTTCAGCCCAAGTAACTTGTCCCTAAATTTCTGACTTCCGCATCATCTTATATAGGTCCCTTTCTCTCCATGATGTTCCTATTTCCGTCATTACATTCTCACGTGGTTTTCCTTTTTTACTCTTGCGCCTACATCAAATGTGTAAAAAAGACTTTCTCCATCTTACATTAACTTAGACGTTTAAAGAATTTGCTCCTAGTTTCGTTAAAACAAATCCATGTGCAGAATCTTGTGTTGCCACACTTCGATTATTGTGACGATATATATAATGATCTAAACTATGACTTGTCGCAGAGACTGCAGCGTGTTCATAATGCTTGCGTTCAATTCATTTTCAATATCCGCCGTTATGACCATATTTTCAAACACTTCAATAACCTCTCTTGGCTCTGTCTACTGACAGACGTAAATTGTACTCTCTTTCACTACTTTTCAAGCTTCAGAATTCCTACACTCCTACTTACCTGGCGTCCAGATTTGAGAAGTTATCCTCTTACCACAATATTGACACTAGATCACAAGATAACAGTTTGCTAACAATCCCTCTTCATAGCACTTCCTCTCATTCTACTTCCTTCACAGTAGCCTATCCCCGCTCCTGGAATTTCCTTCCTCAAGATATCAGGGGTTGCCGCACACTTGGCACCTTTAAGTCACGCTTATACAGTTACCTGTTGTCTAATAATTAATTTTTCTCTATTTATTTAAATTTATACTATGTCTTTAATAATCTTTTTCTCGTTTTTTTATATATAGGCCTATTGTACATATTATATATTTAATTAGTTAAATCTAGAGTAAATCAAAATATATTATAAATATTAATTGTATTGTATTTATAACATGTAATCGTTTATGTTTATTGTAATTTAGATGTAAGACTATATTTTTTGTACTTTTTAAAACCTGGTTGAGTGGCAGACAAGGCCTTAAGACCTTAACTCTGTCAGGTAAAATAAAGCTATTACTAAAATTATTATTATTATTATTATTATTACTATTATTATTATTATTATTATTATTATTATTATTATTATTATTATTATTATTATTATTATTATTATTATTATTATTATTATTATTATTATTATTATTATTATTATTATTATTATTATTATTATTATTATTATTATTATTCAGCAGTCCATTCCGGAATCGATTCAGAATCCTTCCTTCCCTCACCCTTATAACATAGCATAGGCTATTCATTTCAGTTTAATTTCTTCAATTAATTTCAAAATATTCTTATCCGCATTAAAAGTCAATTTCTGTAGCCAATAATTTATTTGAGTGTTTCTATTTAATTCCATACAATAAAACACTTTGAAAACAGTCAATTATAAAGCAATCATCCTGTTTCATATAAATTATTATGTTTACTCCAGAATAATGACTTCAGTATGTCAATTATTTTTCGAACTAATTGCCACTGGCAATGTTCATTGGCAGCGTGGACATACGCTCTCCATACATCCCTATTCTGAGCTAATGTTTTCCAATCACACCCTGTGTAATCTTCTTCACTCAAATAATGGTTAATGTTATTCTCCCACCTCATTCTTGATCTACCAACTGGCCGTTTTCCCTCCGAATTTCTAACAAGAAGCTTCCATGTCTCATTTGTGAAGCACGTACTGCTCATCGCAGTCTACGAGACTTAACTGCTTTTATTATATCTTATTTTTATATAAAGATCATATAACTCGCTGCTATGTTGTTTCCTCCATTCGCCTGTCTGTTCATCTCTCTTTGGTTCATAAATTGCTAATAAGGTTACATGTAAAAATTAATGTGTTCCGAACTGGAAATGCAATAAATAAAAATATTAATCAAGTTATATTTTTAATAAATTTATATTCTTTACTACTGCAAAAAAAATATCTTTCTAAAACGGAAATTTAGAAAATAGGGCCTATATATTATTTTGTCCTTTTTTTTTGCTTAAAATTATAATCCTAACACAAAATTAAATTATTACAACAAAGTGTTAATTAAATAATTATTAATTAATTAATATGCAATAAACAAAAATTAAATTATTACAGGTTTGAAAATCGAATTGCGTAAGGATAGACATATACTTACTTACTTACTCACTGGCACTATCGAACCCGTAGGTTCATTGCCGCATGGACATAAGCTCTCCATACATCCCTATCCTGAGCTAATGCTTTCCAATCATTCCCTGTAAAATCGACTTCCCTCAAATCATAGTTATTGTTATTCTCCCACCTCTTTCTTGGTCTATGCACGTCTTCATTCCCCATACGCGCAACATGTCCTGACCATCGAAGTATCTGAGACTTAACAGTTCTTAGTATATCTGGCTTCCTATAGACACGATGTAGTTCATTGTTATGAAGTCTTCTCCATTCACCTGTCTGTTCATCTCTCTTTGGTCCAAAAATGTTCCTAAGTATCATACTTTATTCTCAAATACTCGTAATCTCCTTTCCTCCCTTAAAGTAAGAGTCCATGTTTCGCACCCATATAATATAACTGGTAGAATAATAGTTTTATATATTTTCAGTTTAACGTGGATAGACATATAGTAGCCTATAATAATAATAATAATAATAATAATAATAATAATAATAATAATAATAATTTACGATAGCCTATCATTAAGTCTCAGCTTTTCTTCGACTGGATGTAACCTATAGTTGAAGTATAAAATGGCGGAAGATAGAGAATAGTTGCAATAAAATAAAAGAGCGTGAGGGTGCAGTGAATACAGTTTGATTGTGGTTATTAGAGACTAAGCATGAGTCAACTACTCCAAACTCCTCCATATATCACTAGGAGAGTTCTTATAAAAAAGGTGTCAATCTCCTGAGCGATGGGGGGCATCGGCTCATTACAATCATTGTTACAAGTAGACCACGTGATTACAGCTTACACGGTTTTGACATCAATTAATCTCAAGGCCACCTGCATACCTCATCAATTCATTCAATTCACAACTTTAACCCACTTTATTTAAAAAATAACATTTTTGAACTTTGGAGCAATCATCGTAATAAATTTTCTTCTCAATAATATTACTTCTAATGTGATATAATTATTTATTAAACTTCGGATCTTATAAATATCCTCAACTCGTGTCCAACTCAGGGTCGGGTCGAGGGATGAGATGAGATGAAGCCCCCTTGCGAAATTTCATTATATGAAATTCAATCTTAGATGCTCTTCACAAAGAATTTAAAACATTAATTGGATACATCTTTATTGTGAAAGTTAAATTAAGTCTAATCAAAATATATGTATATTTGATTAAAATATTCTCGAAGAATTTGAAGCTAATATATTAATAAATTTATTGTTTTAAAAATATTACCCTATATTTATAGAGGTCTGTGAACTACAAGGGTGCCGGACGCACCGTCACAGGGGCGGATGAATGGAATGAAACGAAATGGATGAGATGAGTGTGGAGAAATGGTGGAATGATATTTGTGACAAGGGAAAACGGGACAAACCCCGAGAAAACCCTGCCGAAGCTCCGTTTCGTCCACCACGAAACCCACCTGGAGTGACCGAGAATCGATCTCGGGATCCCAGCGCTGAAAGGCGAGCGTCTAACAGCTTGCGCCACGGAGCCGCCACTTCGGATCTTATAAAGAATAACATTTAATTTCTGGAGATCTTACTTCTTCTTGTAAGCCCATGTTTCCCTTAACAGAGATTTAGGCGCTCTCCCCCTACAGGGAAGAATTTGAACCATACTAATTTAGTTACACTTGTTTTCGTGTATATGTCATTTGAGTGGTCCGTGGTCAGCGTTCCGCCTCATACTGACATCTAGGAAACCAAGGTAGCACTAGGACGGAAAAAATTCGGTAAATTTTACTTAGAGGCCTTTTCATTCAGGCTTAAGGATCTTTTACGAGGCTGAAAGTCTTCAGACTCGGGACTCGGGAGGCAAGGAGCATAACCATAGTCCACCGCGGCCGAGATCTTACTACGAATGGAAATAACATATGGCCGACAAAACTTTATGACTGGACAAACGTGGCTAGAAAAAAAAATAAAATATTAAAAATTTAATGCATTTATCATTGGACATAAAATTGGACGTAAGTTATCAAGCTCTATATTCGAGATAGTTTAGGTTTATTCATGTCCTTAACAATCCTAATTGAGGAGTTGAATGGAATATGGGCATAACTCATGTTTTGCCCTTTTTCCGTTCAATGCATTTTTGGACTCGCCATTTTATAGTTGAGTTTTAAAAAATTCTAAAACAGTAGGGCCTAGCTGATATCTCACTCGTCCTCAATTATTTGCAGTGTTGTTTTGTTGAGGATGATTGAGATATCAGGTACTGTTTTACAATTTTCTAAAACTTTAAAACAGTGACCTCAACGGAGTTTCGTAATGTATTTTAAAAATCTTGATTTTGTTGTTGGTCAACCTGAAAAGCTTCGTTTCGATATCTCGATTACAGCAGGTTCAGCAGTTGACTGTATCAATTAAAATAAACAGCAATGTTATGCATTTAGTTTTGTATCAATTGCTAATATCTCAAAACGTACATTTTTTTAAATGTGCCCATATTCCATTCAACTCCTCAATTACTTCAAGTTGATATTGGAAGTAGTCTAAATTATTATAATATCAGATAGAATAAGAATATAAATATAACAAGGCATAATCCGAGTAAGATGCAAAGATCTCACATATATTTAGCTCTTAAATCTTAAAACATCTTTCCTGTCTCGTGTAAATATTTAAGATTTTTTATTTAATAAAATGTTAACATACTGTATTTGCTCGCGTAATTTGCGCACTTTTTGATTAACTTTGGCTACTGAAAAATTGGGGAACGTAAAATATGCAGAATTTTATAATTACACTGAGCAACAGAAAATACTTTTTTTTGTCTCAGAAAGAAAACTATGTGATTCTGATAGTATTTTTCTCCTGAATTCAAATATGATAGCGGTTTTTCTCCATCACTCAAGGTTTCCGAGAGACAGACATATTTTCTACATTCGTAACTATACAATATTCGAACATTGGGACTCACCTAGAAAGTAAGAAATGACGATTTTCTGCTATATTGCGCCTGTGGAGTATCCCGCTTGATGGTCTAACAATAATCGACTAGCATATTAGGATTCCATTTGCTATGATATCTCTTTTCCATAGCCGAAATCTCCCGATGAAAGTGTTTCCCGTGCTCATCGCTCACTGCGGCAAGATTTTCCGAGAATAAAACTAGTTTATTATAAAAATAATTATTTAAATCCATTAATTGAAATTGAAATAAAAAACTGTGGGTGATGGAGAAATTCCAAATACATATTTGAAAACACGATAAAAAACTGCATTAAGTACAACTATTGGTACTCATGAGACAAAAATCACGTTGACCAGTGTTATAGGTCCTGTTCTGAGTTACCTCAATTACGGTCGGTCAGTGTTGTAATTAAGAATACAGTAATTTTGTCATCTCTTACAATTTTATATTATAACACTGTAGGTAATCTTGAATTATACAAATAATAATCATGCAATAATAAATCTATAATCAATAATAATATTATACAAATGAAACAATTCAAACGCCGTAATAATTAGGCTACTTTAGCGCGTCTTTTTGTTTCCTCGAATAACGCACGTAGGAATCGAGAACTCGGAATTATTTTTCTGCTGCACGAATGCCGAAATGTTCCGCGAAACTTATCACTTTCAATTTATATGATGATGTGTAATTGATATTTTTCTTTCCCTTCTTGAAATACCGTATAAATGCAAGTGTACATTAAAAGTGTTAAAGTCAACTGCAATACTGGTATTTACTTTTTTAAAACTTCTCTCTACCAAGGGCAAGCATTGTTAAAGTAGCGGGACTTTGGATTTCTTTGTGAAGCAAGTAGTTCAGTTGCTGGTAAGTGACCTACGTTGGAATTGACAGCGAAATTCAGGGAAGGAAAATCCCCACTACACTGAAAAGAAAAGAAGCAGAAAATGGGTGCGCAAAATACCCGGAGCAAAATAATCCCCTAAATTAGTATGCGCAAAATACACTATGGCGCAAATTACGCGAGCAAATGTGGTATAGATCGTTATTAAAAATTCTCCTATATAGGCCTACTGTTCAATAAATAATTCTTACTTTTAAGGAGCGATGATATTACATTTTATTTTTTATGTAGGACTATAATGATCAATGTCTAATTAGTGGGCACTAGTGTTCAGAAACAACGAAAAGGCATGTATCGTGCCTGATGACAATTAAATTTATATATTTATGAGTTATAAGAAAAGTGTTAGGTGAAATGATAAATTGGTACTGAATATAGAAAATGGAGATAAGGATTTGGAAGACGGCTAAACGTTGAAGAATTCTCAAAAGTATAGCTACTTTCAACACTGGAAGGTCGCTTGGTAACCTCAATTTTGTACACTCTAATATCATATGTAGATCTACACCAAGTCTTCAGTCCATATAATTTAAAATAAAAATAGTTTAGGAAATAACCTCCAAAAGTGTTAGGGGGCTTACAACAGTGTTTGGAATATATGAATCTCTAATTTTATAGGACACTTGCGATATCGGATCTTAACATCAAGTATAAAAATACTGATTCATTCAATTATTTAATTAATTATCAGATCCATTTCTCCTGACCAGTTGTCTTACATGGTGAATCTTAATGAATAACTGTATTTCTTCTTCTTCTTCTTCTTCTTCTTCTTCTTAAACTTAATTTGTAGGATTTTCATCCTGTTTATCTCCGAAATCACTCCTCGGAGGAAGACGTATTGGATGTGCATTCACTGTCTATCCATTTCTTGGCTGGTCTTCCTCTTGTTCTTCTCCCGTCCATTGGTCTATCTTCTTTGGCTCTTTTTGCAAGCCGGTTTTCTTCCATTCTTTCTATATGACCCTTCCAATATTTTCGTCTATCTGTAATAAATTTGGTTATGTCTTGAATATGGCATTTGTCCCTAATTTCTGTGTTATGTATTTTATCAAATAATGTTTTTCCCTGAATAGTTCTTACGATTTTCATTTCGCATGTGCTTATTATTTATTTAGTTTTTGTTGTATCAGCCCTAGTTTCTGCTCCATATACGACAACTGGTCGAACTATCGTTTTGTATATGCGGGTTTTGCTTTCTATTGACATATGTTTGTAGCGCCAAATTAAATCTTTCATATACCCTGATACTTGTGTTGCTTTATCAGCTTGTTTCTTTACTTATTTTATTAAATGTTTAGTGTTTGTTATTAATACACCTAAATAATTAAGTTCCAAGGATCAAGCCTCGGATGAAAGACGGAAACTGTATTTCAAATGAAATGAAATAAAATAAAATAAAAATAAAATGTCCAATTAATCCTACCGACAATTTTCCCTTATTGATGTAGGCCTAGAAATCAATTTGAAGTAAACATGTTTAACAATAATGTATCACAGTTCAATGGAGGCCTACTTACGAAACTAAACATAAATTAACTAATGTGATTATAACAAAGTTATGAATGAAATGGTCAACTAACAAGAACTTTTTTCTACAACATATGCTATATATTTATATTTACCCAAGGAAATCTTCAAAATTAAAATGTCCTAGAAAGCCTATCAAAAGATTTCATAAGATGTTAATTATATAATTTTTACCTGGAAGTCAATCGTCCTCAACTAAATCATTAAACTTGTTCAAGTTATTCTAATATGGAGGCCTTTCAAAAACAGTTCCAGTTAAAAGGCAGAATATATAACATTGTTTTCGAAAGGCCTGCACATTAGAATAACTTGAAGAAGTTTAATAATTTAGTTGAGGACGACTGACTTACCAGGTAAAAATTATATAATTATTACATAACCTCAACGGTGCTTTAATATGAATTTCAAAAATGTTGATTGAAAGATTTCATGTTTTCAAAAAAACTTTAATTAGGCCTATCGAAATTTTCCACAACTTAATGTCTAAAAGATTCGATCTTTTGTCAGAAATTAATCGTGAAGTGGTATACAATTTACTGAACTTTGGTATAACTTGCTGCATATTGTAATGGTTTCAGGATGAAGTTCGGTTGGAAAAACTCTGTAACTTACTATCCTATATTCAAAGGCAGGGTATGCATGACATATTACACTACAGACTTCCTCAGTATAAGAAACTATTAAGTAAAATGGTCATGTAATTGCAAATACTCAAACAATAAACAAGAAGATAAGATTAGCCTAAGAGAATATATATGTAAACTTGAATAGATAACATCTCTCAAAGAAAGGAAACGTTTAACACACCCCCTTAATGTTTTGCATATTACTTACATTTAATGCAGTGCCTATTGTTTTATAAAGTAATCATTGTGTAATTGGATTTACATTCAGGTTTTCACACTAGCTAGTTCACAGGAAATGTTCTTGTTGCTATGAAACTTATACTTCCTCGACGACAGGCGCCAGACTGTATCATCTCTTCTTAACGTACCAAAAGCAAACAATTTATACTCTTAATAAACTTACTATACGATTATATTCAAATACAATGTCTGTGGCACATTATAGGCCTGTTCTATCTAAGGATGAAATAAGATAGTCTTTATATTAACTTACAGCACTTTTATCACCATCGTTATTTTTAAATGGATGCAAAACTACTAATAAGGACAGTTAAAGAGGCTTGAACAATTGACTTGCTGCATTCAAACAAATATTCGCATAAGTGTATGTTCGTGAATGTATGTATGTATATATGTACGAAAGCTACAGGCCAATGTTTGTTTGTGTATAGGTATGCTTGTATGATTTATACGAAAATAAACTTACTGGAAATTTCCTTAGGCAATATAATAGGGCTTAAGTCAATATAACCAAGTATACTTCTTATTACTCTTTTATATTTTCACTTTCATTACGAAACCAATAATTTAATCAAGTTACAGGATATTATTATCATTATTATTATTATCATTATTATTATCATTATTATTATTATTATTATTATTATTATTATTATTATTATTATTATTATTATTAGGCCTACTGTGTAAAATTTACAATGGGTTGTATGAAAACTACTGTATTGTAGAGAAATTTCTAATAAAGAATTATTATTATTATTATTATTATTATTATTATTATTATTATTATTATTATCATCATCATCATTATTATCATCATTATTCTCATTATTATCATCATTATTATTATTATTATTATTATTATTATTGTTGTTGTTATTATTATTATTATTATTATATTATTATTATTATTATTATTATTATTATTATTATTATTATTATTATTATTATTATTATTATTTATTTACGAAGTTATTAAAAACAAAGTTACAAAAAGATGTTAAAGACAAATTAGGAGAAGATCAAAATGGATTCAGACCAGGAAGGTCATGTGTTGACAATATATTTGCAATACAACAGTTAATTGAAAAACGGACTGCAGTTGGAGAAGAAACCCATTTGACAATGATAGATTTAGAGAAAGCTTATGACTCAATTCCGAGGAACAAATTATGGGAAGTATTGGAGAAATACAATATTGACAGAAACCTAATAGAAATTATTTAAACAAATCTATAAAGATAACTCCGCTTATGTTAAAATGGGAAATATAATGTCTAATCCTATAAACACCTCAAAGGGATTGAAACAAGGGTGCAGTCTATCACCAATTTTATTTAATATTTATGTAGAATTTATATTAACGAAATGGAAACAAAGCTGCAAAGGTATGGGGATCCCAATAGGCAATAGATTTTTGCTGACATTACAATTTGCCGATGATCAACTGGTTTTAGCGCAAGACAATTTTGATATGGAATTCATGATAAAAAGGTTGAAAAACGCATATGAATCATGGGGTCTCACAGTAAATTTACAAAAAACAGAATATCTGGCAATAAATAGCAATGAAAGAGAAAATTTAGTATTGGAAGATGGAATCCAAATAAAGCAAGTGAAACAAACTAAATATTTGGGAATGATTATGGATAACATCGAAGGCATAGGCAAAGAGAACATAAAACATAGAATTGAATTGAGTAGCAAAATAATATCATCATTAAATTCCATATGGTGGGATAAGCATATTTGGAAAGACACAAAAAAATATATTGGTAAAACATTGGTGGAATCTGTTGCAATGTACGGAAGTGAGGTATGGACAATCAATAAGTACCACAAGAATAGACTAATAGCTCTAGAAATGGATTATTTACGAAGAAGTGCCAGAAAGTCTAAATTAGAACGGGTCACAAATAAGGAAATTAGAAACATAATGGAAGCAGAAGAAAGCATAATTGAAAGAATTGAGGACAAGGAATTAAAGTGGTTAGGACATGTTTTAAGAATGGAAGATGAGCGATGGCCGAAGCAACTATATGAATGGCATCCTAACAGAAAGAAGAAAAGAGGAAGACCAAGGTTAACATGGAAGGAAAACATGAAGACAGTAATGCAAGCTAGAGGGCTAAGCATCGAAGATGCCCAAGACCGTAGGCTTTGGAGGTTTGGCACGGGAAGACGGCATCAGCTGTAAAAACCCGAAGATAGATAGATTATTATTATTATTATTATTATTATTATTATTATTATTATTATTATTATTATTATTATTATTATTATTATTATTATTATTATTATTATTATTATTATTTAATAATAATAAGGTATGGATTGTGATTTATTTAAAAAAAATTAAAGACCAAAAATTGTTTTCTTAAAAATGTTGTATACATTTTTTTTTTCAAACACTATCAATAGCACAAAGATAAATTTACCTTACTGTAGGCTAATAGCCTTCTAGGCCTGTCGCGCCATGGAAATAATATTATTATTACACAGCTCTTTAAACTGCATATCCATGCCAAAAATTATTTTCCTATCTTCCATAGTTTCAGAGAAAAGTGTAGTACCAAAATATGAAAAAATACAAGTTACAGGAAAATAAAAAATAAAAAATGTGCACATTAGCAGAAAACAGAGACACCATCTTTAAAAATCAATTTTTATTAGTTTAAATGTCCAAAATCAACAAAATAATGTTAAACTTCGATAAAATAGACCTTTCTGGATTTTTTAAGCAACAAGAAAAAATCTATTTTCCAACCAAAATAAGTACTGGGTGTCCTTAAATAGATCTACTGAACTGTCAAAAATCCAAAGATCCATTAATTACAAAATAGGAAACTCATCCCAACATGGAATTGAATCCGGACCATTGCGTGAAAGCAACGATACGAGTATTACACTTGGACCGGAACAATTGTAAACCTGTTTGTCTCACAGCATGATAAAAACACGTAGGCCTACCTCTATTCCTAGCGCTTTTTACCCTATGTGGTGTAATTTTTAACTCAAACAAGAAGCTGGGACGTGATGGTCTGGTTTTTGTAGGGAGAGAGCCCTATAAAACTGTAATACCTGTGTACAGCCTGTTCATTAGTAGGCTATGCGTGATTACTGCCTTTTATTTTTTGTTTGGCAATCTAAAGTTTTATTTGCTATTTGCATGACAAAATCCCAATGTTTAAAACAAATCCAGAGGTAAAAATAGCGTTAACTCGTCTGTAAGTCTTTATTTTACAAGTTCACATTATTGAATGTAATAAAGTTATCAATTTTTCACAATTCTACAGCATTTAGGTAAAACTAAGAACGTTTGAGACAAAATTTTACTATTGATGTGTTTACTGAAATGGTAGCATTTATAGAGAGATTCAAGCAGTGTTGCCAATTTAGCCACTTTGTAGCCATTTTCTGGACATTTTCAAAACATAACTAGGTACAAATTTGTGAAAAAGCTACTAATAGCTTTTCTGGCCATTTGTCGCCTTTTCTTTAGCCACCTCTAGCCATTTTTATTAGGCTACAATATGATTATTTTGTATAAATTTTGTAATAATAACGGATAGAGATTGATAGATTTTGCGATTATAAATATAAATTACGCAAATGAGTTCCGGTACCTTATTTCCAAATAACATGCCCAAAGAAACGTGAAGATTCAAGAATGTTGCCAATTTAGCCACTTTGTAGCCATTTTCTGGCCATTTTCAAAACATAACTAGGTACAAATTTGTGAAAAAGCCACTAATAGCTTTTCTTGCCATTTGTCGCCTTTTCTTTAGCAACCTCTAGCCATTTTTATTACAATTTGATTATTTTTAATAATAGCGGATGGAGGTTAATAGATTTTGCGATTACAAATATAAATTACGTAATTGAGTTTCGGTACCTTATTTCCAAATAACATGCCCAAAGAAACGTGGAGATTCAAGAGTGTTGCCAATTTAGCCACTTTGTAGCCATTTTCTGGCCATTTTCAAAACATAACTTGGTACAAATTTGTGAAAAAGCCACTAATAGCTTTTCTGGCCATTTGTCGCCTTTTCTTTAGCCACCTCTAGCCATTTTTATTACAATTTGATGATTTTGTATAAATTTTGTAATAATAACGGATGGAGATTGATAGATTTTGCTACTACAAATATAAATTAAGCAAATGAGTTCCGGTACCTTATTTCCAAATAACATGCCCAAAGAAACGTGGAGATTCAAGAGTGTTGCCAATTTAGCCACTTTGTAGCCATTTTCAAAACATAACTTGGTACAAATTTGTGAAAAAAGGCACTAATAGCTTTTCTGGCCATTTTGTCGCCTTTTCTTTAGCCACCTCTAGCCATTCTTATTACAATGTTGATTATATTTGTATCAGTGTTGTAATTATAGTGGTAGACGGATGGAGATTGATAGATTTGGGGGGGAGGGGGGTGGGGGATTACAAAGATAAATTTAGCAAAATGAGTACCTTATTTTTACCAAATAACATGCCCAAAGAAACGTGGAAATCTTCTGATGGTATTACTATTAAACTATTACTTTTTTATTACTATTACTATTTTTATAATAAGTTAGACATTGTATTAATGCAGAACACACTCAAGTCTATATATACGAGGGAGTAAAATACAAACAAAGAATATTCCATAGAAATAGAATTTCTGGTGAGAAGAGAATAAACGTATAACTCAGATAAACTTAAAAGGAAAAGATTTTTTGTTTAATTCAGAATTACCGAATCTTTCGTTGTAATAAAATATTTATTTCTTAAAATAGATCTTACATTCATAATTTAAGTCACTATATTATAATTACGTCCACCGCTGTGGTCTCGAGGTAGCGTGCTGTCTTGTCACGCAGCGGGTCCGGGATCTACTCCCGGTCGGAACAGGCTCCTGTGTCAGGTTTTTTCGGGGTTTTTCCTCACCTCTAAGACAAATGTCAGGAAGCTTAGGGCCCAACGGTCCCCGAGCCATCACACCCCACCCCCCTTCAAGGCCACCACATCACCTCTCATTATCACCGCCACCCTTCACGGTGCCCCCAGACGGAGAAAACCCCCACCCAACGGCCGCACCAGCTACCACACCTATAATTCCCTAGTAAAGCTGCAAAGCATAGCATGAAAATGCTATGATTGCAGTGAAAGACCTGCCCTCGGGCAGAATTACTATGGATGGATGGATTATAATTACATCAATTCAAATAGAGTAAAAGCAAAAATATGCACAAAATCGTACTTCAGACGTACAGATTGACAAGTCAATTTTTTTAGTTTAAAATTACAGCTTCATTCGCGGATAAATGTTGCACTTTAGCCATTTCTAGGAGTCAGTTTTAGCCACTTTTTTGCACTGAGTGTTGACAACCCTGGATTCAAGATTAAACTCTTGACCGACTAGATATGTGTTTTTTCCCTGGATGAAATTCATTTTCAAATAATAGTTCAACGTAATTACAATTTCATAATAACTATCTTGAAATTATACGCCCTACAGACAAAACTGGAACAAACACACATAATATAGAATGCCGACCCTACATAGTCTAGCGAAGAGAATCAGATATTTTATGCGAGATATTACACCTAACGTTCGACTTAAATACATTAAAATTACGAGATCAATGAATATACTCGTATATTTAAAAATCCTCTATATCAGAATGTTGACATAATATTATGCATAACTATTATTTCCAGATTTGTTAAACTGTTATTTTTTATTTCTATTGAACAATTATATGTAAAATCTTCATCATCATGAACAAATTCGTTTTAGGCCATGTGGCCTGTACGGTAAACCTAGCGAAGATGGTCTTGATCTTTCCACCGATGTTTTGGTCTTCCTTGGTCCCTATGTCCAGTTGGGGTATATTGGAATGCCAATTTTGGAAGTCTATTTCTTGCCATTCTTCTCAGATGATTTTTCCATTCTTGTTGGTATCTTTGTATATCTTCATTTAAAATGTAAAATCTTATGGACATAAATTTACATAATTGAAACATGTGGTCTGTTCATTCTTACCTCTCAGAGTTGTTTTTGTCGAACAAATGTTTCAGAGCTTCTTAGCCCCATCGTCAACGATTACAGACTGAATTTTCTTATGTTGTCGGCCCTGATTCTTGAATCCTGCTCTCGTTGCTCTGGTACAATGAATTTACTAATGAGGTTCCTTTCTGCGGGAATTTCAAAGTTCATAATTCTTTCCTTGTTCTTCTGTAAGTTATATAGATTTTTTCCCATATGGTGAGTTCATTTTTGTTTTGTAACTGTTTTAATAATTTTGTGTTTAAGTCTATTTTGTGTATTTTCTGACCAAACATGAGCAGCCACTGCAGATTTTTCTACTTCCCCTTTTTTTTACATTCCTTATGTGGGGAAGTAGAAAAATCTGCAGTGGCTGCTCATGTTTGGTCAGAAAAACACGAAATAGATGTAAACACAAAATTATTGAAACAGTTATAAAACAAAAATGAACTCACCATATCTTATGGGAAAAAATCCATATACAGAAGAACAAGGAAAAAATTATTGAACTTAGAAAGGCTCGCAGAAAGGACCCTCATTAGTAAAAATCCATTGGACCGGAGGCAAAGAGAAGCAGGAATCAAGAGCAGGGCCAACAACATGAGAAAATTCTGTCTGTAATCGCTGACGATGGGGCTAAGAATCTCTGAAACATATGTTCAAACAAAAACAACTCTAAGAGGTAAGAAGAATCAACAGGACAAAATGTTTTAATTATTTAGACAAACCCTCCGTTAATGTATTGTAGTTTGTAAATAACTTTTGCATTTTCTCCCCCAAATTCATTTTTTGACAAATTGTTATCATGACGCGTTTTTTAAAAACCTATTTAACTTTAATGCTATGGCAGGTTGAGCAAAATCGTGGTAATTGATTTAAGTTACGGAATGCAGACAAGTTAGTTTTCGAAAATTCAATGCACAATAAGGCATATCACTTTTTTTCCCTGTTTTTAATTTTTAATGTTTCCATCCCATGATAACATGTACATTTTTCAGAAATCGCGCATGCTGAAGTCGAACTCGTTTTTGCAAAAAAAAACAGAAGTTGACCAGTTTTTCGTAATCAAAATAATAGCTCTACCATTCCTCAAATAATTGGTGCATAAATCGTTCTACTTATATTAATAATGCTGATAATAAATTTGCCACAAAATGTAATGGTTTACATTTTGTTTTCGAAAGTTGAAAATATATATTTTTTTAATCTCATGCAGGGTCGTCCTTTTTTGGGACATTTTCTGGTGTTCTCCTCCTGGCATTGACGTAATTGTTAATCCGACATTCTGAGGTTGCTGCTGCCTGGAAGGCGAGGGTTTCGCGTCCTTATATTATGGACGATGATGATTATAGTGGTGCGCCGAAGAGAGTCCTTAATCCTAAGCTTAATCTAAGTATGAATATGAATGATGATTGCGGATGGCCATTTGATGTTCGGGGACGCTTTTAGGCCTTAAATGTTCCTGACAATCTTCTTAGAGGTGAGGAAAAACCCCAATAAACCTTAACCTCAGGAAACTGTCCCCACCGGGGATTGAACCGAAGTCCGCTGCGTGACCCAGGTAGTCCACGCTACCTCGAGATCACAGCGGTGGACAGTTGACAACAAATATAGAAACAGCAGAAATGAAGTCCTTGACTTTCAGTAGCAGGTGGTTGGCAATTTTGGAGCGAGAAAAAAGCAATAAAAATATTAGGAAAAAGACTTCAATATTTCTAATTTAAAAAACGAATAGAATTGATAATATGAGGAAACAACTGGGTATGGGGACATGTTAGAAAGAATGCCTACAGTTGAGAATCCCTCAGCTGTTATTAAAAGGTACAAACCAATAGGACATAGAAGTGTTGGACTTCCATTTACTAGATGGACAAGATTCAATTAAATTAAATCCCCTTGATGTGAAAACAGGTCAAAATGCCTAATTTTATGAAGTAGAAGAACAGTTGAAAATAAGGTGTTATGAATTGTTAAGCTATTGTCCTTACCTGAAAAAGTCAAGTAAACTTAGGGCCGCGGATTATATGCTAATATTAGTATAAAACTAAGTTGACTCTTTATTATCGTATTTTTACTCCTGCTCAAAAGATTAGTTATTTTTAAACATCGAGATGTGTTATAAAGATATAGGCCGAGCCTATCACAAATATTATCTTATGAAGTTTCCTAAAATCTGTTTATAGCACCTACAATCTATATTCAGTGTGGACCCCTGGGCTTTCTAGATATATTTGATTTTTATTATCGTCCAGGTCGTTATGGTTCAGGGCCCAATAATTATAAATCATGCCACGAGTGATGTCCAATTTATCTATAGGAATGATTGGAAATACAGTAGTGGCAATTTGTTATGAACTAGTTTAAATGAAACAAAATTAAGCTGTTTACGCATAACTCATCATTTAAATATAGTTATTTTAAAATATTTATATATTTAATGTAAATGGCAATGTTTGAAAATAAATCATAAATGTGAGGTTATGTAGGCCTATATTTACTGCAACTTGATCGTATTATTTATTGCCAAATAGGATCGCAATATTGTAAGAATGCACCCTAGTGGAGAAATAATGAAACACACCAAACTGTATACACGTATTATAATGAACATTATAGGTTAAAAATCATCGGAGAACATATTGTTTAAATAACTCACCTCATAGGATTCATGCTTCCATGATATCGCGATTTCAAACATAATCATGTTCATCGTCAGCCATAACTCCGACTGTTGAAATTCTTCGGCCGTCAACTATTTTCAACAGTCGGAGTTATGGCTGACGATGAACATGATTATGTTTGAAATCGCGATATCATGGAAGCATGAATCCTATGAGGTGAGTTATTTAAACAATATGTTCTCCGATGATTTTTAATGATTATACCTCATAATGTTTACTTCCCAACATTAATTAAATATAACATTATAGGTTCTTAATTTATTTTTTTAGTAAACAACTCAGTAAAATCACGGAATCTGTTCATTATTTGCCATGTTCAATGTATTTGTTGGAGAAAAATAATGCTCTGAGCTGTTCAGAATATTAAAAAGGAGGTGCTTTCTTTATCGCAAAAGCAGGTGCTGATAAAGAGAAATCGATAAAGATCGAGGTGAAACACGACTGTCATTAGTTGTAAAACAAAATTAATTGAAACGTGATTGGTCATTGACTACCATTTGGGGCATGAGTTAAATAATCTCCGAAAATCGTTTGACCATCATTATCGCCCCCTATCGTACTAGCTTTATTACGTATAATCGTATGAGTGAATGCTTGAACACTGTCCATTGCTTTTGCGCTTGAACATGTTAATCTTCTTCTTCTTCCTTTCCAGGATTATGTCAATACAACCTGTTCCGGTATCAAGTTCATCGATTCCTTGGCCGTCCCAAAGACTTTTTTCCATGCAGTTTGTAGGTGTTGACTGTTTTGGGTAATCTTGTATTGCCCATTCTGTCTAAATTTTATTTCCATCAGTATTTGTGCTCTTCTAGTTTATCGAGAATTGAAAATATCTCCACTTAATTTCTTATTGAAACATTATGTAATCTATCCATGCGTTTACATCCTTTTACGGATATTAACATGTTAATTCTATTCTATAGTAATTCTGCTCTAGGGCAGGTCTTTCACTGCAATCATGGCATTTTCATGTTATGCTTTGCAGCTTTACTAAAGAATAATACGTGTGGTAGCTTCCCGTTGCTTTCCACATCGGTGAGGGATGATGGTGATAATGATAAGGATTATGATGATGGCCCTAAGATTCCTGACATTTGTCTTACAGGTGAGGGAAAAAATGAAAAAACATCACCCAGGAGCCTGTCCCGACCGGGAATCGAACCCGGGCCCGCTGCTTGACAAGGCAGAACGCTACCTCGAGACCACAGCGGTAGACAACGTGTTAATTATTATTTTATTTCATATTTCTTCTCGACTTTATATTTTTTCTCCGTTTAACTTATTTAAGTTAATACTCGTACTTCTTATTGTTTTAGACATAAGTCCAAAGATACTGTAGTTAATGAGTTAGTTAGTTATTAGTTTATTAAACAGGTAAGGTCACTAGCGTCGAAATTCAAATATGGTCGTAAAAAAAGGTCGATACGTTTTGCTCAGAGGCTTATTTTTTCAGACTTGAGATTATTTTACATTGTTCTAAATGTACGACACGGGACCAACGGATTTATTTCCCTTCCGATGGAAGCCATAGGGTCCAGATAGAAACCATTAGTCATCGGGAACCAACAACTGACATTTCAGTAGACACCGAGGCGTCAAGAGCACAAAGCTGGAGACTGGGTTCAAATCCAGCTAGGCCTACTGGCATAAATTTTTCTCTTTAGATCTATAGATCTGCTAATTAAAAAATAAAACTTATATTCCATGCGAGTTGACTCAAAAGGTAGTGTTTGAGACTCATATTGGAAGGTCCCGAGTTCAAATTCTGGGTCGACCAAACGGGTTGTTTTTTCTCTGGGGTTTCTCCGCCATCAAACCAAAAGCTGCTTTGGAATTTTACTACAAAGATAATTTTTTACCATAACCACCATTTAATAATATAATTTAAATTAAATATGCGAACTACTAGAAGAAGCAAGTGACAAATACAATATTGTAATGTAAATGGTTAGCCGACTGGATGTAACGAAATATTCAAGACGTGATATTATCTTAGATATTGTAGCATCTAAAAAATAAGAATGAACTTATAAAAAGAACTACGTTTATAATTATGAAAAATTATCTTCTTCTTTTTCTTCTTCTTACAAGTTATAAACCTTTTGGTTTTTTCGTTCCGGCTCCACGTTATCATCGCTGCGGTGTTCATTCTCGTTCATGGGTTTCCCCGATCTCTTGCCTCTTCCTGTTCTCGTGTCGATAGTTCAGACTTGTCCAATTTGAACTCTGTTGGTATCACATTCCGCAGACATGTTCATGGGGGGAACAATTTTTTTTTTCCTATATTCTTCGAGTTTAAATCTGTCCAAACTGAAAAGTTGTAGTTCTTTACGGATTTCTTCTCTTCGTGTTTTAAACCATGTAAAGTAGGGGTCCTGCCACAAATCGTAAATATTTCATTTCCTGCTGTGCTTTCTATTCTTTTTAATTGACTGTTTATTTGTCAGTGTCCATATTTCTGAGCCATACAATATTGCAGGTACAAGCCAATACGTTATCCAATTTGTAAATTTGGGTTTCTTTTTTCTTAATCTCTTTCCTCCCAGTGTTCATTAAGTGGTGCCAACAGAAATACTGAGAATATGTGTAGAATTTATTATTTATGGATGCACAAAATTGGACCACATAATGAAATGAAAATATAAGAAGTGAATTAGAAAATATATTCCAAAAAATGATAGAATTCAACAGGGCGTATCGTCTGGTGGAACAGCATGTTCAGTAGAATGGAAGAGAACAAGATTACCCGAGATAGCATACCATTATAAACCAAAGAGATAAGGGGATGGTAATGAAGTACCTTAGAAAGAGTAGGCATTAAATCAGACTAATCTCCGTCAACGCTTGCATTTAAGAAGAATGATGATGATTAGTCTTTTTCTCTATTACAGCCTAAAGGTACACATATATAATTGAAATATTGTTACTTGTTCTTAGCCTTTTTTGTACATTTATTACTATTGTTTGTTCTTTCCATGTCTTGTGAAGAAGATAAAATCTGCCAACTGTGAAGTTAGATGGACGCGACACTTCACACAGCTCACAGTTGGATGTGCAGATGCATTGTAAAGGGATTTGGTGGCCGTTGTTATAGAGTGGTACGGCTGGTTGGGAGCTGGCTAACTAGCGAGCCTGGCTGCGAAGTTCATTACCACATGAACAATTATATAACTGCAGAGAATGTTCTCTCAAACCAGACTGATTGCACAAACCTCGTTGTTTTTCTGCTAACACTGATGATACTTGCGCAATTAGTGTGTTTTCTGATTTCTTGCAAATTCCTCTAAACGTCCTCAATATGCATTGTTTTCAACGATACGTACTGCAGGTGACTAATTTCTGTTCTCAACTAGGCTAAACCTGGTGTTTTACGTCCACGGCAATGTCATTTAAATAGAAACACTAGACAAATGGTTTGATTTTATAAAGTTTGAGGGAAATCTCCTTTCATTCATGAAAATCATCCGATTACATCTTGTCCAAAATATTGAAAGTTTCTCTTGATTTACACATGGAAATCAAAATATACATTCTAATCTCTTTATGTCTGAGTAGCTTGGTCTATATAATTAAAAGATGGCGAGAACATTTAGAGGCCTACTCACACTCACTGGCACTATCGACAGACGTCCGTAGGTTCATGGCCACGGGACGACCAATAAGTTTCGTCCATGCATCCCTATCACTGCTCATCTAATGTTTTTCCAATCATTCCCTGTATAATTCTAGGCCTACTTCCCTTACAAATCATTAATTAATGTTGTGTCTCCCACCTCATTCTTTGTCTACCAACTGGGCGTTTTTCCGTCTGGTGGTTTCCTACAAGAAGCTTGCATGCACGGCTTTCCTTCCCCATTCGTTATCGTGCCACATGTCCTTCCATCACCGTCTAACGAGACTTAACTGGCTGTTTATTTATATCTGGCTTCCTATACATATCATGTAGCTCACTATTATGTGGTTTTCTCTATTCACCTGTCGGTTCATCTCTTTTTGGCCCAAAAATGTTTCCTAAGAACTGTATTCTCATATAGGCCTACTCATACTCTCCTTTCCGCCCTTGTTTTTTTTTAAAAGTTAAAAGAATCCATCGTTTTCGTCATCCATATAATATCGGATTGGATAATAACGGTTTTATATATTTTTCATTTTAACGTTTTTTTAACGGAATTGGGACGAGTCCCTATAATGTATGAGTTAGCTCATTTAACTGATTCGCATTTCCTATATATGGTTATGCTTATCTCAGATACCCTATTTTTAAAAGCTTGTCGTATAAGTCCATGTTTCCCCCTAACAGATATTTTAGGCACTCTCGCCCCTTACTTACTTTACTTACTTACTCACTGGCACCCTCGAACCCGTAGGTTTATGGCCGCGCGGACATAAGCTCTCTATACATCCCTATCTGGTCTAATGCTTTTCCAGTGATTCCCTGTATATATCTACTTCCCTCAAATCATAGTTAATATTATCCTCCCATCTCATTCATGGTCTACCAACTGGGCGTTTTCCCTCTGGCTTCACCTACAAGAAGCTTCCATGCAAGTATTTAATTCCCCATACGTGCAACATGTCCTGCCCATCGCAGTCTACGAGACTTGACTGTTCTTATTATATCTGGCTTCCTATAAAGACCATGTAGTTCATCGTTATGTAGTCTTCTCCATTCACCTGTCTGTTCATTTCTCTTTGGTCCAAAAATTTTCCTAAGTACTTTATTCTCAAATACTTGTAATCTCCTTTCCTCCCTTAAAGTAAGAGTCCATGTTTCGCACCCATATAATATAACTGGTAGAATAATAGTTTTATATATTTTCAGTTTAACTTGTTTGAAAGGAGTTGGGACATCAAGAGTCTCTGCAATGCATAATAGCACGCATTTCGAGAATTGAGCCTATGTTTAATTTCTTTGTACATCTCATTCCTATTTGTGATTATTCTTCCTAGGTATTTGAATTCAGCCACTTCCTCAAAATTTCCCTGATTTGTCATTAGCTGTCCATTTCCATTATATAATGTATTTCTACGTGTGACCATATATTTAGTTTTATTGATATTTTACTTCCAGTCCCTATTCCTTAGTGTTACTCAATAGTGTGTGCGTGTTGTCCTTTAGTATCTCCTCGCTATCGGCCAATAGTTCTGCATCATCAGCATAAACTAACAGCTTATTAATACCATTGAGTTGAATGCTTTCCTCATTCTCTAAAGATTTAATGGCATGCTGTAGTACAAAATTAAATAGTAGAGGAGATAGTGCATCTCCTTGCTTCAACACATTCTGGATTTCAAAGGTGTCCGAAAACTGTTTGCCTACACGCACCCTACTCTTTGTGCATTTAGACATATTCGTATAAGGCTAACTAACTTTTTATGAATGTCCGAACTCCAGCAGATACTAATATAACTTTCGCACGTAACTTCGTCCCGTCTTAATTGGAATCATATGCTTTTATGAAGTCTACATATAGTTGATGTACAGTCCCACTATATTCCCATTTATTTTTCTAAAATCTGTCTTATACTAAAAATCGGATCTGTGGTAGACCTGTTTCTTTCTAAATTCCACATTCATGATCTCCCTATAATGTCATCAATATAGGGAGTAAGTCTGCTTGCTAATATAATTTGTTAGAATTTTGTCCGAAGTTCAAAGTAATTAGATGCCCATGTGTAAGTTGTTGGCAATCTTTTTAATCTCCTTTCTTATAAATTGGTACGATAATTGATTTCCTTCCATTCATCTGGAAGAGCTTCTTTTACCCCAAAATCATACTCAAGCCACCAGCGTATCTTGTCCATCAATTTTTCTCCCCCTGGCTTATTCTCCCCCTACAAGGAAGAATTTGAACCATATGTAATTTAGATTACACTATGTTTTTTCGTAATAGATGTCATTTGAGTGGGCCGTGGTCAGCGTTCCGCCTGCATACTGACATCTAGAAAACCCAAGGTAGTACTAGGACGGGTGCATAAATTCGGTAATGTTTGATTAGAGAGGCCTTTCATTCAGGCTTAACGATCTTTTACGAGGCTAAAAATCTTGTAGACTCGGGACCCACGGCTTAAAAGTTCCTCCGCGGAGGACTTTCCTTCCGTGGATTTTTCCGTGTCCTAAAAAATCCATCGACCCCAGGCCGGGTTTGAACCCGCCTACCCTCGGGACCAGAGGGCAAGGAGCATAACACTAAGCAAGACCGCGGGACGACCCTATTTTAATATTTTAAACATTATATTTCATAATCTGAACTGTTTTTTGACAATGGATATATATCTGTATTAGATATAACGGGCGGATTATAAGTGTGGTCAGTGATAAAGAAGTAAATAGTAAAAATATGTAGGCACAAGTTAGTGGATAGAGACAAGACATGTGAAAGGAATGCCTTGCTTTGAACACATCCTTGTACCGTGGTATGGTAATACTGTTTCCTCTGGGCGGCTTAACAATTGAAGATCATGGAGCGCACAGAGTAATCTTATTGTCCCAATATCGACCTTTGTGAAGAGAATCATCCCCCATCCTAATTTCACTCTCTCTCCAAGATGAGTAAACAGTTGCAACTGGGATAAAAATTTTTGCATGTAGCCACAGTTTGCTGTTGTGGGATCAACGGGACTAAAGATGAAGAAAAAAAAGATTGAGAGAGTAGGGCGAGAATTAGGCAGAGCAGCACCCTCATCACAACAATCAGGCAAATCGTACAATTTTTTTTTCTCTTCTTCCTATTTCCATTTCCGATCATCGGCTCAAGGGAAAAATGCCACAAATGATGAAAAAGAAAGGAATAAATCCCATTTTTGTACAGACAACTGAATTTTTAAAGTTCACTTTTACAGCTGAGTCATGATAAAAAGTTAGAATTCGTGTAGCTAGCGATTTATTTGTAGACCTAATGTTTCATGCTAAAAGTACAGTACGACACAAAAGTTATTTGCCATAGATGTGTAGGATTGGATCATCTCTTTCTGACTATTTAACTCATGTCGCAAATGGTAGTCAATGACCAATCACGTTTCAATGAATTCTGTTTTACACCAATGACAGTCGTGTTTCACCTCGCTCTTTATCGATTCTCTCTTATCAGCTCCTGCTTGTGTGATAAAGAAAAAAGGGCCCCTCTTCCTTTTTTAATATTCTGAACAGGTTAGATGCCTGGATGTTTTCTTCTCCACAAATACAACTGTTGTTGTATTGTAAGCCCATGTAGCAGGGGTTTCCCTTTACAGAGATTGTAGGAGGCCTCTCCCCCTACAGGAAACACCTTGAACCATATTAATTTAGTTACACTTGTTTTCGTATAGATCTCATTTTGAGTGGCCCGTGGTCATCGTTCCGCCTCATAGCTGACAACTAGGAAACCGAGGTAGTACTATGAACGGAAAATTCGGTAAATTTTGCTTATAGGCATTTCCATTCAGGCTTAAGGACTTTTTTACGAGCCTGAAAATCTTCAGACTTCGGGCACCTTCACGGTCTTAAAGACAAGACCCCATCCCGAGGACTTTGCTCCTTGGATATTTCCGTCCTAAAGAATACCATCGATGCGACCCCCGGCGAGTTTGAACCACTCGAACCCGCGCCGCTCGGACCAGAGGCAAGGATCATAATTACTAGTCCACGCTCGTCCGATTCAAATACATTGAAGATGGCAAATTATTAATAGATTCAGTGATTTTACTGAGTTTGTTGTATGTAAAGATATAAATGATTAAATCTATAATGTTTGAATATAATAGTTTTAATATGCGTTTCAATTATTCTCTCCACTAAAGTGCATTCTTACAATATTTGCGAGTCCTATTGTGGCAATAAATAAGATGATCGAGTTGCAGTGAATATAACATAACCTTCACATTTTTCTAATTTGTTTTTTAGCACAGGGTCGGCCGTTTACATTAAACTATAATAAATATTTTAAAACACCGGTACATATAATTCAAATAGGGCCTAATTATTTTTTTAGTGAAAGATCCTTAATTTTATTTGTCAAATAGTCCTAACAAAGTCACTCTTGATTTCCAAATTCTCTAGATAAATTCACTCCTCATTTCGTGAGTCGTGAATTTATCGATAATTTAAAATCACTCGTGGCATTACTTATGATAATACCCATAAGGTAAATTGAATATCAATTCAATTCCATTAAACGCAATATTTTCCACAGTACAAAAACTAGGGCCAAAAGGCACACCCGGTATACGATGGCATATTGTGATTGACAAGTGTCAACTTACGAATACATGAATTAACCATCTATGTTTCTAGTTTATAATAAACTAGGTAATACCCGGCGTGCGTTGCTACGCCTAAATAACATAAATGTGTTTTTATGTTGAGTTTGAATAAGTGGGTATAAGAACAATAAGTATAAACTTTATATCGTAATTATGGTTAGATAGCCCCGTGCACCCCCGTGCTGATTCCCCGGAGCAGCGTAGACACCAGATCTACTTATTCCGATATTCGTTGGCATACGTGATGGCTGGCACGACAAAAACTGGTTATTGTAGGAGTTATCCGTAAAAGAATATCCGCTATGCGCTGCTACGCTTGCCCGGGAGTCTAAGTCATCCCGATCTTCTTGGTATCAATGTAGATCTGCATGTCTTCCGCAAATAAATGATGTTTGCAATGTTTTACAGAGTCAGATATGTCATTTATATAGATTAAAAAAGCAACGGGCCGAGCACCGAACCCTATGGAACTCCAGCTTTACGATAGGTCCAAGAGGAGCGTACTGCAGAATTTCATACAACATATTAATGGCGCTCACGAAGGTAGGAGTTGAACCATTGCGTGGCACTGTCGAAAGTGATAGGTTTTTTAGTTAAGCAACAATAAGTCCAAGTCTACCGTGTCAAATGCTTTACTAAAGTCAAGTAGTGTAAGAATACTAAGTTTTTGATTATCAGGTGCTTCGCGTATGTCTTTACATATATTTAGATAAGTACAGTCAATTACGTTAAAAAATTCCGTCATGTAGGAACTGTGTAAAGGTAAAGTGATCCCACTACAGGTCTTTGAAAGCCCTTGGGGTAGAAGAAGGTTAAGACTCCCATATTTTCTAGACAATCGTCACTAGATGCCAGCCGGGTTGGTAGTCCTGCGTGACGGTCCAGAACAAGCATCTGGTAATTATTTAAGTTAGAGCTGAATCGACACCAGGGGTGTCCAAAAAGGTTTAAACCAGATTAACAATTCTGACCCCATCAGGGCTGCAGCAACTGCCCAAACCAAGCAAATTCTTCAGATAGTCGAATTTATGGGCTGATTTTACTGATTACTGGAAATATAATTATTTTGTTATTTAAATCGTATAAGTCAGTTTCGTTGCGAAAAAAAACAAACATGGCTTTCAGGTAAACCTAATTTATAATATAATGGCAGATTTCGTTGATTTTGGAGAATACTTTCCTCGTTTTATTCCAATAGTTTATGCCTTACTACAACAACAACAACTGAAGAGGTAGAAGGCCTATACATCCTTGATGTAGAAATTGCAATCCAAGAAATGAGAAATAATAAATCCACAGGAATTGATGAAATCACAATAGAAATTTTAAAATCAGCGCGACCAGTTTCATGTCAGTGGTTATTTAGAATATTGAGGATAATCTGAACAGCAAATGTTATCCCAAATGATTGGCAAAAAGGCATAATTGTTCCGATTTACAAAAAAGGAAACAGAATGTTATATACAAATTATAGGGACATAACTCTGCTATGTCACTGCTCTAAAATTTATGAAAGAATTCTGGCCAGAAGATTAAATAAAGCAATAAAAAAAATTAAGAGAAGAACAACATGCCTTCAGCAGCGGAAGATCAACGACGGATTTAATATTCTGTGTAAGACAGCTTATTGAGAAGGAATAGGAACATGGAGCAGAAATATACATTGCCTCCATTGATTTCGAAAAGGTGTACGATACTATTGTACATAGGACAATATGAGAAACTTTACAAAATTTAAAGGTCCCAAAGAGTTTAATTCAAAGAATCAAAAGAACATACAGTAAATATGAAAACTGCATTAAGACTCCAGTAGGAACGACACAATGGTTTGAAACAAATGTTGGAGTTAGACAAGGGAGTGTGTTATCGCCTATTTTTTCAACGCCATAATAAATGAAATTACAAACAAAGTTATAGGGGAAGGCAAAAAACTTTCATCTTCGCAGACGATGTAATGATACGGGTAAATTCAAAAAATACCGTAGAACATAGACTTGAACATTGGAAAACAGTTTCAGAAGAATACGTGGTTTAAAAATAAATGTCGAGAAAACGGCAGTCATGAAAATATGTAAAAACCAGAACGATGATTGGAATATTAAGTTTATCAGGGATAAATCTAAAAAATGGGAAAATGTTTATATAGGAACGGTGATAAGCGCTAATGGGAAAATATAGACTGAAATCAGTAGAAGAATAGAGAAAAGTTTAAAAGTCTATAATTTAACTAAACAATTAATCTGGAATAAAGATATAGGCCTACCCATCAAGAGTAAAATGGCAATGTATAGAACTTATTTCAAACCAGTTCTAACATATGCAGCTGAGACTTGGACATATACAAAGAAGGACTTGAGTAGAATCCAAGCTACAGAAATGAAATTCTTATGTGGAATAGGAATTTCATTTACATTGAGAATGTTATTGTGCAATCCAATATAGCTTGATCTACATAAAAGAAGGAGAGATAGAATAAGGAACGACAAAATCAGGGAGACATTAAATGTAGAAAATTAACAACAGACATAGAAACAAGTATACAAAAGTGGTTTGGACATTTAAAAAGAATGATAGAATAAGGAATGACAAAATCAGGGAAACATTAAATGTAGAAAAATTAACAACAGACATAGAAAAAAAGTATACTAAAGTGGTTTGGACATTTAAAAAGAATGGAAAAGGAAAGACTACCACAAAGACTGTTAAATCTCAAGATACAAGGAAAAGACCACGAGGTAGACCACGAGAAAGATGGATTAACCAAGTGAAGAAAAGTCTACAAGAGAGAGGATACGACTGGGAAGAACTAATAAGAAGCAAAGCAAGGGGGAAGATAGAGATGGGTTTAGTGGTAGGCATAGGCCTATTTGGAATCTACCTTCCGAAAGGAGGACACGATAATAGGATGATGATGTTGAGTTTATGCCTAGGAAATTCCAAAATTGTGACATCTAGAGCGATTTTTAAGTGTTCGCTTCATGTTAACTTAATCCTCACTCCTACTAGACCGATTTTGTTAGTTAACAAACTCGACCTTACTTTCTTCATTGATTGCTAAGTTCCGAGTTTGGTTTCGAAAAAAATATAGTACGGCTGCTAGAATGTTGGAAAATACACGCCTAGACATATAGCCTCTATGCCTATAGCCTATATATTTTTGTCATAATCATTTCGTCTAGTACGTAGGATATGGGCTGGTCAAGACATATAACAGGCTGTAACACCTATAATGATGATGAGTATGTAGGATCAATGAAGATAAAATATAAAACAAACTCAATATAGCCTATATTATAAATATTAATAGGCTAATATAGTGGATTATATTATTCACCAGCTAACAATCGACGTGCGCTGCTACACCTAAATAAATGATAATGTGTTTTTGCATTTAGATCAATAAGTAAAAGGAAAAATAAATATGCATTTATATCGTTATTATTTTTAGATACCCCGTGCTGATTACCCGGCGTTTCCCGAGAATCTACGCATCCCGATGTGCTTGGCATAAATGAGCTGAATGACAAAATTAATTATTTTGAGTTATCCATAAAAGAATGCCCGCCGTGTGCTGCTAATATCAACATGTCAAATCTACTTATCCCGATCATCCTTGGCATCAATGAAAGACAAAAATGGCTATTATGAGTTATCCATAAAAGATAAACATATGCTGTCGCGGACTTTTCTGTAGAGTTTTTTTTTTTAGATATTCCATTCTGTGTACAATAATTTTGTGTACTTGTAATGGTTTAGGTAGCATAAGCCATTTAAGCTTACAAAAAGCGACGTTTTTTCACTACAGAAGGTGATTTTTAAGGGTGAAGGGTTTGAGCATTACAACTCTCTTATAATCTATAACCTTCCCGGGGAAATCCTGAACATTTTACAAAAAGCCCCATGACAATCGGATGAATGGTATGGCAGCACAAGCTTGCCCGAGAATCTACTTTATACCGATCTCCTTGGCATCAATGAAAAACAAAAATGGCTATTGTGTGTTATCATAAGTAATGCCACGAGTGATTTCCAAATTATCGATAAATTCACGACTCACGAAGTGAGGAGTGAATTTATCTAGAGAATTTGGAAATCAAGAGTGGCATTTGTTACGACTATTTAACGAATAAAATTAAGTATAAAAATATAAATATAAAAATAGTAATAAAAATTATAGACTGAATAAATCAATAATTCACTATAAAACATAGGGGGATTAAAAAAATTAAACTCACAAATCATTATTTAACTATAGTTATTTTAAAATATTTATATATTTAATGTAAACGGCGATGTTTGAAAACAAATGAGAAACGATAGGTACGCTTCATCTGCTTCTTTTGTTTTTCACAGCAACCAGATCATACTATTTATTGCCAAAGGAACGCAATATTGTAAGAATGCTCTCTAGTGGAGAAAAAATGAAACACATCAAACTGTATATTAATTCATTTCTGATGCCGTATGATGTAAATATGACAATTATATTTTTCTGGATTGTTACCTGGGAAAAAATACATTTAAGAAAGTGCAAACAGTGGTTTCTTTTTTTGGTGGTATAATAAATTGCTACAAATGTTTTTATATTAACTCCCGCATGCGGCACGTGTTGACATTCATGCACTGTATATACAATCTGGTAGCCGTATTTCTCACAGGCTCAGTCACTGCAAAATAATGGTCAGACCTGTTCAGGATATTAAAAAGGAGGAGCTTTCTTTAATATGGTAATTATAACACTGATAAATATTTCGTGAAACACGACTCTGATTGGTTGTAAAACAGAAATCATTGAAACGTGATTGGTCATTGACTCCCATTTGGAGCCATTAGTCTGTAAAAGATAAACATATACTATCAGGGACTTTTTTGTAGAGTTTTATAAGACATTCAATTCTGTTTACATTAATTTTGTGTATTTGTTATGGTTTAGGCAGCGTAAGCCATTTAATGGTAAAAAAAGGGACGTTTCACGTTTTAACTACAAAGGGTGTTTTTTAAGGGTGTAGGAGTTGAATATCTCAACTCTCTTATAGCCTATGTTCATCCCAGGAATCTCCTGAACATTTTGCAAAAACCTCCATCATAATCGGACCAACGTAACGGTATGGCCGCGCATAAAGTACGAACTAACAAACAAACATTAATTTTTATATATTAGATAAATGTGTATTTGAACCCCTCTGTTGTGTTATGACAGTCATGTCTGCTTGATATCTGAACGGGTTCTACTTCAATTCCCGAATTTATTTTTTTAAGAATAGGGTCTGAAACAGGTCGACTTTCTTCATGAGGACAACTGAAAGGAAAAACTATGAGAAGTAGTGAAATTCGATTAAGAAAACTGAAATTGAACTTGAGGGATTGCGTTATGCAAACTATGTGACTCCTCATAGACTACTGGTATCTGATAACCAGTGTCAGAAGTCGTTTCAATCTGTCTTGTATATTTTGACCTATAGTGAAGTGGATTATGTATTTCAATAATGCACTGGATATTTTAGTTGGCTCATTCAATTTAATTCAGTATTTTTTTTAATTACTTCAGTGATATAAGAGTTCTCAATTATGTTAAGTGATTGATGTTAAATTTATAAGACTATAGACTGAATATAATTTTAGGGAAACCAGAAGGAAAACGCCCAGTTGGTAGACCAAGAATCAGGTGGGACAATAACTTTAACCATGATTTCACTGAACAAAATAGGAATGATTGAAAAAAAAACCTCAGGATAAGGCCGATATGTCTGGGTCCGATAGCCACCGCTACCTACTGGCATACATCCAAAGAATCTATTAATATTAAATCGCCTCAAAATGAAAAATTTATAGTTGCACTATAACTAATTAACTCATTGGCACTATCGAACCCGTAGGTTCATGGCCGCGCGGACATAAGTTCCCCATACATCCCTATCCTGAGCTAATGTTTTCCAATCATTCCCTGTATATTCCTCAATCATAGTTAATGATATTCTCCCACCTTATTCTTGGTCTACCAACTGGACGTTTTCCCTCTGGTTTTCCTACAAGAAATTTCCATGCATGTCTTTCATTCCCTATTAGTGCCACATGTCCTGTGCATCGCAGTCTACGAGACTTAACTCTTCTTATTATATCTGGCTTCCTATAAAAACCATGTAGTTCACTGTTATGTAAGTCTTCTCCATTCACCTCTCTGTTTATCTCTCTTTGTTCCAAAAATCTTCGTAAGAACCTTACTCTCAAACACTAGTAATCTCCTTTCCTCCCTTAAAGTAAGAGTCCATGTTTCACTATAGTGGCACTATGCACAAATAAATTAGCATGCCGAAAGTGAAACATGTTTTTGAAAGACCTTCATGATCTAATAATTTAACGAAGTTATTTGAATAAAAATAAATACTTATTGAGGAAGACTGATAAAAAAAGGTGCTATAGGCTATTACTATTTAAAAAAATTAAAACATAACCTCAATTGTGGACAATGAATATTAAAAATGTTGATAGTTTTTTGTAACATAGAATTCTTATAAATTAATGTTATGAAATTCTTGGGGATGGATTGTTGGACGAGAAAAATAAGGAAAAGGTATAGTATTTGCTTATTAATGACGATTCCCAGCAAAACTGGATTCTGGCCAAACTACAGTATTGGGAATCAGGTTGCAGCAGAGAGGACGTAATTCAATTTTCTGCTCGCTCGTCCCTCTGCTAAACGAATCGAGAGTAATGCGAACAATTGCAAGCAAAGATTCTAGCGGGGAAGACAATTCTTTGCGCTTTGAAGTTACTTCTCTCTGTCAACCAGAGTGTAAAGAAAGCTCTACGATTCCAAATTCATCCCCAGATAGTTTAGCTTCTCAAGTTTGTTCGTCACGTAGAGACCAGCCATATTCCTGTTTCTATCGAATATCGATGAATCAATGTAGTTTTTAATAGGATCAGACACAAAATGTCTACATGACTCTATGGCGATAACTGGAGTCTACACTCAAAAACGTGGTGAAACAAACTGTATTACCAAAATTTTAGTCTAATATAGAGATACAGGGGGTAGACAAAATAATGCAATCGCCACATTTTCTGGTGGGCCTACGTTTATTTTCAGGAGCTTTGTTAACCTAAGTGCTGACAGAAGTGCATTCTATTCTTTCAAACATTTAGACTTACTCGGAACCAAGTAGCCTACTGCATTTGCATTTCTTCTCCTGATGTTGTAGCTATGGAACCAGATGAATGATGGTCTGACCTGAGCGACTTCGAAAAAGGACAAATTATTGGTGCCCGATTACCTGGACGTACAATCACTGAAACTGCCAGATAGTTAGCAATTTCAAGGTTATGTCTGCATACTTGTCTAAAGATAAAGGTAAAATGACCCCTCTTCAGGCCTTAGGAGGCCCATGGGGGTAGTAAGGTTAAGGCTCTCACTTTTCTAAACATTCGGCTCTTGATGCCAGCCGGATTGTCAGCCCTGTGTGAAGACCGTCTTTATCCCCTAGAACAAGCGTCTGATACCCATTTCCATTAGAGGCTGAGTCGATCCTAGGCGCTTGGTGCTGCCAGAAGGTTTAGCTCAATTTAAAAATCCTGCCCCACCGGGACTCGAAACCTCGATTTTCTAGCTTGTAACGTACTGCCTTAACCAAATATGCTATGGCGTGCCCCCCCTCCTTCTAAAAGTAAAATATCTAAAAAAGTAGCAGTGGTCCCAAAAAGAAACTGAATTAAAGAGACGAGAAAGTTTTTAAGTTGACTGTGTCACAAAATCGTGAAACTACTGCAGATAAAGTGACTGCAGAATTAAGTACACATTTTAAGAAACTCGCTTTTACTTAACATAATGAGAAGAGAGTTGCAGAAATAAGATACCAACGGCAAAGCAGCAATTAGTAAACCATTGATTACAACATGAATGCAATAAAGTGAAAATAGTAATGTTATGATAAGGGGCGGATTCCTATGACATGTCATATTTTTACCAAAGCCTATGTTCTAAGCTTCAAGTAAGTAAAAACCTTTATATAGGCCTTATTATTAAGATTAGGTGGTTTTTATTGGGTCTTAAAAGTCATATTTCTCACTTTTTCAGATTTTTGGCCATACTTCTGCTTATTTCTATGATAAAGTCATATTTTGGATTTTTTTAATAGCCTATCTCATCAGGCGATTGGAAATAACCAACATTGTGTCTGTATAAAAATCTTCAGTTTCACAGTTCACTTGTTTCGAACGCTTCTGTTAACAGGTAGCAAACGTTTGCACTGGACAATAGAATTTTTTTTCTTATGATACAATTGAAAATGTATATGAATGAACAATTAATATAGTATGGGTAAAAAATTCATTCAATTATAAGTTCGTATTTTTGTCTTTTTAGGTCATATTTAAACCTTTTTTTTAGGTCATAAACGCATGCATATTTTCCATGTTTTAGGTCATAGAAGTCCGCCCCTTAGTTATGAACACAAGTTGTGGCCTGCTGATGATTGGAAAAGTGTAATGTGGTCTAATAAATCAATATTTACACTTTTCCTTAACTACTGGTAAGATAACTTATATGTCAGGAGAACACTAAAAGAATCTTACAACTCACACTGCTTAGTGCCTACAATTACATATGGTGGAGAGTCCACAATGAATTGAGCAGCAATACCCTGATATTATGTACGTCTAATTGTCAGAGTATCCCTCGCCGTAGCCGAGTGGTTAAGGCAAAAGGCCTTGGCTCGGGACTTGGGCTGGTTCGGGTCTCAATGGGAGAAGAAATTGTCTCATTGAATTTCGTCCAGTATGGGACCGGTGGCCACGCAGCATCGTGGGAATTCGGGTACCTACAATAAGTAGTGGCTCAAGGTTGATAAAACCAGCTATAACGACTGAGGGACACATGTCACCCCTCTACTGACATCTGGGGCCCATGCCTCCACTCCTTGGGATATCTCGGTCAAAGACCATACTCCCAAGTCCCAGTATCTTGTCCTCCCTATCTGTTCGCGTCCACGTTCAAGGTTCTCGGCTTAAAACCAACACCTCAGGGAGTAGCTGTTGGAGTCGCAACTTCAGGGAAATTGCTGAGCTACATAGTACGTCAGGTCGCTCATTCCGGACGACCCCACAGTTGGTCCTCGAGCCTAGCCGGGAGGACTGCTGTCGCAGATCCACCGACCGTTCCCCTGTTCTACCTCCAGGGACGTATCCTGCAGCCGTTGTGAGACCGGCTAGGGCTTGAATCCTCAAACGCCCCGCAGTGTGAGACTTTAGTACATCCAGGTGCTCATCTCCTGGCGACCCCACAGTTTGTCCACGAGCCCGTAGGCTTAGCCGGGAACCAGCACAGTTGCTCCCCTCTGCACTGGTCCGAGCCGATCCCTGATGTGCCCCCTGGGACGTGTCCTGTTGCAGTTGTGGGCCAGCACGGAGCTCGCAAGCTCTATCAGGTGAGCAATAGTACGACAAGGCGCTCAACTGACATGATGATCTCTACCTCTGTGATTAACACATGTGGATGTGAGGTCATCAGTTGCCTGGTTGACCAAGGGCCTTCTAGGCCTGTCGCGCCATGGAGTTTAGTTATTGTTACAGTGAATGGAAAGAGGCTGCTATGGTTTATGAGGGCAATTTAGAGAGCCACGTGTCCTTAGTAGTATAATTGTTCCCATCAGGTAAAGTTAGGCCCTTTATTTTGAGAATCCGATGCTCCTTCTCACACCACTGGTTGAGTGAAAGACTAGTTTGAGGAGCATCGAGAAGACAGACTTCAACGACAGCCAGTTCAATCTTCAGAATTGAATATTATTGAAGGAGGCAAAGTGGTGTGAAATTGAAACTAGAGTAAGGATAATATTTCCATCTACATCCTCTCTTAAAGAACTAGAAAAAAAACACAAAAAATGGTACAATGTCCGTATAATATATTTATGAGTTGTAAGAATCAATTCCAAGAAGAACTGCAGATACTTCAAAGAATAATAGAGATCCTATACAATATTAATTAAGATTTATTAGATGAATGTCCTAATAAAAGTGAAATCTAGGTTCTGGAAAAGAAAGACATCACCAGAATAAGAGTTGCAGAGATTCATGCGCCGAACTGATTACTTGACCATCAGAGGAATGAAGATATTTTAAAGGAACTCCACATGCAACTTTTAGAAGAAAATATATCTACCTACAGAGACAACATGTATCCCGAATGTCACCAACAAGAATCCCCAATGTGGTTCTTCGGTATCGCCCACAAGGACGAAGACGACGACCTGGACATCCACGTCCACCTCATCACCCCTTTATATTTCTACTCGCTTTCATTCGCTATCCTCACACCATAACTTAAACTCACGATCGAGAGAAAATTTAACTCTAGCTGTTCCTCTACATCGAACATCTCACTATTCCTCATCCTTCCTTGTTTCAGCCACACGACTCTGGAATTCCCTCCCCCGTATATGAAGGACTGCCCGACTCAAAAACAGTTTAAAGAGAAACTCACTTTATATTTCCTTAGACATTATAATACATAACCGTGTTCCATGTATACTTTTATTATTCCTTTATATTTTAAACTTTATTTACCAAGCCATTTACTTAATCTAATTATAGGTTATTGTTTTTATTATTATTATTACTATTATTATTATTATTATTATTATTATTATTATTATTATTATTATTATTATTATTATTATTATTATTATTACTACTACTATTTTTCTTTCTTACCCTTGTCAACTTTATATAGTCTAGGCTATAATTATCTATTATGTATCATTTATCATAATTCTTATTGTATGTATAATTTAACCCTGGTGAAGTGGAAGAGAAGACCTTACGGTCTTAAATTTATCAGGTAAAATAAATAAATAAAACGACTTTGAGACTCTGGGGCACGCCGTGGCGTAGTGGTTAAGGCACTGCACTACAAGCCGGAAGATCGAGGGTTCGAGTCCTGGTGGGTCAGGATTTTTAAACTGACCCAAACCTTCTGGCGGCACTATGGCCCTTGGGTCGACTCAGCCTCTAACGGAAATGAGTACCAGACGCTTGTTCTGGGGATAAAGACGGCCGTCACGCAGGGCTGACAACCCGGCTGACATCAAGTGCCGATTGTCCAGAAAAGTGGGAGCCCTAACCTCCCACTACCCCAAGGGCCTGTAGAGGGATACCTTTTACTTTGAGACTCTAGTTGAGACCGAGACAGGTCAACATTGGTCTATATTCGTGATTGGCGTATGATTATGATGATGATGATTTTTAATACAATGAATCAATTATCTCCTGTACCTTATTAGGCTATAAAATAGGCTAAATTTATTTTAATGTGTTATACGTAGTCTATATTACAGGTATATTCCTAAGACCATGATAATTGGTTTCTGAAGTATTCAACAGTCCCGCGCCGTAGCCGAGCGGTTAAGGTAGGAAGCCTTGGCGCAGAGCTACGGGACTTGCGCTGGTTCGAGTCTCCATGGGGGAAGAAATTTTCTCATGGTATTTCGGCCAGTATGGGACCGGTGCCCACCCAGCATCGTGAGGCAATTGGGTAGCTACAATAAGTAGCGGCTCCAGATTGAGGAACCAGCTATAACGGCTAGGGGACTCGACGTGCTAACCACATGTCACCCCTACACTGGCTGTTGATCATCTACCTCTGTGATTGACACATGTGGATGTGAAGGGCCAGCAGCCCGGCTGGTAAAAGGGCAACCGCTGAAAAGTGGTCTCTCTAAATAATCTCTGACATTTTCTTCATATGTTTCATTTATACAATCTTCTGTCTAATCCGTTTCTTAGTATAAAAAAACAAACTGTAAACAAAGTAAGTTACTCCGAGTATTAAGCAGGTAATATCTGCATGTTTTAAGTTTCATTTATTAGGTTTGAGAAATGTTATAAATAGGATAGCCTATAATTTAAAGACCTAGGCCTATAGTTTCTACATCTGGGCTCATGCCTCTACCCCTTGGGATACCTCGGTCAAAGACCATACTCCCAAGTCCCAGTATTTTGTCCTCCCTATCTATTCGCGTCCACGTTCAAAGGTTCTCGGCTTAAAACCAACACCTTAGGGAGAAGGTGTTGGAGTCGCAACTTCAGGGAAATTGCTGAGCTACATAGTACGTCAGGTCGTTCATTCCTGACGACCCCACAGTTGGTCCACGGGCTCCTCGAGCCTAGCCGGGAGGACTGCTGTCGCAGATCCACCGACCGTTCCCCTGTTCTACCTCCAGGGACGCATCCTGCAGCCGTTGTGAGACCGGCTAGGGCTTGAACCTTCAAGCCCCGCAGTTTGAGACTTTAGTACATCCAGGTGCTCATCTCCTGGTGACCCTACAGTTTGTCCACGAGCCCGTAGGCTTAGCCGGGAACCAGCACAGTTGCTCCCTATAGTTTCTACAAGGGAAGTTTTTACGAGTGGTTTAATTTTTGTAGGCCTACGCACAGATAACGTAAAAATCGTAATAATTACTTAAATTGACGATCGCCCGTCTTGATATAGGGTCAAAATACGATGGATTAATTATAATAACAAACTTCATTTGTAATCGTGGTATTCGTCTGAAGAAGGTACAAAGTACTGAAACAGCTGTTACGAATTTGTATTAAAATAAATATGAAAATCATATAAAACTTTAAGTTTTATTTTTATTTAATTAACATAAAAATTAATCTTCGTCAAGTAAACGCCAAATCAATTAATTACTTTATTAATTGTAATGCGGTTTTTCTGTTCTCTGCACCGCCGATGAATGTGAGTTTGGGAGTCGTAAACTGTAATCTCTTTTATATTACAATCATAACGTCATCCTCTTTCTTGGTTGATGGAGGTTTCTCACTGATTAATTTTCTTGTAGGCCTATGTCCGACATTAGGAGTGCTAACACAATTCATCACTGGACCAATACCTCCAGAAATTTAACAACAGAAAAAATGTAAGTTGTAATTGTGGCATTAGCAACCAAAGTGTTGAACATATTATCTTTGATTGTCCTTTGTTCTGGGAACGAAAGATTCGAATTCTCATGTCTACTAAATAACACCGCCTGTTTAAGTGAACCATTCATTACAGAAGTGCTTATGCCAGGAAAGAACTACACACTTTTTAAAATAAACTTTATAAAAAAACTTTAATCTTACATACAATTATATAATGACTCACAACTTCGTAACCCTAATGTAGCCTACCTTAGGTGAAATGGGTTTAACATTTTGGATATTAAATAAATAAATAAATAAATAAATAATAATAATAATAATAATAATAATAATAATAATAGTTAGGAATGGTATCAAAATATGAGCTACATAACACCCAAATTTTGCATTTTCCAATATGGGTCCCCCTCACATAAAATGATCAGTGTGTTGTTTTTTATCATATGATATATTCTCACTCCTCTAAAACATTCCATATAAAGATGCGTTAAGATAAAGAGGATGTCGAAGGAGTAAAGATATATAAAAAGAAAGTGTGATAAAGAATAGATGCTGAGAAAAAGAGGCGGGAAAGTGAAAGAAAAGATGCTGGGGGAAAGAGACGGGAAAGTGAAAGAAAAAGAGAGAAGAAAAAGAAAATGGAATTCAGCAGATACACTGGTGTACAAACAACGGGAGAGTTTCGTAAAATTGAATAAACTTGAAGAACTGGAAAATGCCAGCAGAGAGAAGTTGCGTCTCTGGGGGGAGGGTGGTGACAGACTCTGTAACGAGCTCCCTCGTCGTACGCCCGTACCAATTTTATTCAATTACCAGACAAGATACAAGAGTTGCTAGGCTGGGAGGACGTTTCCACCCTACATTCAAATGATACAGGACAAAACGCATGAAACCACTTGATTGATTCCAATGCTTATTTAACAATCATCTATCTATTATTCTTAAAGGCACAATTAAGCCTGTATTCCTGAGGGGTAAATTATAAGATTACATCTTAGTGTGGACTTTTACAAAGTGAACAGCCTGTGTCAAACACTCAAACTGGCTATTTATTATTATTATTATTATTATTATTATTATTATTATTATTATCATTATTATTATTATTATTATTATTATTATTATTATTATCATTATTATCATTATTATTATATCATTATTATTATTATTATCATTATCATTATTATTATTATTATTATTATTATTATTATTATTATTATTATTATTATTATTATTATTATTATTATTATTATTATTATTATTATTATTATTATATTCAAAATTAGAAAAAAATAAGAAATGCTGTAATACGAGAAAAAATTAATATTGGATATTCAATAGTAGATTGCATAAGATATAAGTAATTAAATTGGTATGGGCATGTACGACGAATGTAAGAAGAAAGTTTGCCGAGAAAAACAGTGGAATGATGTCCACCTGGAAGAAGAAGGAAAGCAAGACCTCGAAACTCGTGGATGCAACAAATAAGAACAGGAATGAGAACAAGAGGACTGGATGACATGGAATGGATGGATAGAGACAATTGGAGAAGGAAAATAAAACTTTAGGCACAGAAAGATGTGTAAACATTAATAAACTTATTATTATTCATAATTTGTTGGATTTTCATCCTGTTTCTTTCCAAAATCACTCCTCGGTGGAAGACGTATTGGATAAAATTTAAAATAAAAACAGATACCTGAGATATCTCACGTCCTCAACTTTATATGCTCCATGATCAGCATTTAAATTGGTACTAGATGTTTGTGAAAAATCTTCTATATAGGGTTGACGTCACTGGGTGTGTTCTCATTAAGCAGGTGAGTGTTTCTGGTCTCTTTTAATATCTGGATTTCTTCGAGAATATTGATCTTCAATTTGTTGTTTTCTCTATGAATGAAGGTTAATGTGTTTATCGATGCTATTAAATTGATTACCTGTTTCTATGACATGTTTTGCAAAACTAGATTTACTCTCATTATGTCTGAAGTTCTTAAGATGTTCATTAAATCGTATATTGAAATTTCTTGGCGTTCTACCAATATAAAACTTTTCACAGCTATTGCGTTTTTGTTTGTAAACGCCGTTGTTTTTATAAATGTCTGTTCTTCTATTTTATTTGTGTTTATATTATTTAATGTGTTGCTTGTTCTATATGCAATTCTTACATTTTATCATGTTTTTTAATAGTTTTTGCCAGTTTTTGTGTTTCGAAACCAGTATACGTAAGAGTTAACCATTTAGTTTTATTTTCATCAATTTCCTTATCTAATGCTAATAGGAATGAGATGCACAAAGAAATTAAACATAGGCTCAATTCTGGAAATGCATGCTATTATGCATTGCAGAGACTTTTGATGTCCCAACTCCTTTCAAAAAACGTTAAGCTGAAAATATATAAAAGTATTATTCTACCAGTTATATTATATGGGTGCGAAACATGGACTCTTACTTTAAGGGAGGAAAGGAGATTACGAGTATTTGAAAATAAAGTTCTTAGGAAAATTTTTGGACCAAGGAGAGATGAACAGACAGGTGAATGGAGAAGACTACATAACAATGAACTACATGGTCTTTATAGGAAGCCAGATATAATAAGAACAGTTAAGTCTCGTAGACTGCGATGGGCAGGACATGTTGCACGTATGGGGAATGAAAAACGTGCATGGAAACTTCTTGTAGGAAAGCCAGAAGGAAAACGCCCAGTTGGTAGACCAAGAATGAGGTGGGAGAATAACATTAACTATGATTTGAGGGAAGTAGATTATACAGGAAATGATTGGAAAGCATTAGCTCAGGATAGGGATGTATGGAGAGCTTATGTCCGCGCGGCCATGAACCTACGGGTTCGTAGTGCCAGTGAGTAAGTAAGTAAGTAAGTAATGCTGCTATGTTTGTTAATTATTCTTTTCTTTATTTGTTGTTTTTATTAATTTATCAATTATTTCTTCGTTATAACCGTTTTTGGAGGCTAGAAGTTTAATGTATTTTAGTTCTTTATTATAATTTTCTTGGTTAAGTGGTAGTTTTCTCATTCTGCTAAATGAGGTTGTTGAAGGTACTGATATTTTTGTTGTGGCGGGTGCTGATATCTAAGCTATTGCTATTTAGTTTTTTTTTTGTTAGTATGAGATCTGGATAGTTATTTTCAGTTTCCTCTGTGAATTTTATTTTTTTTTTCATGCAACTCATTCAGTTCAGTCAATCTCTTTTTTCTATTGAATTCACACTATTGTAAATAATTAGTAGATCGTCGATATACCTTGTTAATAATTTTATGTGAATTGTTCTTTTAATTTTTCAAAGTGTTTATCTTCTAGGTTCTGCAAAAAGGTTTCCGATATGATGCAAGATATAGGACTACCCATGGGTCACGAGGTTTCTAATTCGGCTAACGATGTACCTAATTCGGGCCACGATGTTGCAAATTAGTATCTCGAGGTAGCTAATTCGCTTCACGAGGTTGTTAAATCGCGTAACGAATTTGCTAATTCGTGTCAAGATTTTCTATTTCGTGTCATGAGGTTGCTAATTCGTGCCACAATGTTGTTAATTTGGGTCACGAGGCAGCTAATTCGGTTCACGAGGATACTAGTACGGGTCCCGAATTTCCAAATTCGGGTCACGACGTTGCTCATTAGTGTCACGAGGTTGCTAATTCGGGGCACGAGGTTTCTAATTCGGATCACGAGGTTCCTAGTACGGGTCATGAGGTTCCAAATTCGGGTCACGAGATTTCTAATTCCGCGCAGGATGTTGCAAATTTGGGTCACGGTGTTTCTAATTTGGGTCACGACGTACTTAATTCGGGCCACGAGGTTGCTAATCCAGATCACGAGGTTGCTAACACATGCCACGGCGTTGCTAATTCGGGACACTAGGTTGAAAATTCGGATCACGAGGTTCACAATTCGGAAACGAGGTTGTTAATTGCGATCACGAGGTTGTTAAATCGGGTCAAGGGGTTGCTAGTTCGGCTGACGAGATTGCTAATTCGGGTCACATGGCTCCTAATTCGGGGCACGAGTTTGCTTATTCGGGACACTAGTGTTCGATTACGTGTCATCAGGTTGCCAATTGGGGTAGCGAGGTTCGTAATTTGGGGTCACGAGGTTCGTAATTGGGGTCACAAGGTCGTAATTGGGGTCACGAGGTCCGTAATACGGCAACGAGGTCCGTAATACGGGCAAAGAGGTCCGTAATTCGGGTCACGAAGTCCGTAATTCGGGTCAAGAGGTTAGTAATTCGGGTCACGAGGTTAGTAATTCGGGTCACGAGGTTAGTAATTCGGGTCACGAGGTTAGTAATTCGGGTCACGAGGTTAGTAATTAGGGGTCACGAGGTCCGTAATTCGGGTCACGAGGTCCGTAATTCGGGCCACCAGGTTAGTTATTCGAGTCACGAGGTTAGTAATTCGGGTCACGAGGTTCGTAATTTGGGTCACGATGTCCGTAATTCGGGTCACAAGGTTCGTAATTACGGGTCATGAGGTCAGTAATTCGGGTCACGAGGTCCGTAATTCGGGTTTCGAGGTCCAAAATTCGGGTCACGAGTTTAGTAATTCGGGTCACGAGGTTAGTAATTGGGTCACGATGTTAGTAATTCGGGTCACAAGGTTAGAAATTCGGGTCACGAGGTTAGTAATTCGGGCCACGAGGTTAGTAATTCGTGTCACGAGGTTAGTAATTCACGTCACGAGGTTAGTAATTCGGGTCACGAGGTCCGTAATTCGGTTCACGAGGTCCGTAATTCGGGTCACGAGTTCTGTAATTAGGTCACGAGGTCCGTAATTCGGGTCACGAGATCCGTAATTCGCGTCACGAGGTCCGTAATTCGGGTCACCAGGTCCGTAATTCGGGTCACGAGGTTAGTAATTCGGGTCACGAGGTTAGTAATTCGGGTCACGAGGTTAGTAATTCGGGCCACGAGATTAGTAATTCGGGTTACGTGTTTAGTAATTCATCTCACGAGTTTAGTAACTAGGGTCACGAGGTCCGTAATTCGGGTCACGAGGTCCGTAATTCGGGTCACGAGGGTAGTAATTCGGGTCACGAGATTAGTATTTCGGGTCACGAGGTTCGTAATTCGGGTCACGAGGTTCGTAATTCGGTCCCAAGATTCGTAATTCGGGTCACGAGGTTCGTAATTCGGATCACGATGTCCGTAATTCGGGTCACAAAGTTCGTAATTCGGGTCACGATGTCCGTAATTTCGGGCGACGAGGTTAGTAAATCGAGTCACGAGGTCAGTAATTCGGGTCACGAGGTTCTTAATTCGGGTCACGATGTCCGTAATTCGGGTTACGAGGTTCGTAATTCGGGTCACGAGGTTCGTAATTCGAGTCACGAGGTTCGTAATTCCGGTCACGAGGTTAGTAATTCATGTCACGAGGTTAGTAATTCATGTCACGAGGTTAGTAATTCGTTTCACGAGGTCCGTAATTCGGGTCACGAGGTTCGTAATTCGGGTCAAGAGATTCGTAATTCGCGTCACGAGGGTTGTAATTCGGGTCAAAAGGTTCGAAATTCGGGTCACGAGGTTCGTAATTCGAGTCACGAGGTTAGTAATTCGGGTCACGAGGTTAGTAATCCATGTCATCAGGTTAGTAATTCGGGTCACGTAGTCCGTAATTCGGGTCACGAGGTCCGTAATTCGGGGCACGAGGTTCGCAATTCGGGTCACGAGGTCAGTAATTCGTGTCGCGAGGTTAGTTATTCGGGTCTCGAGATTTATAATTGGGATCACGAAGTTAGTAAATGGGGTCACGAGGTTAGTAATTCGGGCCACGAGATTAGTAATTCGGGTCACGAGGTTAGTAATTCGGGTCACGAGGTTCGTAATTGAGTCACGAGGTTAGTAATTCGGGTCACGAGGTTAGTAATCCATGTCATGAGGTTAGTAATTCGGGTCACGAGGTCCGTAATTCGGGTCACGAGGTCCGTAATTCGGGGCACGATGTTCGCAATTCGGGTCACGAGGTCAGTAATTCGTGTCGCGAGGTTAGTTATTCGGGTCTCGAGGTTTATAATTGGGATCACGAGGTTAGTAAATGGGGTCACGAGGTTAGTAATTCGGGCCACGTGATTAGTAATACGGCTCACGAGGTTAGTAATTAATGTCACGAGGTTAGTAATTCGGGTCACGAGATCCGTAATTCGCGTCACGAGGTCCGTAATTCGGGTTACGAGGTCCGTAATTCGGGTAACGAGGTTAGTAATTCGGATCACGAGGTTAGTAATTCGGGTCACGAGGATTCGTAATTCGGGTCACGAGGTTCGTAATTCGGGTCACGAGGTTCGTAATTCGGGTCACGAGGTTAGTAATTCAGGTCACGATGTTAGTAATTCGGGTCGCGAGGTTCGTAATTCGGGTCACGAGGATTCGTAATTCGGGTCACGATGTCCGTAATTCGGGTCACGAGTTCCGTAATTCGGGCGACGAGGTTAGTAATTCGAGTCACGAGGTCAGTAATTCGGGTCACGAGGTTCGTAATTCGGGTCACAATGTCCGTAATTCGGTTCATGAGGTTCGTAATTACGGGTCACGAGGTTCGTTATTCGGGTCACGAAATTCGGAATTCGGGACACGAGGTTTGTAATTCGGGTCACGAGGTTCGTAATTCGGGTCATGAGGTTCGGAATTCGAGTCACGAGGTTCGTAATTCGGGTCACCAGGTTCGTAATTCGGGTCAAGGGGTTCGTAATTCGGGTCATGAGGTTCGTAATTCGGTCACGATGTCCGTAATTCGGGTCACGAGGTTCGTAATTCGGGTCGTGACGGGCCTGGGTATGGTTAGGTTAGGTTAGGTTGGGTTAGGTTAGGTTATGTTCGTTTGAGTTAGGTTAGGTTAGTTTAGGTTAGGTTAGATGCGGTACGGTAACTGTTGGGTTGGTTTGTGTTGGGTTAGGTTGGGTTGGGGTATGTTATGTTATGTTAGGTTAGGTTAGTTTAGGGTAGGTTAGGGTAGGTTAATTTAGGTTAGTTTGTGTTGGGTAAGGTAAGGTTAGGTTAGGTTAGTTTAGATTATATTATGTTAGTATATGTTATGTTATGTTAGGTTACGTTAGGTTACGTTAGGTTGGGTTAGGTTACTTACGTTACGTTACTTTAGGCTAGGTTAGATTAGGTTGGGTTATGTTAGGTTAGGTTACATTAGGTATGGTTAGGTTAGGTTTGGTACGAGTCAGTTCGTTTATGTTATCTTTGGTTCGATTTTTGTGTTGGTTATTTTGGATTCGGTTAGGTTGTGTTGGATTGGGTTGACTTAGGTTAGGTTATATTTGGTTGCGTTAGGTTATGTTAGGTTAGGTTAGTTTAGGTTTGTTTAGATTAAGTTCGGTTGGGTTAAGTTAGGTTAATTTAGGATAGGTTAGGTTCGGTTATTTTAGGATTGGTTA